>CM070779.1:23251872-23601872 GCA_036346955.1 Dipus sagitta | reverse complement strand
GGCTGGAGAGATGGCTTAGTGGTAAAGGCGCTTGCCTGCAAAGCCTAAGGACCCATGTTCGATTCTCCAAATCCTATGTTAGCCAGATGCACAAAGATGAGGCAAGCTCAAGGTTGCACATGCCCGCTAGGTGGTGCGAATGCCTGGCATTTGATTATAGTGACTGAGGCCCTGCGTGCCAATTCTCTCTCTAAAAAATAAAATATTGAGGTAGTGTCTTGCTATGTTGCTTAGTTTGGCCTTGAACTCATTCTGAAGCAAAGGGATTTGGGGAGGTGCTCAGCTCCCTCTCAATGTCTGCCTTCTCATCTAACTGTCAAGGGACCATTTTAGATAGTCTAAAAATTTAACTTTTTTCTTCTTTTTTCATGAAGTGATATTTTTCAGAATCTGTGTGTGCAAGCTATTTTTATCATGTCACCTAAGTAAATCTTTTTTTTTAAGATTTATTTTTATTTTTATTTATTTATTTATTAGAGACGAGGGAGAAAGAGAACTCTAGACGCATGTGCCACCTTGTGCATCTGGCTTACGTGGGACCTGGAGAATCGAACCAGGGTCCTTAGGCTTCACAGGCATCCACTTTAACTGCTAAGCCATGTCTCTAGCCCTCTTGTTTTTAAATTAATTTTTGCTTTTGCTTGTGTGTGTATGTGTTGGGGAATGTATGCATGTGTATGTGCCCATGCAACATTCTCCCTATACTTACTTGCCTGCGTCAGCATTTGCTAGCCTGTGTTGGTCAGAACAAACATTGGTTGTCTTGCTCTGTCACTTTTCTGCCTGTTCTTATATGAGCTGGAGTCTGCTGCCACTTCTTTTGTTTATTTTTATCTGTCTATTTGAGAGTGACAGACAGAGAAAGGGGGGGGGGAGAGAGAGAATGGGCATGCATGCCAGGGCCTCCAGCCATTGCAAACGAACTCTAGATGCATGTGCCACCTTGTGCATCTGGCTTATGTGGGTCCTGGGGAATTGAGCCTTGAACCGGGGTCCTTAGGCTTCACAGGCAAGTGCTTAACCAAGTCTTCTCTTCAGCCCTTTTATTATTATTTTTTTTTTTGCAAGCTCAAGCAATTCTTGGATCTCTGGTCCCCCATGGGATTAAAATTACAGACTTGCATGACCAGCTGTAAGGGTCCTGAGGTTCAAACTTGAGTGGTTTCTTGACTTTCCCATTCCCTCATGCTTGCACAGGAATTGCTCACCACTGAGCCATCTCTCCAGTATTTAAAAAAATTAATTTGCACTGGCATAATTTGATATACATGTCTGCTTTGTCTTTTCAGGTGCCATTTGGATAGTACTTTAGCGGCACAATGTATTCTGAGTGGCGGTCACTGCATTTGGTGATTCAGAATGATCAAGGCCATACCAGTGTGCTGCACAGCTATCCTGAGAGCGTGGGGCGAGAGGTGGCAAATGCAGTGGTCCGTCCTCTTGGACAGGTGTTAGGTACTCCTTCAGTGGCTGGTAGTGAGAGTTTATTAAAAACTGACAAAGAAGTAAGTGTTTCTTCTTTTCATTCTGTTACGTGAAAGTATAAATTCTTTACTAAAGAATTTATTTAATGTTGACTTTTTTTTGAGGCAAACCCAACAGACTGGCTTTTTTTTAATGGGATGGTGGGGAGAATTGTTGTGCCAGGGCCTCCAGCCACTGCAGTTGAACTCCAGATGCATTCACCCCCTTGTGCGCAATGTGTGACCTTGCGTGCTTCCGTCACCTTGTGCGTCTGACTTATGTGGGACCTGGAGAGTCCAACATGGGTCCTTAGACCCACAGGCAAGTGCCTTAACTGCTAAGCTATCTCTCCAGCCCAGCTAATTAGATTTATGTCCGGTGTAGTGAGACTTCTCACTTTTGATCCCTATCTCTGACCCCACTGGTTTCTGGCAGGGCAAGGAAAGCCCTTATGGCTATGAGTCTGGGCAGTTGGAATTAAGGTTGTGCTTGTTGATCCTAAAGTTAAAGGGCTCATGGAATAACTTGCTTTGGGTCTGGAGAGCTAGATGGCTCAGCGGTTTAAGGTACTTGCTTTCAAATCCTGATGGCACAAGTTCATTTCTCCAGTACCCATGTAGAGCCAGATGTACAAAGTGGTACCTGTGTCTAGAGTTCCTAAGCAGTGGCAAGAGGCCCTGGTATGCTCATTTTCTCTCTTTCTTCCCCCTTCTCTTTGCTTGCAAATAAATAATGAATAATCAAAATTTTTAGAAAGTTTGCTTTGGAGATGGTTTTCTGCTTTTTATTATTTTATTTTATTTTATTTTATTTTCTGAGGTAGGGTCTCACTCTGGCCCATGCTGACCTAGAATTCACTATGTAGTTTCAGGGTGGCCTTGAACTCTCAGTGATCCTTCTACCTCTGCCTCCCTAGTGCTAGGATTAAAGGCGTGCGCCACCATGCCTGGCTCAGTTTTCTGTTTTTGAGTTCAGGGCACTGGGCTAAAGTTAAGAGATGCTGAGGATGGGGTAATTCTATAGTTTGTTGGTTATGAGGTTTGGTAAAATATGAGATTAGAACTTTGTCTCTTCTGTTTAAGGAAGTGCAAGCAGGCACCTTGGAACCTTTGTCCTGTTATTCTCTTATGTGGTATTTTGGCCATTCATAAATCTAGCCATTTTATTATCCTATGGGCCATATGGCTGTATCTTGTCTATGAGGATAGCCTACCTCTGATGAAATTCCTTGTTAAGGCTAAGATACACTTATACCAGAGAAATTAATGGAGAGAATAGCTTCAAACTTCCAATTGGATGACCAAGTTCAAGTTTTCATTGCTATGATTTATAAACCAGTGATAGGCTGAAGTGTTTAAACTTTCTAAATTTCTGTTTTCTTATGTATAAAGTGAGGGCAGTTTGCCCTCTCACACAGGGTTGTTGTGATGGTAATAGTTTTGAAATTGCTTCATAAATTACAAGGACTATACAGTTTTTAGCTCTTTTCATAGTAATTCCATTAGTAAAGAAATAAAACTTATCTGGCATGAGTTGATCCTTTTTAAAAAATATTTTATATTTATTTATTTATTTACTTATTTGAGAGAGAGAAAGAGGCAGAGAGAGAGGGAATAGGTGCACCAGGGCCTCCAGCTGCTGTAAATGAAGTCCAGACACATGTACCACCTTGTGCATCTGGCTTATGTGGGTTCTGGGGAATCGAACCTGGGTCCTTTGGCTTTGCAGGCAAGTGCCTTAACCACTAAGCCATCTCTCCAGCCCATGACTTGATCTTTTTGAGCAGGCTGGTTCGCAGTGATCATAGATTCCTTTTTTTTTTTTTTTTTTTTGTATTTTTTTTGAGGTAGGGTCTTGCTCTAGCTCAGGCTGGCCTTGGACTAACAGTAGTCCTCCTATCTTGGCTTCCCAAGTGCTGGGATTAAGGCATGAGCCACCACACCTGACCATACATCCTTTTTGTAATAAGTATTCATTGATCTTTTGATTCATTATCCCATATGCAAAAAATAAAAAAATCTGAACTTTATTTTTGTATTTTTGTATTTTCAGTACCTACAGAAAGTTGAAAGGACTGTTCAAGTGAATAGTAGTGATGTCAAAATGAAAAAGGGAATGGGAATATAGCTCAGTGATAAGTGCTTGTTTAACATTCATGAGTCCCTAGGTTCAGTTCCTAGTATCTCAAAACAAAACACAAACGGGTGATCTGGAGAGATGGCTTAGTAGTTAAGGCACTTGCCTGCAAAGCCTAAGGACCCATGTTCGATTCTCCAGGTCCCACATAAGCCAGACACACAGTGACACAGGGAGTGCACACGTCTGGGGTTCAATTGCAGTGGCTGGAGGCTCTGGTATGCCAATTCTCTTTCTCTCTCTCTCCCCTCACTTTCTGTTGCATAAAACAAAAAACAAAACACAAAATGGTAATAGCAAGCATAGGCTTAATATATAAAAATAAATAATTTAGGGCTAGGGAAATAGTTTAGTGGATAAAGTACTTGCTTTTCAAGCAGGAAGATTGGAGTTCAGATCCCAACACCCATGTTAATGCTGGGTGGGTGTGACAGCTGCTTGTAATCCCAGCATATGGGAAGCAGAGAAACAGAATTCTTGGGACAAGCTGGCTGGCCATACTGGCTGAATTTGAGCTCTGTCTCAAGTGAAAGACCCTGCCTCAGAAAATAAAGGAGACAATTGAGGAAGACAACCAGTGTTAGCCTCTGGCCTCCGGATGCATACACATGTGTACTCACATCCACACACAAGAAAGTATTTTATTTTGAAATCCTTTGGTTGGGGACAATTACATGCATATGCCTTATACATGAGAAGTACAGAGCTAGAACAGATCTGTATATATTGAGATGAATATACTGTCAATTTAGAGGATTTGGCACTGAAAAAGTTACTTTAAATTATTCTAGTAAGCTACAGATAAGCATCTATGATAATTGTGTATGGATGTTTTCTTTTGTTTAGGTGAAATGGACCATGGAAGTAATTTGCTATGGACTGACCCTTCCATTGGATGGAGAAACTGTGAAATACTGTGTTGATGTGTATACAGATTGGATTATGGCTTTGGTGATGCAGAAAGATTCTATCCCATTGCCAATTATTAAAGAGCCTAATCTATATGTTCAAAGTATACTAAAACACCTGCAAAATCTTTTTGTACCAAGGTAAGTTGTACCTGTTTACCTGCTATTATCAGGATCATAATAAAATATTCACAAATGTTACTTTATTAAACACATAGGAATTGGTTTTACTGTTAGTCCTTTGAAGAGTGTTTTCAGTTAATTAAAGATTATATTGATAGGGCTGGAGAAATGGCTTAGCAGTTAAGGTGCTTGCCTGCAAAACCATAGAACCCAGTTTTGAATCCCCAGAACCCACATAAACCAGGTGCATAAGGTGACACATGCGTCTGGAGTTTGTTTGCAGTAGCCAAAGGCAGTGGCACACCCATTCTCTCTCTGCCTTTCTCAAATAAGCAAAAATAAAAGAAATTTTCTTTAAGACGATTTTATTAATATAAATAAGATAGAGAGATAATGCGTTGTAAGTTTATGTAATATTTACCAGGACTTTTTTTTTTTCTTTTTTGGTTTTTCAAGGTAGGGTCTCACTCTATCTCAGGCTATGTAGTCTCAGAGTGGCCTCGAACTCAGGGCGATCCTCCTACCTCTGCCTTCTGAGTGCTGGGATTAAAGGTGTGCGCCACCATGCCTGGCTCTTTACTAGGGCTTAAAAATTTTATTTATTTATTTGAGGGAGAGAAAGAGGCAGAGAGAGAGAGAGAGAGGGAGGGAGGGAGGGAGAGAGGGAGGGAGGGAGGGAGAGAGAGAGAGAGAGGTGTGTGCTAGGACCTCCAGTCACTGCAGACGAACTCCAGATGCATGCTCCTTCTTGTGCATCTGGCTTACTTGGGTCCTGGAGAATCGAACTGGGATTCTTGGGCTTTGCAGGCAAATGCCTTAACCGTTAAGCCATCTCTTCAGACCTTCCAGGGCTTTTTAAGATTTTATTTTCAAAACAGAATCTCGTATAGCCCAGGTTGACCGTGAGCTTGCTGTATAGCCCACTCTGCCCTCAACCACATGATTCTCCTGCCTCAGCCTTTCAAGTGCTAGGATTACAGGTGTGTAACACCATACTTGGTCTTACTAAAACTTTTTAGTAAGCGTGTCTTCAGTTTACAGAATTTATTTTACTTTCTAAAAAAATATTTATTTACTTATTTACGTACATATTTGCAAACAGAGATTGTGGGCGGGCCGGGGGGGGGGCGGAGAATGGGCACACCAGGGCCTTAGCTGCTGCTAAAAAATTCCAGGTGCACATACCACTTTGTGCATCTGGCTTTACATGGGTACTGGGTAACTGAACCCAGGCCACCAGGCTTTGCAAGCAAGCTCCATAACCACTGAGGCATCTCTCCAGCCCTTGACTTTGTTTTCTTTCATTTTTACTTATTTGTTTGAGAGAGAGAGAAAGGGCCATACCAGGACCTCTGCTACTGCAGACAAACTCTAGACACATGTACCACATGTACATCTGGTTTACGTGGGTACTGGGGGATTAAACCTGCGTCCTTTGGCTTCGCAGGCAAGCACCTTAACTGCTAAGCCATCTATCTCTCCAGCCCTTGACTTTGTTTTTGAGATGTATAGCTGTTGTATATTAAAATATGTTGGTGTATTTCCCTTCTGGTAAAAATATTTTTCAGCCACCTGTAGTGGCACATTCCTTTAATTCCAGCACTCGGGAGGCAGAGGTAGAGGATCATTCTGAGTTGGAGACCACCCTGGAACTACATGGTAAATTCTAGGTCATTGTGGGCTAGAGTGATACCCTACCTTGAAAAAATTTTTTTTTTCATTTATCATTATTATTGTTATTACTTAAGCTAAAGGCAGTTAATCCTACCTAAAAATGATCCTATGGGAGAATGAAAGCATATAAATAAGTAAACTCAGGCCAGATATGATGGTACATTCCTGTATTTCCAACACTTGCAAGGTAGAGGCAAGAGGGTCAGGAAGTCAAGACCAGCCTCAGCTATGCAGTGAATTCAAGTTCAGTCTAGTTTACATGAGACCCTATCCCAAAATAAAACCAAAAATAAATGACAGAAAGAAGTAAACTTGAATTTACAGGCAAGTTTATAATGGGTCAAAAGATAACCCTTGAAAGTTTGTTACTAATTTTTTCCCATCTTCTAAGACAAATGCCTTACATTTATTAAGTAACGTTTTACTTGTACTTTTTCTTTTCTTGTTAAGATTTTTACACTCTGAAGCTGAGGATGCAGCTCAGAGGCAGAGTTTTTACCCTGAATACCCAAGACTGTGGGCTTCCTTATAACATTTTGTGAAACAGAGAAGAATAAGCATTGGTTTCCCACCAGTTCATGAGGCTGTTTTTTTTTTTTTTTTTTTTTTTTTACACGAGGTAGGGTCTCACTTTAGTTCAGGCTGACCTGGAATTCACTATGTAGTCTCAGGGTGGCCTCGAACTCTCGGCGATCCTCCTACCTCTGCCTCCCCAGTGCTGGGATTAAAGGCGTGCGCCACCACGCCCAGCTTCATGAGGCTGTTTTCAATTATGCTTTATGTGTGTGAAAGGGGCAGTAGCATTTCTCTCCTATTATAAAAAAGTTCTTATTGGAGTTTTCAGTCTGTCACATAGATGGGAAAGTATTGAATGAGTCACTCAGAAACCACTTTCTTTTTTCTGTTTTTGGTTTTTCGAGGTAGGGTTTCATTCTAGTCCAGGCTGACCTGGAATTCACTGTGTAGTCTCTGGGTGGCCTTGAACTCATAGTGATCCTCCTACCTCTGCCTACCAAGTGCTGTGATTAAAGACATGTGCCACCACTCCTGGCTTCAGAAATTACTTTCTAAATTTTATCTTTCTAAATTTAGAAGGAAGTTGGTTTCAGACAATCTGAATTGAATAAGAGTAGTCTTCATCAGAACTGTGGTCTGTAGGATCAGGTATAAACTACCTTCCTTGTACAAAGTACCAGCTGCATTCTGGCCCCTACATAGACTAGCTGCTACTAATTCTGTTTGAGCCCTGTTCTTTAGTCAGATGCATAAGAATTTTCCTAAGACCCCTTAAAAATCTTTATATCATTTGCTCTTTTGTCATCTTTCTTCTTCTTTTTTTTTTTTTTTGGTTTTTCGAGGTAGGGTCTTGCTGTAGCCCAAGCTGACCTGGAATTCACTGTGGAGTCTCAGGGTGGCTTCGAACTCACAGCAATCTTCCTACCTCTGCCTCCCAAGTGCTGGGATTAAAGGCGTGCACCACCACACCTGGCTTTCATCTTCCTTCTTTTGTCCATTGCCATGCTGTCCATATTTCACTCTTACTGGCTTATCTTGCATTTTGTCTTATAAGAAGTCTTACGTTATCATGCAGGCCCACAGTGATTACACATTCTCTGAACCTGTGCAGTACTCCTGTATCACTTAATCCTTTACTCTTTTACTGCTTTTTTAAAATATGTAGTGTCAGGGCTGGAGAGATGGCTTAGCGGTTAAAGTGCTTGCCTGAAAAGCCAAAGGACCTAGATTTGATTCCCCAGGACTTACATAAGCCAGACAGACAAAGTAGCATACATGTCTGGAGTTCATTTGCAGCAACTGGAGGCCCTAGTGTGACTATTTCTCTTTCTCTTTACCTCTCTCTCTATCAAATAAATAAATAAAAATATTAAGAAGTAAAAATGTAGTTTTTTTTTTTTCCTTTTCTCCTTTTTTTTTTTTTTTTTTTTTTTTGAGATAGGGTCTCAGTGTAGTCCACTTTGACCTGGAATTCACTATGTAGTCTCAGGGTGGCCTTGAACTCACGGTGATCCTCCTACCTCTGCCTCCCAAGTGCTGGGATTAAAGATGTGTGCCACCATGGCAGGCGTAGTTTCATTTTCTCATCCAACCAGACAGGACAGAAACTGGGCTGACTGTATTTTGAGTCATAGAACTTAGAGCAGTGTTGGTATTATGTAGGGATTAAATGCTTGTTGCTTGTATTTGTTGACTTCAAATGGAAATAACAGGAAATGGATGTTTACAAGTATGTAGACTTTTAAAAAGTGTAGCTTTAATCTTTCTTGCCATCCTATTTAAGGATAGCATGTGGGTTAGCCTGGGCTAGAGTGAGACCCTACCTCCAAAAAATAAAAAAAAAAAGAAAACAAAAATCTACTCAAAATACCCTTTATCATTTTGCTAGAGATTAAGTCTGAGTGAGTGAAATCTTCCTCTTTTGCCCATTAGTTTGGTAGTTTTTGCGTAGTAAAGTGACAAAGGAACCATCTTGTAAAATAGCTTAGAGCTTTAATTGCTCAGTTGTTCTTTAGGAAACATTGTTCAACAGCGGTGAGCAAACTTATTTTTTTTTGTGTGTGGTTTTTCTAGGTAGAGTCTTGCTCTAGCCTAGGCTGACCTGGAATTTACTAATCTCAGGGTGGCCTCGAACTCAAGGTGATCCTCCTACCTCTGCCTCCCAAGTGCTGGGATAAAGATGTGCACCACCACACCTGGCTGGCAAACTTTTTGTAAAGAACCAGATAGTAAATACTAACTATGTTGCAGGCCGTATGGCATTGCAGCTCTTCCAGTAGAGTGGGAAGGCAGCCCTAGACTACATAAAGGAAGGAAAAAGAAGGTTATGTAAGAACCCAGGTGGTAGGGCAGGTTCACTGGTCCCTGCTCTAAAGTTTTTCTGCAGACTACAAGTTACTTTTTTTTTTTTTTTTTCCCAAGGTTGGAGTTTACTCTAACCCAGGTTGACCTGGAACTCATTCTGTAGTCCCAAGTTTGAATTCATGATGATCTTCCTACTTCTGCCTCCCAAGTGCTGGGATTAAAGTTGTGTGCCACTATGCCCAGCCACAAGTTACTTTAAATGTATATATATACAGCCGGGCGTGGTGCAACACACCTTTGATCCCAGCACTCGGGAGGCAGAGGTAGGAGGTTCGCCATGAGTTTGAGGCCATCCTGAGACTACGTAGTAAATTCCAGGTCAGCCTGAGCTAGAGTCAGACCCTACCTCGAAAGAAATGAAAAAAAATTAATTATACAAACACACACATGTTTTTTTTCAAGCAGAGAGAGGGACAGAGAGAGAAGGTGGGGGATGGACCACTGCAAACAAACTCCAAATACATGCACCACTTTGTGCATCTGGCTTTACATGGGTACTGGGGAATCGAACCCAGACCATCAGGCTTTGCAAGCAAGTGCCTTTAACTGCTGAGCCATCTCTCCAGCCTACAAGTTACTTTTGAGAATTTATTTTTTATGTTTTAGTTTTTCAAGAAAGGGTTTCACTCTAGCTCAGGCTGACCTGGAATTCACTATGTAGTCTCAGGGTGGCCTTGAACTCTCAATGATCCTCCTACCTCTGCCTCCCGAGTGCCAGGATTAAAGGTGTGTGCCATTGCGCCTGGCAGTTTTGAGAACATTTGAGGAAAAGTAAAATCTTTGGTCCTTCCTATTTTTTAAAACCATTTTATTCTTATTTATTTATTTGACACAGAGAGAGAATGGGCATGCCAGGGCCTCCAGCCACTGCAAATGGACTCCAGACGAGTGTGCCCCCTTGTGCATGCATCTGGCTAATGTGGTGGGTCCTGGGGAATTGAACCTGGGTCCTTTGGCTTTGCAGGCAAACGCCTTAACCGCTAAACCATCCCTTCAGCCCTATTTAAAAAAAAATATTTTTATTGATTTATTTATTGAAGGGTTGGAAATACATGGTTGTTCCAAGTTCTCGTTCCGCTGCAGATGAACCCTAGACACATGCCACTTTGTGCATTTGACTTCATGTGGTTACTGGGGATTTGAACCCTGGGCAGGCAAGCTTTGTAAGCAAGCACCCATCTCCCTAAGCCTTCTAAATTGTTTTTTTTTTTTTCTGATTTTTCAAGGTAGGGTCTTAGAGCTCTAGCCCAGGCTGACCTGGAATTCACTGTATAGTCTCAGGCTGGCCTCGAACTCACAGCAATCCTCCTAACTCTGTCTCCTGAGTGCTGGGATTAAAGGCATGTGCCACCATGCCTGCCTCTGGCCAGCTTTTTAAAAAAATATTTATTTAATTTATTTATTTGCAAGGAGAATATATGAGCACATATAATACTGGTCACCATTGAGGACATGTGATGTTATTGCTGGCTTAGAAGATTGTCATGCCCAGGACCCCGAGTGGTACTTTTAGTCCTGATTCTTGACTTCCTCTTCTATAGCTAGATAAGCTCTGGGGCTATTACATAACCTTCCTCAAGTAAGCCAGAGCAGAGGACATACACTAGAGCCACAGGACATGACATAGACTTGTTTCTCCTCTAGGTGAATGTGGGACAGCTCTCTGCTCTCAGGGGCTACTGGCTTTGCCTCATCATTTTATTTTAGGTCTAACTTTTTTAGGGAAAACAGTGGTGTTATGTGATTGCAACTCTAGACTAAGTATCTGTTTTTTTTGGGTCATGGCCTACAACCTGGGATTCTTCTGAGGTCGGAATGAGAGTTCTACTTTTATGTTCATTTTCTGACATTTTTTTCAGGATACTATGAGTCCCATTTTTCTGATTTAGACGCATTTCTACTGGGTTTTTGGTTTGTTGCAAGAAACATGGTTTTAGATTTATGTTAGTAATAAGATAAGACTGTCTTGGGTTTCACACAGGAATCTGGAGATCAGCTTACCATTTGTTAACGCAGTTCTTGAAATTCTTAGGTGGTCTGTCTTAGGAAGTAGGGTAAGGGCGGAGTCTTGGACCTCTTTCTCTTCTACTCTATTTTATAGATTGGCTTTCTTCTTACAGGGAAAAGGTGTTCTGCATACTACAAAGAAATTGAGGGCTAGAGAGATGTCATAGCAGTTAAGGCATTGCCTGCAAAGGACCCAGGTTCGATTTCCCAGAACCCATGTAAGCTAGATGCACAAGGGGCACATGTGTCTGGAGTTTGCAGTGGTTAGAGGCCCTGGTGTGCCCATTCTCTCTCTGTCTGTCTCTCTTTCTATCTCTCTCTGCTTGTAAATACATAAATTAAAAAAAAAAGAAATTGACAACTGTTGTTCTAGGGGAACTTAGAATCCTTCATAGACCCCATCTTTTTTATTAGTCCAGTAGTAACAAGTGCTCACTTTCTACATATCTTTATACTTCATCAATTTTGAACATTCTCTTTACTCCTATGGTTATTCTCTAGCTTTGGAGAGACTGTAAGCACTGTGAAGTCATGAAGAATTCTTGTAAATGGGTATTTCAAAAACAAAGGAGAGGCTGGGTGTGCTGGCACATGCCTTTAATCCCAGCACTCGGGAGGTTAAGGTAGGAAGATTGCTGTGAGTTTGAGGCCACTCTGAGACTACATAGTGAATTCCAGGTCAGCCTGAATGAGAGTGAGACCCTACCTCAAAAATAAATAAATAAATAAATAAATAAATAAAAACTGGGTGTGGTGGCACACGCCTGTAATCCCAGCACTCAGGAGGCAGAGGTAGGAGGATTGTCATGTGTTCAAGGCCACACTGAGACTACATAGTGAACTCCAGGCCAGCCTGGGCTAGAGCAAGACCCTACCTCAAAAATAAAATATAATAAAAGAGAATGCAAGGGTCTGTCTGCTTCAGTGTGAACAACAGGAATAGCTCTTTTAGCAAAAACTTGCTCAGTACCTGTTAGTATGTTACAGCCTTATTTCAGACATGACAATCCAGAGGAGAAGTTTACTTTCTAGTTTTCCCTCTGTTTCTTAGAAGCCAAACTTTCACAGGAGCAGTAGATGGAGATCCTGAACTGAATAATGGTGGTGGTGGGGGGAGGAATTAGCTGTAAACTGAGGCAGGTGTGCCTGTCCCTGTCTGCTGAGAGGGAGGTCAGTGGACCTCAAGGCTACAAAAGTAAGTTTCCTGTTCTTTGGCTGTTGCTGTCTCTCTTCCAGGCCTGTCAGTGATATCTGTCTGTCTTCTTCAGACAGGAACAGGGCTCCAATCAGATTCGACTGTGCTTACAGGTTCTGAGAGCCATTCAGAAATTGGCCCGTGAGTCATCCATCATGGCCCGAGAAACCTGGGAAGTCTTACTGTTGTTTCTTCTGCAAATAAATGACATACTTCTGGCCCCTCCAACTGTCCAAGGTTTGTTAATTGTTACATTTTTGAGCTCTAAATGCAATTCACATTTAAACTTAAATGACTGATAGACTCAATGGGAATATAATTTTGTTAAGACAGTTGAAAAACCCAAGTTAAAAAGTTCTTAGACTAGCCGGGTGTGGTGGTGCACACCTTTAATTCCAGCACTCGGGAGGCGGAGGTAGGAGGATCGCTGTGAGTTCAATGCCACCCTGAGATTACATAGGGAATTCCAGGTCAGCCTCGGCTGGAGTGAGACCCTACCTCAAAAAAAAAACAAAAAACAAAAAAAGTTCTTAGACTGAAAATTCTCAATGATAAAATTATATAATTACATTATTTTACTTTTAGTGATAATTTTGTTAATGTAGGGAAGAACTTGGTTGATTATGTTTGATAAGCACAGGAAGGTAACTTGTTTAGTGTAATAAGATAGAGCCTGTATAGGAAAACACATACTGATTAAATTAGAACCTATAGATTGAAAAAACTGGTGATAAAGTAGTTGTCAACATAGAGCTTGAGAGTGACAGAAGATAACTTGTATGTATATTTGTATGTGTGTGCATGTGTGCTGAGGAAATGAACCCAGGCCTAGCTCATGCTAGGCGAGTACTCTACCCGTGAGGATCATCCATCCTATTGTCCCTAGCCCAGAAAATATCTTGTTCAGCAAATGAAACATCCAAAGTCTTAAAGGTGTTCAGTTTGGAAGTATGACAGAATGTATTCATTAGCTAGACATTAAAAAGCTTCTAGTTCTACTGAATTTTACAGTGTATTTCAGAAGCCCCTCTGTACACTAAAGCCCAGTATGTTCTCATCGTTAACACACATGAATGTGTTTGCCATTGTTATATAAATGTAGACTATGGAAATGCCTAGAAGGACTCAGGGAATTGTGGTGTGGGAAAGAACCCAAGACAGGAATACCATCTTGTATTGATGAAAACTAACCAGTTAAGCCACTGATTCATTGGCTGTCTGCTGCTTGCTCCCTATTGTAGTTACTCTCACATTGCTGGTACAAAACACCTGGCCAAAAGCAGCTTATGGGAGGAAAGGATTTATTTTGGCTTAGAGTTTTGAGGGGAACCTTCATGATGGCAGAGGAAAGATGACAGGGCAGAGGCTGGATGACCTTTTTGCCACAGCAGGTAGAAAACTGCAGCAGGAGAGTGAGCTGATCTCTGGCAAGGGTACTGGCTATAACATCCCTGAGTTCACCCCCAGCAACACACCTCCTCCAGCAAGACTCTACCTCCCAAATTGCTACCAGCTGGAGACCCATGTATTCAGAACACAAGTTTATGGGGAACATGTGGTTCAGAGCACTATACACACTCATGCTAGTGATATCAGCAGCACCAGAATGGCAGCTCACTGCCTTCGTGGTCTCCTGCTTATTGGAACTTGGATTTTGCTTATTTGAAGTCATATACCAATTACTTTTCTATTCCTAACTTTACTTACTGGAACCATGCAAAGTATATATATATTATTATTTATTTACAAGCAGAGAGAGAGAAAGAGAGAGAGAGAGAGAGAGAGGCAAGAAGGAATATGAGAGAATAACTGCACCAGGGCCTCCTGCTACTTCAAACAGAACTCCATTCACTTTTTTAAAAAATTTATTTATGAGACAGAGAGAGAAAATTGGTGTACCAGGGCCTTTAGCCACTGAAATCTATCTCCAGATGCTTACTCCATCTTGTGCAGTGCATCATCTGGCTTACATAGGTTCTGGGGAGCCGAACCTGGCTCTTAAGGCTTTGCAGGCAAACACCTTAACCACTAAGCTATTTCTCCATCCCAACAATGGAATTCCAGATGCATGATCTGGTTTTACATAAGTACTGGGGATTTTAACCCAGGATGTCAGATTGTGTAAGCAAGTACCTTAACCACTGAGCAATCTCTCCAACCCAAGTATCTTGAACTATGAAAAATAAAGTCTACTGCTTTTGTTCCCCTCTGGTTCTAAGTCTTGGACCAGAGCAGTAGCTCTGTTTCAAGGTTTTGTCCTGTTTAGCACCAGTTTTTTGCTTCTTTTTAAAAAATATTTTATTTTTATTTATTTGACAGAAAGAGGGAGAGAGAGAGAATGGGCACACCAGGGCCTTCAGCCACTGCAAATTAACTCCAGATGCTTGCGCCCCCTTGTGTATCTGGCTAACGTGGGTCCTGGGGAATTAAACCTGGGTCCTTTGGCTTTGCAGGCAAATGCCTTAATTGCTAAGCCATCTCTCCAACCCTGCTTCTTCTTTTTTTTTTTTTCTTTTTGGTTTTTCAAGGTAGGGTCTTAATCTAGCCCAGGCTGACCTGGAATTCACTACGTAGTCTCAGGGTGGCCTTGAACTCACGGCGATCCTCTTGCCTCTGCCTCTCTAGTACTGGAATTAAAAGCCTATACCACCACGCCTGGCTTGCTTCTTTTTTAAAAATTATTTTATTTTTGAGTAAAAGAACAAGGCAGAGAGAGAGAATGGGTGCATCATTCACCTATTTGCAAGCAGAGAGAGAGAGAGAGAGAGAATGGATGTGCCAGGGCTTCCTGCCACTGCAAACAAACTCCAGACATTTGTCACTTTCTGACTTTGTGCATCTGCCTGAACATTTTTTTTTTTAATTTATTGGGGGAGAGAGAGAGAGACAGAGAGAGAGACAGAGAGAGACAGAGAGAGAGAGAGAGAGAGAGAGAATGAATGAGAATGGGTTTGTCAGGGCCTTCAGCCTCTGTAAATGAATTCCAGATGCATGTGCCACCTTGTGCATATGGCTTTATGTGGGCACTGAGGAATCAAATCCGTTATAGCAGACTTTTGAGTTAGGTGTTTATTCTGATTCCTTCCCTTATTGGCTGAGTGGATTTGAGGACAAGTTACATAACTATACTGAACTTAATTTTTCTCACTTTCAAATAGGTATAGTTAATAATTGGTAATAGCCAAGAAGGACAATTCATACCTGTAATCTCAGCACTGGATAGGCTGAGGCAGAAGACTCATGTGTTTAGGATCAGCTGAACTACATAGTGAACTCCACGCCAGCCAGAGACATGTAGCAAGCCCCTACCCCCTCCCCCCTCCCCCCAGATTATGTATGTGAGGTCACATGTGTGAACTATTTGGCACAGAAACTGATTTCTAGTAGATATTCAGTATAGACACTCACCCTTTCTTTTCTCCCTTGTGTGCCTGTGTCTGTCCATCCATCCCCTTACCTCCTGGAAGATTAAGATCTTCACTAAGAAAGAAGTTTGAAAATTTAAAGTACCTGGGCCTGGTGGTGCATGCCTTTAATCCCAGAGCTCAAGAGGTAGAGGTAGGAGGATCGCTGTGAATTCAAGGCCAGCCTGAGACTACATAGTGAATTCCAGGTTAGCCTGAGCTAGAGCAAGACCCTACCTGGAAAAAGTGATTTAAAAAAAAGAAAAAGAGAAAAGAAAACAAAATAATTCATTGATGTTACCATAAAATTCCTTCATAGAAGCTCCTAAGAATTCCTTTTCTTTATTTGAAGATTGTTACTTAACATTGCAGTAATTTAGTTTTGAGCAGTTTTCCCATGTTAGTAAATTAAAGATTCTGCTTTAAAGGTAAGCATGACAATTTTTTTCCCCATTGGCCAGGTGGCATTGCTGAGAATCTAGCAGAGAAGTTGATTGGTGTTCTCTTTGAGGTCTGGTTACTAGCATGTACACGGTGCTTCCCAACACCTCCTTATTGGAAGACAGCAAAGGAGATGGTGGCAAACTGGAGGCACCATCCAGCCGTGGTGGAGCAGTGGAGCAAGGTCATCTGTGCGCTCACTTCCAGGTAGATCGTTGTCTCCTCATCCCTTGGACTTTGGGCAGCCCTCCTCTGGGTCTGGAGGTCTTCAGAGTTCAATGAAAATACTTGGAAATACCGATATATTGTAAAAATCCTGTATCAATTATTATTGTACTGCAGATATAGATTGAGCTAGTTAAAAAATAGATTAGTAAAAGCCGGGTGTGGTGGTGCACACCTTTAATCCCAGCACTTGGGAGGCAGAGGTAGGAGGATCGCCATGAGTTTGAGGCCACCCTGAGACTCCATAGTGAATTCCAGGTCAGCCTGGGCTAGAGTGAGACCCTACCCCGAAAAACCAAAAAAAAAAAATAATAATAATAAAATAAAAAATATAGATTAGTGCCTGTCTAATCTAAAACCTTTTGAGACATAAATTCTGTGCCATTCCCTCTCAAATCCAGCTGTCTGATTATTAAAATAATGGAAATAAAAAGATAGACCAGGGTTTATTGAAATCCTAATATAGGTACTTATGTGTAATTTTCTAAAAATGGGACCAAATTATGCATGCTACTTTATAACCAAATTAGTTTATTAAATGACTTTTCCTTTTTACCACTTATGTAATGCCATTATTATTCTATGAATAAACTCCTAGGTTGTTTGAGTATTTCACATTCTGGAGTTTTCCAATTATGTTGTTTTCATATTAGCTAACATATTTTGTGTTCCTTGTATTTATTGCAAACTGGTGTCTAAACATTTGATATGATCTAGATTTGATTGGGGAAAGGATAGTAGGAACAACTATTTTATAGGTGGGTATTATTACATATTAGAAGGTAGAGTGGCCTTTAAAAAATATTTATTAGCTGAGTATGATGGCCCACGCCTTTAATTCCAGCACTCAGGAGGCAGAGGTAGGAGGATCAGTATGAGTTCGAGGCCGCCCTGAGACTTCATAGTGAATTCAGGTTAGCCTGAGCTAGACTAGAGTGAGACACTACCTCAACAAAAGCCAAAAACAAAAAAAATTATTTATTTGAACGGGGGTGGGGGAGGGCAGATAGAAAGAGAATGGGCATGGGCATGCCAGGGCCTCTATCCACTGCAAATGAATTCCAGACATATGTGCCACCTTGTGCATCTTGCTTTTGTGAGTACTGGGGTATTGAACCTGGGTCCTTAGGCTTTGCAGGCAGGCACCTTAACTGATAAGCCATTTCTCTAGCCCAAGTGGTCTTTTTTTTAAATTAATTAATTATCTTTAAATGATGTCTATTTACATACTGGGCATCTGTGAAAGATGGATGCTTCCCTTAACACTGTTGACTAGAATCAAAGAATATTTTAGTATGTCATGGTGGTTGTCAATATTGTAAATCTTCTTTTTAAAAAAAATTTTTTTTTTTTTTGTTTCTATTTAGTTGAGAGAGACAGAGGCAGATAGAGAAGAGAGAATGGGCACACCAGGGCCTCCAGCCACTGTAAACGAACTCTAGATGCATGCGCCACCTTGTGCATCTGGGCTATGTGTATACTGAGGAATCAAACCTGGATCTTTAGGTTTTGCAGGCAAGCGCCTTAACCGTTAAGCCATCTCTACAGCCCCTGTAAATCCTCCTTTAACTGATTTTTTAAAAATTTAAAAATGGAGGGGGCTGGATGGATGGCTTAGCATCTCTCTTGCCTGTGAAGCCTAAGGGTCCAGGTTCAATCCCCAAGTACCCATAGAAGCCAGATACACATGTGTCTGGAGTTCCATTTGCAGTGGTTGGAGGCCCTGGCATACGCATTCTCTTCTTTGTTTGCTTTCTTTCTCTCTCAAGTAAATAAATAAGAAAAATGCAGGGGGAGATACTCATTATTTAAAGATAACTAATATTTTACTGTATTTTTCTCATTTCTCTTGTAAAAAACAACAACAACAATTTGAAGGCTTGAGAGATGGTTTAGTGGTTAAGGTGCTTGCCTATGAAGCCTGGGGACCCAGGTTTGACTCCCCAGTACCATGTAAGCCAGATGCACTTGGTGGCGTATGTGTCTAGTCTTTGTTTTTAGTGACTAGTGGCCCTGGTGTGCCCATTCTCTCTCTATTTGCCTCTTTCTCAGATAAATGAATAACAATTGGAGATAGTATTACCTGTTATTTTCATTTGATGTCTGATTCTTGCCACTTTATACATGCTTTTTTTAATTAAGTAATTTTAAGGTTATATTTTTATGGCTTTGTAATTTTCATTATATAATTGGAGTCAACATTTAATAATTTCTATTATTTTTATAAGTATGATGCTCCTAGTGTTTAACTTTAGAAATTTTGTTGATAATACTTTATAAATTTATTGTGTGTATTCTAATTATTTTAAGATATAATCTCTAGGTATAGAATAGTTAGGACAAAGGGCTTTGAATAGTTCTAATATATGTATTTAGAATATTACTATTGAGTGTGCTGTTGAATCCAGTTAACTTTTATGCTATACCATAAAAATATATTATAATTTTATAATTTAAACTTACAAGTTCCAAATTTAAAGTCATTGTGCATAAAGTACAGCTTAGTTATAGTAAGGATTTGCAGTGGGGTGAGTTTAAAAAATAGAAGTGGGGGCTAGAGAGATGGATTAGTTGTTAAGGCACTTACCTGTGAAGCCTAAGGACCCATGTTCAACTCCCCAGATCCCACATAAGCCAGATGCACAAGGTGACGCATGTACCGTGCTGTGCATGTGCACAAGGGGGCACATGGGTCTGGAGTTTGATTGCAGTGCCTGGAGGTCCCGGTGCGCCAATTCTCTCTCTCTCATAAAGGTGTGTGCCACCACACTCAGCGAAAAATAAATAAATAAAATTGGAGAAAATAAATAAATAATGGAGAGATGATTCAGTGGTTAAGGTGCTTGCCTGCCAAGCCTAACGTCCTTAGTTCAAGTCTTCAGTACCCACATACACCAGATACACAAGCAACACATGCATCTGGAGTTCTTTTCTGGTGGCTAGAGGCCCTGGGGCACCCATACTCTCTCTCTCTCCATATCTCTCTGCTTGCAAATAAATAAATGAAATATTAAAAAAAAGGACTTTGAAAAAATAGAAATAATTTACATCATTTTATCATATGATATAATTATATGAATACAATAACAAAAATTTACAGTTTCTTACTTGTAAGGGATGTATAAGTAATAATAAATTATTTAAATCAATAATTTGAATATTTTATATAACAGGGCACATTAAAGCATCTTTAAGGGTATGTGTATGGTTTTTTCTTTTTTGGGGGGTCAGTTTCAAGGTAGGTTCTCACTTTAGCCCAGACTGACCACTGTGTAATATCAGGGTTGTCTCAAACTCACAATGATCCTCCTAGCTCTGCTGGGATTAAAGGCATGTGCCACTACACCTGGCTTGTGTATGTATTTTATTTATTTTATTTGCAAACAGAGAGAGAATGGATATGCCAGGGCCTCTATCCAATGCAAACGGACTCAGATACATGTGCCACTCTGTGTATCTGGCTTTATGTGGGTACTGGGAAATCAAATCCCAGTCTTTAGGGTTTGCAGGCAAGTTTCTTACCATCTGAGCCATCTCTCCAGCCTTGTTTTGGGGGGTGGTGGTTGTGTGTTAGGGTCTCTAGTCCAGACTTATGTGGTACTCACTCTGTAGTCCCAGGTTGGCCTTGAATTCATGGTGATCCTCCTACCTCTTCCTCCTGAGTACTGGGATTAAGGGTGTGCACCTCCACACCCTGTCTAGTTTTCATTCTTTTACGAAATGGGCTGGGTTTGGGGTGACACAGGTTTGTAATCCCAGCTACTCAGGCTAGTGTAGGAGGATCATAGATTCAAGGCAAGTTTGGGCAACTTAGTGAGACAGTCCCATACTAAAAAGTTACTAGAGGGTTGGCTCAGTGGGAGATTGCTTGCTTAGTATACATGAGGATTTAGATTCAGTCCATAGTTCCACTAAGGGAAGAAAAAAAGGAAAAGAAGTAGATTTAGTGGTATATTTCTTTTATTTTTCTAGATTGCTGCGTTTTACATATGGCCCTTCATTTCCTCCATTTAAAGTTCCTGATGAAGATGCCAACTTGATCCCTCCAGAAATGGATAATGAGTGTGTTGCACAAACATGGTTTCGGTTTTTACATATGTTAAGGTATTGTGATAGTATCATTTCATGTGTTCTACTTAGTGTCTTAGAGAAAGAGCTGTGCTGTACTTACAGTTGGAATGTAGAATAGGACTGCTAAACACAGTCCGTGTAATGGAGCCAAACTGCAGCTGACACATCTATATCATGTGCCTCCTGCTCCCCCCATGCTAATGGGTTTGGGTTGCCTTCAGGTACTTTTGACTACCCTCTCTAGGAACTTGTTCCCTTGGATGTGGCTTGAGCCTTGGTGATGATGGTTCTCCAGAACTTTGTCCCATTCTGTGGAGTGGAAAGTGCTTATTTCTGTGTCACAGTTCATCACCTTGGCTCTCAAGGCCTTTTCCTCTCTTCCAACCTCATCTATATGTTTATGAAACTTTTATTTTCTTGTTTCATGATCCCAACTTAGACCTTCCCCTGCATCTTCTCTTTCTCGTTTGACTTCATTTTACTTTTTTCTTACTGTTCTAAATTACGCCGTATGAATGTTTTATAAAATTGGAATGTGAGGAATTTTTTTTGATCATTTCTTTCTGACGTGTACTTTGTGGTTTTTAGCTTTCAGCAGGCTTTGCTTTTTACTACTTTCTCTTTGAACTTTTTCTCTCCTTTAAAATTGGAAAACTAGGCTGGAGAGATGGCTTAGCAGTTAAGGCACTAGCCTGCGAAGCCTAAGGACTGAGGTTAAATTCCTCAGAGCCCATGTAAGCCAGATGCACATTGCACATGCGTCTGGAGTTCATTTGCAATGGCTAGAGGCCTTGGCATGCCCATTCTCTCTGTCTGCATAATAAATAAATAAAACAGAATTAGAAAGTCTTTCTGTGTTTGATTAGACAGATATTCAACTCTATTCTAATTTTGTTACTTCTGCTATTAAGTTCCTCTATATAAACAAGAATTTACCTGTAAGTTACACTATCCCATTAATCTCTCCATTTATTTCTTTATTTTTTTGGTTTTTTGAGTTACAGTCTCGCTGTAGCCCAGGCTGACCTGGAATTCACTCAGTAGTCTCAGGGTGGCCTTGAACTCAAGGTAATCTTCCTGCTTCTGCCTCCCAAGTGCTGGGATTAAAGGCATGCACCACCACACCCAGCTTCCAATTATTCTTATGCTAGATTCACACTTTATTTTAGCTTTGTAATGTTTCCTGATATTGAGTAGGCTTAATATCTTTCATCTATTCCTGCATGTTTTATTAACATTTCAGATGAACTTTAGAGTTTGTCAAATTATAAAATATAGTTGGCTCTTTCTTTCTATAGGTTCTGTATTTATGGATTCAGCTTACCAGGGACCAAAGTATTTAAAAGAAAAAATTGTGTCTGTACTGAACATCTTCATATTTTTTTCTTGCTATTAGTCCCTTAATATAGGTATAGCATTTATATTAGGTATTGCAGGTTATCTTTAAAGTATACAAATGAACACACACTTTATTTATTTGAGAGAGAGAAAGAAAGAGAGAGATAGAGAGAGAGAAAAGAATGGCACACTAGGGCTTCTAGTCATTGCAGATGAGCTCCAGATACATGTGCCGCCATGTGCATCTGGCTTATGTGGGTACTGGGGACTTGAACCTGGGTCCTTTGGCTTCATAGACAAGTGCCTTAACCGCTAAGTCATCTCTCCAGCCCACATCGTACTTTATTTTGCACATCTGTAGATTTTGCTATCCGCAGGAGGACCTGGAAGTAATTCCCACATAGATGCAAAGGGGTATCTGTATAAGCAGGGGGGGAAAGAAAACCTCATAAAACATTTTTGGAGTATGGACTATATAGGTTAAGGAAATCTTTTATAAAATCTAGGAAAAGGAGGCTGGAGAGATGGCTTAGCAGTTAAGGTGCTGGCTGGCAAAACCAAAGGATCTAGATTCAATTCATCAGGACCCACGTAAATCCAGATGTACAAGGTGGTACATGTACATGGAGTACTTTAAGGGCTTGAAAAAAATGAGCCCTTAAGCTCTATTCTTGGAATTGTCTTTAAAATTTTTATTTATTTGAGAGAGAGAGAGAGAGAGAGAGAGAGAGAGAGAGAAGGTACACCAGAGCCCCCAGCTGCTGCTGACAAACTCCAGACACATGTGCCACCTTGTGCATCTGGCTTACATGGGTCCTGGGGAATTGAATCTTGGTCCTTTGGCTTTGTAGGCAAGAGCCTTAACTGCTAAGCCATCTCTCCAGCCCTAGCCTTGGAATTTTTTTTAAGGGGGGATAGTTGTTGCAGGGCAGGCATGGTGGTACACACTTGGGAAATAGAGACAGGAGATCACTTGAGGCCACTCTAGGCTGCATAGAAAGTTCCAGCCAGCCTGACATTGTAAGACCCTGTTTGCAGAAGGGGTTTGGGAGGAGTTGGATAATATTCTTGTGTTGTCATTGTTTTGTTTGTTTAGGTTTTCGAGGTAGTGTTCGCTCTAGCCCAGGTTGACCTGGAATTCATTATGTAGTCTCAGGGTGGCCTTGAATTCATAGTGATCCTCCTTCCTCTGCCTCCCGAATGCTGGGATTAAAGGTGTGCACTACCTTGCCTGGCTCATGTCTTCACTTCTAATTTATCTCTCTCAGGCTTCATCTTTCTTCTTGAGCTGTCTTTGATCCTTTTGGTTATAAAGAATAGAAACTTGCTTAAGCAAATGCTGCCAAAATAAAAGGAAAAAAAAAAAGAGAGGTTATGTGTTGTTAGAGAGCTCACACTAGGCTCTGAACAGCAGTGAATAACCAGTCCTTCAGTTGGGGAAAGATTAAGGCAGCCTTGGAACAAGGCACTCAGTTATGCCTTTCTTTATTAAGAAAAATGTAAACCAAGTCCAAATATATGGCTTTAGTAAGTAGTCATGAGCATAGTACAAAACTGAAACATGAATCTTGATTTTCAAATCATTTTCTTAAAAAGTGAAAATGACTTATTTATAGGTTTACTATTCCCTTGTTTAATTTTAAACATCAGCATTTATACTCCTAAAATTAAAACCTTCTTGTCTTTGACTTTTATTCTGTGAAGAATAAAGTTCCTATGAAAAATCGAAACAAAAGACTCAATCAAATATATAGAGAAACATTCATATTTGAATACCTGGTTCATCAAATACACATCAATCTTCTCTCTAAATCAAATAAATAGATACAGATAATCTGTTCGTAAGTTGGACTGCATGATCTTATTGCTGTAGAAATTTCTAAATTTGTAATTAATTCTTTCTCTTTTTTAATAGTAATCCTGTGGATTTGAGTAACCCAGCCATTATAAGCTCTACTCCCAAATTTCAGGAGCAGTTCTTGAATGTGAGCGGAATGCCACAAGAATTGAATCAGTATCCCTGCCTTAAACATCTGCCTCAAATATTTTTTCGTGCCATGCGTGGAATCAGCTGTCTGGTGGATGCATTCTTAGGTAAATTTTATGTATGTTATTAGATATTTGAAAAGCTATGTTTAGATAATTGCATTAAAACCTTTTTTTTTTTTTTTTTTGGTGTTTCAAGGTAGGGTCTCACTCTGGCCCAGGCTGACCTGGAACTCACTGTGTAGTCTCAGGGTGGCCTCGAACTCATGATGATCCTCCTATGTCTGCCTCCAGAGTGCTGTGACTAAAGGTGTGCAGCACCACACCTGGCTTTTTTTTTTTTTTTTTTTTTTTTTGAGGTAGGGTTTCACTCTAGTCCAGGCTGACCTGGAATTTATTGTTTTCTCAGGGTGGCCTCAAACTCATGGTGATCCTCCTACCTCTACCTACCAAGTGCTGGGATTAAAGGCATGTAACAGTACACCCAGCTCTAAAATTTATTCTTTCTTTTTAATTTTTTTTTGGTTTTTCAAGGTAGGGTCTTGTTCTACCCCAGGCTGACCTGGAATTCACTATATAGTCTCAGGATGGCCTTGAACTCACAGCAATCCTCCTACCTTTGCCTCCTGAGTGCTGGGATTAAAGGTTTGTGCCACTACACCCAGTTCTAGGCACATGTTAGTTTTTTTAAAAAATATTTTTGTTTATTTTTATTTATTTGAGAGAGACAGACGCGCAGAGAGAGAGAGAGAGAGAGAGAATGGGCGTGCCAGGGCCTCCAGCCACTGCAAAGGAATTCCAGACGCGTGCGCCCCCTTGTGCATCTGGCTAACGTGGGTCCTGGGGAATGGAGCCTTGAACCGGGGTCCTTAGGCTTCACAGGCAAGCACTTAACTGCTAAGCCATCTCTCCAGCCCCACATGTTAGTTTTTTAAGTTTTTATTTATTTTAGAGAGATACCTAGAGAGAAGGAGGCAGCAAACACCTTAACCACTAAGCCATTTCTCTAGCCCAAGCCATCTCTCCAGCCTGCATTATTTATTTATTTATTTATTTTTAGAGACAGCAAGAGAGAGACCTATGGAATCAAACTCCAGACGCTTGTGCCACCTAGTGGTCTTGTGCCACCTTGTGCTTGTCTCACTTTTCTGTGTCTGGCTTATGTGGGATCTGGGGAATCGAACATGGGTCCTTAGGTGCCTCAACCACTACTAAGCAATCTCTCTTTTTTTTTTTTTGAGATAGGTTCTTTCTCTGGCCCAGGCTAATCTGGAATCCACTATGTAGTCTCAGGCTGGCCTTGAACTCATGGCAATCCTCCTACCTCTGCCTCCCGAGTGCTGGGATTAAAGGCGAGGCGTGTGCCACCATGCCTGGCCCACCTCTTTATTTATTTTTTTAAAATATTTTATTTTTGTTTGTTTATTTATTTGACAGAGAGAGAGTGAGAGAAGGGGTGCGCCAGGGCCTCCAGCCACTGCAAATGAACTCCAGACACGTGTGTCCCCTTGTGCATCTGGATATCATGGGTCCTGGGGAATTGAACCTGGGTCTTTTAGCTTTGCAGGCAAATGCCTTAACCGCTAAGCCATCCCTCCAGCCCTCATCTCTTTTTTTAAAGCAGGGTCTCATTCTAGCCCAGGCTGACCTGGAGCTCACTCTAGCTAACCCAGGCTGGCCTTGCTCATAGTGATCTTCCTACCTCAATCTCTTGAGTGTGAGGAATAAAAGCTTGTTCCACCATGCCTAGCTCTGATAATTCTGCATTTTAATGCTAGATGTTCGTATGGAAAGTGCAGAGGAAAAGATAAACTAATTTGATGGCAAATAATAAAGTAGAAAAATTTTAAGAAATTGTATCTAGAATGTTGTTACTGTTTTCATTATGCCTTAAATTTTTTTAATATTTATTATACATACATACATGCATACACACACACACACACACACACACACACACATGTATATATAGAGAGAGAGAGAGAGAAAGGAGAGAGAGTGATTAAGTATGGGTACACCAGGGCCTCTTGCCACTGCCAACAAACTCCAGACATATGCACCACTTTGTGCGTCTGGCTTTATGTGGGTACTGGGGAATCAAACCTGGACTGGTAGGCTTTGCAAATATGTACCTTTTTCTGCTGAGCCATCTCCTCAGACCCACAAATTATACCTTTTATAAACCACTGTTTTAAATTGTTTGACACATTAGATTTATACAAAGTCAGACTTTTTTTTCCTGTTTATTTATTTGTTTGTTTGTTTGTTTGTTTGAGGCAGGGTCTCACTCTAGCCCAGGCTGACCTGGAACTCACTGTGTAATCCAGGATGTCTTTAAACTCATGGTGATTCTCCTGTTATCAGCCTCTTGAGTGCTGGGTTTGAAGGCATATGCCACCATACCTGGCTAAAAATCAGATGTTTTTAACTGTTGAAAAGCAATGATATTTAATAGCTGCCATTTAAAAAAGTTATTTTATTTTTATTTATTTATGAGACAGACCTCGAGGGAAGGCAGGAGAGAGAATGGGCACACTAGGGCCTCTAGCCATTGTAAATGAACTCTACATGCATATGCCACCAGTTGCATCTGGTTTATGTGGGTTCTAGGGAATTGAACCTGGGTCCTTAGGCTTTGCAGGCAAGCACCTTAACCGCAAAGCCATCTCTCCAGCCCAATAGCTGCCATCTTATAAAATATTTATGTGTACTTCTTAATGTACACTTATTATTAGAATATATTGTTAGATACTTACTATATTCATTCTGATTAAGAGTGACTGCCACATAACGACCATGAATCTCTGTTTTGCAAAGATCTCTTATTTTCATATATGTGAAATATGTGAATATAGTAGTTCCATTGCTTTCAGGGACTAGAGACTTTTGTCTAATGGCTCTTATCAGGTGAAGTGCCTGATGGGTCTTTGTGGTTGAGAGGGTTCCAGCAGACATGTCTGGGGGTTAGGAAGGTTAGTTTATATCTATAGTCCTTTTAAAGGAGATTTCCTGGAAGACCCACCTAAGAGTCATCTGCTTCATTTTGGTTAGAACATGGCCACATCTAGCTGCAGGTGACGTTTGAAAACATAGTCATTGCTTCTAGATAGTCTTGTCTAGCTAAACTTTGTGTTTTGTTACTTAGGAAGAAAGGGTGATATTTTCAGGCAGTTAGTAGTCTCTGCTATTGTCTGTGTGTCCCATGTCGTCATGGATATTGCTTGTGGAAGATTTTTCCATTCATGTATTTTAGATGAGGAAGAGTAACTCCATTTGTCTTTGTAAAACTTTTGTATTTTTAAGGCATTTCTAGACCTCGATCAGACAGTGCTCCCCCAACACCTGTGAATAGACTAAGTATGCCTCAAAGCACTGCTGTAAATACCACCCCACCGCATAACCGGAGGCACCGGGCTGTTACTGTGAATAAGGCCACCATGAAGACAAGCACGGTAGGACTTTCATCATCATTAGCCTTTATAAGGCTGACATTTTAATCTACTCTCTTGTTTGAAAAGTTCTGTTACTTCCTCAAACTTCTCATGGCTGTGGGCATTTACTTGTATTCTTGTGTTAGGTTAGTACTGCTCATGCCTCAAAAGTCCAGCACCAAACATCCTCCACCTCTCCTCTGTCAAGTCCAAATCAGACGAGTTCAGAACCCCGGCCACTGCCTGCCCCCCGGAGACCAAAGGTTAACAGCATCTTGAATCTCTTTGGATCATGGTTATTTGATGCAGCATTTGTTCACTGTAAACTTCATAATGGGATAAACAGAGACAGCAGCATGACTGGTAAATATTGCTCCTGAAATGTGTTATCATTAGTTTATTTTTTTCTGTTTTTTTTTCTTTTTTAATCTTTCTTTCCTACCTGCAAGATTAATATGTATCTTAAAAAGTTGTTTCTGACCAAGCAATGTATTTTGCTTGACTCTTTCTGGCTGAAGTGACAGAAACTTGTGAAATTTCCTTATCTATCTTTATGTATGTCCTATGAGGTTCGACCTTTTGTCTGTTCTTATTAGACATACTCAGGTTAGCCACTTTTTGTTGCATCAAATTCCTTTTTTTAGGTGACCTGGAAATTCCTTTCATGTCAGCCAGGATAATAATATTTATATAAAAATGAAAGATTTTAAGTGGAAATTTACTCAGAAATGCTTTCTTTGATTTTGATAGCCATTCACTCATTAGTACAGTAAATACCAGAAATTTTGTGCTTTACAGTAGACTCTAACCTCTCAGGTTTTAGTCTAAAGATTTTTCTTTCTAGAGCATCCTTTCAAAAATATCATTTAGTTCTGGAACTTAGTAAGTCCAGTAGAGAATTAACAACTCAACCAAAGGTCTCCATTAGTTTTTATTGTAGTCTAAATGAAATTGGATTTAGTTTTATCATCTTACATTGTGCCTGGAGGTAGGGGTAGAGTGAGGATGGATGGGTGGGTAGTACAGAATGTTTTGAATATTTATCATATGTCTTGAATAGTAAAAATGGCTGTCATTTATTGTGTTGTTATTACTGTATGCCAGATACTATGTTTATGCTTTAATGAGTGTATTGGTTGTTTGGTAAGAAAACACCTTTCCACAAGGGTTGGAAGTAGATTGAGATAAAAGATGTCTGATTGTGTTATTTTTTTTGTTTCTCTAAGGAAACTAATGTATTGATTATAAGGTTCTCTGCTACTTCTCAGAAATGTAGTCTCAGCTATCATGTATCATCTAGAATGAGGGTCTTTGTCCATGATTATTTTATCCATACTGTTATTGCAAATGTTCTTCTAAGTCTTTGGAATAATGTAGGACAGCTGTGGGTATAGAGATGGTCAGAAATACAATTTGAGATTACATGAATGAGTTTAGAGATTCCTTTGCATACTTTATTTTCTTCAAATTCAGACACTTTACATTCTGCCATTTCCATATTACAGTTTTATTTACAAGTTTGAAAGTAGTACTTATTGATGGATACGTAAATATGCTTAATTATAACGACTACATGAAAATTTGAAAACCACTCTTGGTACATTTTCTTCATGTTCATATACCATATATTTTGAGTTTTATGAACCATGTTTATTACTTTATATGGTATTTTCTAGAGTGAGTCAATAGTTTTTAAAATTTTTGTTAAGGTACAATTCTTAAAATATAAATATTGAGCTGTTACCTCTGAATTCCCTGAATGTAGAATGGCTCATGAGGCCTTGCCACTTGATTGGTGGGCTTGCATAATGGCAATTTAGAACTTTCCATCTCTAGGGAGTTTGTAACAGCTTTGCTCACCCATTCCACCAGAAAGGAGAGACTGGAATTCAAATCATATGTGAGCAGTATCCCATTTTCACGCTTAACATTCTACCTGGTGGGGAAAGACAGATGCTCCTCTCTTTCTCTGTGTGCTGAGATGCCAAAGGCTATTATATTATCCAGGAGATTTGAGGTGTCCAAGTAGTTGAAGTGGTAATAGAGTGTTCTGGGGTGCCAGTTTTGAGATCTCGGGGTTATGAGGGTGGGGAGGGGGTGGGAGGTACTGTTTTTTAAGTACTGGCTGCCATCAAGGAATTCTGACATGCAGTTCACCTTTAGTTTATAAATATTTACTTTTTAAAAAAACTGGTTCGCTTTTAGTTTACTTGACAGTACACTGTGCTTTGTAAAAGTGACATTGAGCTGGGAAGGGTTAATGAACAAAAATTTGTAATGCACATTGCAGGCAGTTCAAAACCTCAATTCCTTGTAGTTGTGTAATTTCCTTCGTTCATTGTTTTGCATGATACAAAAATCATACTTTTGGACTTGAATGCACAATTTCCTATGTTTTTAAACTAGCTTGTGGTATCGTAAAGCTTTAAATTTAATTTTTAAAAAGCTAAAAAGCTTCTTATTGTAAAATTTCACCATCTTTAAAGTATTTTATAATTACTGCTGTCCTTTGATTTGTTTCCATTTATTTCTATTATCTTGCAGCATCTTTTATCCAAATTCTTCTTTCTTATAAATCTTGTAAGTAGGAACCAGAAGCTTCTCCTTAATTGCAGTCATGTTTTTATTTTTTTCATAATTCCATTAAAAAATTTGATTGTCATTGTCTCTTGTAGTTTTTGCACTTGGGAAGAAAAATATTTTTCTGTGTTTTGAATGGGGAAGATTGTTGGCAAAAAAAAAAATTAATCTGCCTGAATCAGTCCCATTATTTCTGTATACTAGTCTGGTCATGTCATGAATTTCAGGACTTTGCACTAACTGTGTTTTGGCTTTGTTTTTCTTTTTTTTTTTTTTAAGCTTTAAACTTATTTTTATACAGATTTAGTGTTTGATTTGTATGCATTCTGCATGTAGTGTTTTCAAATGTACTTTTGCTGGATAGCTTATTCAGGTCTAAAATGGCTCATGGGAAGTTGCATAAAGATTTATGCTTGACTCTGCATTCTATTACATCTATTCTTACAAAACAATTTAAGCATTTTATGTAGAGTTATAAAAGATTTCAGAGTGACTTTTTTCAATACACTATGAAATCTTTTGTTAAAAGCAACTTTCAAAGGGCTTCTATTTCAGTGACAACAAATGACCATGATAATCTTTCTTACCAACCCAATTTTCTGATTTATCAACCTCAAATTAGCTGCTGTCTGTGGTTGTTAAAATTCATACTCATTTTGCTTGGTTGGGCGATTCTTTGGTGTGTGTTTTGGAGTTGGGTGGGTGGTGGGAATGCTCTCTCTTCCTCCCTACTCATTTCTCATCCTTACCTTGCCCTCTTCCTGAAGTATTCCAACTGGCATGGGGTTGCCCACTTAATTATGACATATCTGACTTAATATGTAAATTATAGTAGCTATTTTTCTTAATGTTTAAGGATCATTCTATATGGGGAGGAAAAACCAAAGTAAATAATAGAAAAGCCAAATTCTGTGTTATATATCTGTATGTAAGTACAGATATGTGCAAATACAGATATATACAAGTGTAGTCTTATCAAAAATTCAGTTGAAAAATGGTTCTTATAGAATTTGCTAAAGTAATAATGCTATTGTAAATTAATTGTTTCCCATTTTTAAAGATGATTTCAGAGAGCCCTTTAAAAATTAATTAAGAAATAGTTGCCAAACAAAAGCATTATTGGATTCTATTAAAGTAGTTACATAATGACATCAATATTTGATCTTTGTGTCCAGGGTCCCATGAGCCTATTTGGCATACTGGCAAATATAATAAAATCCTCCTTTTCTCTCCCCAGCTATTGCAACACAAGCTAGCATGGAGTTTCGACGGAAAGGTTCACAAATGTCCACAGACACCATGGTTTCCAATCCCATGTTTGATGCAAGTGAATTTCCTGATAACTATGAAGCAGGAAGAGCTGAGGCTTGTGGGACACTGTGTAGGATTTTTTGTAGCAAGAAGACTGGAGAAGAGATTCTGCCAGCTTATTTATCCAGGTCTTAGAATTTTTTGTTTATTTTGGCATTCATATAGTTTGATAGTAAATCTTTATTTTAATGTGGCCTGGTAGGCTGAGTTGATAAGTAAATGTTGGTTTGAAATACCTGCCATTGTCTGTTTGCAACTGAAAATTGTTTGAATTTCTCCATTTTATTTCTCTTCAGATTTGACAAAGGCCACTAAGGCTCTTATTTTAGAAGTATCATTCCATCTTACTTGAATTTTATTAATTCTGGAGATATGTAGAAGTGCCGCAGTAATTTAATAGATCTTCTTGGTACAGTAGTAGGTCTCTAAATAGTCCAGATAAAAGTCACTTGTAAGTCTGCCTCCAAGAAGCTTACTTTCTCAGGTGAACAAAGCCATGCAAAGGAACAGTGATCCCATAGGAACTGGAAGTTGACAGGAGACAGAGATAAATGGTTTTGAGCATTTGGAGGAAAAAGCAGTGCATATTTACCCTTGAAGCTCAGGAAAGACAGAAAAGATTGGATGATCATGTAGAGAGGATGAGTGGTGTCTAGACTGTGCTTGCAAGTTGGGTAGGATTATCTTATTTATATCTGGCTTCTACCATCTTAGTGAGTGTCCCTGTCATCCATTTAGCTGCTCAGGCTAGAACTTAGGAGTCATTAGTGTCTACCCCCTCTGTTGCAGTCAGGTTTGCATTACTGGTAGAAATCACCCAACCAAGAGTAGCTTCTGGGAAAAAGAGGTTTATTTTGGCTTACAGGCTTGAGGGGAAGCTCCACAATGGTAGGGGAAAACGATGGCAGGAGCAGAGGGTGGACATCACCCCCTGGCCAACATCAGGTAGACAGTAGCAACAGGAGAGGGTGCCCAAACACTGGCAAGGGGAAACAGCCATAAGCCCGCCCCCAACAGTACACTGCCTCCTGGAAGCATTAATTTCCAATTGCCATCAGCTGGGGAACCTAGCATCCAGAACACCTAAGTTTATGGGGGACACCTGCCTCAAACCACCATACCCTCTATATTTTTATTGATGAACTGACTCCTGCCTCTTTTGATATTTGACACTCTTTCTTTTTTCTTTCTCTACTCTGCACCTACCTTAATACTTCAGATTTTGTTATGGTCTCCTGCTTTTCTTTTTCTTTTCCTTTTTTTGCGGTTCTGGGGCTTTAAACTAGGTCCTCATGAGGCATAATCCTAGGCAAGTGCTCTACCACTCAGCATATTATATCCCCAATTCTTGATTATGCCTTGCTCTCATCAGCTATCATTTACAGCTGTTAAAGTAAGGTTAATATCAACCAGGACATTTAGATAGCTGTGTACTCTTAGGTTCTCAGGAGAGAGGAAAAAGCTTTTTTGGTGGTGGTTTTGCTTTTTCAAGGTAGGGTCTTATTAAAGCCCAGACTAACCTGGAATTCACTCTGTAGTTCCAGGCTGGCCTTGAATTCACAGCGATCCTCCTACCTCTGCCTACTGAGTGCTAGGACTAAAGTAGGCCACTATGCCTGGCTTTTTATGTTATTACTTTTTCTTTGTATTTTTTGTTTATTAGAGATAGAGAAAGGAAGGAAGGAAGGAGGGTGTGCTATGGCCTCCTGCCACTGCAAACAAACTTCAGATGCTGCACCACTTTGTGCATCTGGCTTTATGTGAGTTCTGGGGAATCGAACCTGGGTCGTCAGACATTCTTCAGCCCTGGAATGGACTCTTACCAGAGGGAACTAACTACAGAAACATAAGGCATAGAAAAGCAGGGCTTTTTAAAAAACAGTGCAGTAAAGAGCAGGAAACCAGAGACTTGAAAGTATTCAGGGAACAAAACAACTGTCCTTCTTGTTTGGGGGGTTGGGGGAGGATTCAAGATAGGGTTTCACTCTAGCTTAGGCTGTCCATCTTTTTGAATCTCTGCCTTTGTGGTCTTCCAGAACTACTTCATTCTTCTCTGCAGATTATTTTTTCTTACCTTGCAGCATGCTTCTGAGCTCCCAGTTTCCACAGCCTTGGCCTAGGATTTCATCAGGGTCAGTTAGCATCTTTGAATCTTAGTGTATGATTCTTGGAAAAGAAGATCTGGTTAATTAGATATTCATTTCTGCCCTAGTTAGATGCAGCTCTGAGGGTGGGTCACATAAAGGTGGTGAAGTTCACCCATTTTGGTGATGGCTTATATCTGAGGGAGACCTTGGGCTGGAGTGATGTCCCAAATGGTGGTATGACAAGCTCAACAGATTTATGAGAGGGCAAATGATGAACTTAGTTTTGAATACATTGAATTTGTATGGCTGATGGGTTATTTATCAACAGATAGATATTAGGAGCCTACTCTGTGCCAGATGTCCTTCATAGGAGCACTGGCCATGTCCTCCCCTTGTCCCTAGGCTGATAGATTTTGAGCTCAATTGGAAGGTGTAAACTAGAACCGATTTGTTTTCTACAGTGGCTTAAGAGGTGTTTAAAAGGTGGGGCAAGTAGAAGAGAACTTAAAGAACTGAGGTTGACATCCTGAGGAATGCCAGTCTTAGGGTCAGGTAGTATAAGATTGTTAAAGGAACTAACATAGAGATCAGAAAAGAGTGAGGAGAGAAGGGAGTGACCACAGGGTTGAATCCTTTCAAAAGGCAGTGTAGATGAAGACTTACACATAGATTTGGCAATTTCAAAAATTTTTTTTTATTTATTTGACAGAGAGGAACAGAGAGAGAGAGAAAGAGAATGAGAATGAGAATGAGCGTGCCAGGGACTCTAGCCACTGCAAACTAACTCCAGACGCATATGCTACCTTGTGCATCTGGCTAATGTAGGTCCTGGGAAATCGAACATGGGTCCTTTAGCTTTGCAGGCAAACGCCTTAACCACTAAGCAAGCGATCCCTCCAACCCAAGATTTAGCAATTAAAAAAATATTTTGTTTTTGCTTATTTATGAGAAAGAGAGAGAGAGAGAGAGAGAAAGGTAGAAAGAGAGAAAGAATGAGTGTGTCAGGGCCTCCAGCCAGTGGAAACAAACCCCACATACAAACACCACCATGTGCATCAATTTGGCAATTTTGATGCCACTGGTAATTTGCTTGCCCAATTTTAGTTGAGTTCTATGGAGAAGTGATAGATTGAATCAGTAGATAAGATATTAGTCCAAAAGTGTCTCACAGTAGTACCTGCCCCCCACTTCCAGGAAACAATGGAGGAAGGGAAAAGATACAAATACACTTTTATTTCCTAGGGTTGTGAATGCTGCTGTAGAGTTGATTCATTGACCCCATCAATTTATTGATAAGCACCCAGGCATTTGTTTTGTTCTGGTTGCCTCAATTTCAGGTACCTGTAACTTTGAGTTACAAAGGTTTAAAACTGAGGAAGTGTAATAGAGATGAACCTCTTTTTTCCTCATTAGGAAAGATAATTTGTCACCTTGTGTTAATGATTTTGAATTGTTTAAATTCTGGTAATATCTTAAAGGCTAGAAATAGTGAAGAGTGGAAAAAGAATATTAATAAGTCTGGAAGCTTTTCATTAGCAGTTTGTTTAAATTTTTTTTCTTGCTTTCCTAGATTTTACATGCTTTTAATTCAAGGTTTGCAGATAAATGATTATGTGTGCCATCCTGTCTTGGCCAGCGTTATTCTAAACTCCCCTCCTTTGTTCTGCTGTGACTTGAAAGGGATTGATGTTGTGGTTCCTTACTTTATTTCAGCTCTTGAAACCATTTTGCCTGACAGGTAAGCTGTCATTCTCTACTACTATGTCAGTTGTCTGGTTTGGCCTGGTCTGTTTTGGTGCTTCCTCTCTTTGTTTCTTAATTCATCCTGTCCAACTGTCTTCATACTCCAAGGGGACCCAGGCCATGTTAAATTGAGTAAAGAACATCCATCCAAACTCACTGTATCCCTGGATATCTTCACTTTTAAATATTTATTTTATTTTTATTCATTTATTATTTGAGAAAGAATGGGCACACCAGGGCCTCCAGACACTGCAAATGAACTCCAGACACATATGCCACCCTGTGCATCTGTCTTATGTGGGTCCTGGGGAATGGAACCTGGGTTCTTTGTAGGCAAGCGCCTTAACCACTAAGCCATCTCTCCAGCCCTGCCTTCACTTTTGATTTATTTATGGGCTTGGTGAATCCTTTTAGGCTTGGTCTAGAAGGGTGAGAACAAGCCTGGCTTGAAGTCCTACTTTTATAGTTGCCTTAACTTTTTCCAATAATGAAAAAAATCAAGTTCTAGCTTAATTCAGTAAGAGTTTAACAAAGTTGTTCTGCCATACACAATATTTGGATTAAAAAAAATTGGCACAGTATATACTTGGGAGTAGCTAAAAACATTCCTTAGCACAAAAATACTAATAGATTTATATTTTTTGACAGAGAACTCTCGAAATTCAAAAGCTATGTCAATCCAACAGAATTGAGAAGATCCTCCATTAGTATCCTGCTCTCTTTGTTGCCCCTCCCTCATCATTTTGGCACAGTCAGATCTGAGGTAATGTGCCATTCAGTATTTCCATGTTCATTTCTTATTTCTTTTTCTTCTTCTTTTTATTTTTTAAAATTATTTATTTATTTATTTGAGAGCAACAGAGAGAAAGAGGGGGAGACAGAGAGAGAGAGAGAGAGAGAGAGAGAGAAAGAGAGAGAGGGAGAGAATGGGCGTGCCAGGGCCTCCAGCCACTGCAAATGAACTCCAGACGTGTGCGCCCCCTTGTGCATCTGGTTAACGTGGGTTCTGGGGAATCGAGCCTCGAACCAGGGTCCTTAGGCTTCACAGGCAAGCGCTTAACCACTAAGCCATTTCTCCAGCCCTTTCTTCTTCTTCTTAAGAGCATTTCTCAGAGTAAGTTTTGGAAACCAGAAAATGTATATAAGCACTTCATAAAGAGTGACAGATTTTGCACAGAAACAGTATCTAATATAATTTATGTGTTCAGGACAAAAAGAAATAATAAAAAAAGTGTAAAGCCAGATAAAAATACAAATACAATATGTCAGCTGCATGTCAGAGTCACTTCTTTCTCTTCTCATTCCCCTTTACATCGAAAGTAACAAACACTTTTTTGTTTTGGTTTGCTTTTCAAGGGAGAGTCTCACTCTAGCCCAGGCTGATCTGGAATTCACAATGTAGTCTCACGGAGGCCTTGAACTCACAGCAATCCTCCTACCTCTGCCTGCCTAGTGCTGCGATTAAAGGTGTGCGTCACCATGCCCGCCCGGCATAACACTCTTGAGGCGGCATGTATTGTTGCACTCTTGACTTTCTGTTGAACAGGCAATGAAGTTGAGAGTCTGGATGACTGATGGTCAGCCATTGGGCCTTCCCATTCCTTTGTTTCTTTTTTTTAATATTCATCTTAATTTATTTATTTGAGTGTGACAGAGAGAGAGAGAGTGAATGGGTGTGTCAGGGCTTCCAGCCACTGCTAACGAACTCCAGATGTGTGCACTCCCTTGTGCATCTGGCTAACGTGGGTCCTGGGGAATCAAGCCTCGAACCAGGGTCCTTAGGCTTCACAGGCAAGCGCTCAACCACTAAGCCATCTCTCCAGCCCTTCTTTTTTAAACAAATATTTCATTAATTTATTTATTTGAGAGAGGGAGAGAGAGAGAAAGCAGAGAGAGAGTGTGAGAGGGTGACAGTGGACAGATAGCGAATGGGCACGCTAGGTCCTCCAGCCACTGCAAACTCCAGACACATATGCCACCATGTACATCTGCCTTACGTGGGTCCTGGGGAATTGAACCTAGGTCCTTTGGCTTTGCAGGCAAGCATCTTAACCACTAAGCCATTTCTCCAGCCCTTTTTTTTTTTTCTTTATTAGTATGGGTCTTCCCTAGGGTTTGGCCAACAATGTTTCAGACTTCTTGAGCTTTGTTCCACACATGTTCAACAGCAACAAGACAGGCTTTCTGGCGAAAATTCTCAATAGAACCTGGAGAGTGATAGAACTTGGGTGGGCTGATGATTGCGGAGCTATCTATCTTTTCAACAAGAAACATAAATATTTTGCATTTTTCCAAATTCAGTAACTATAATGCAGACCTTAGCTTCCATGTGATAAGCATTTTCCATTCTTCTAAAATCTCTCATCACTGCTATGTTTTCTGCCTGCAGACACTGCTGCTGTAGGCTCTGGGTGATGTAGTCCAGGCGGCGGCTGATGCTCTTCTTGGCTTTAGCCACTGCCTCCCTGGTGCTGCACACCCACACGGCCACCAGCACCCGGTTGGACCCCTCTTCTTCTTCTTCTTTTTTTTTTTTTTTTTTTCCTGAGGTAGTGTCTTGCTCTGGCTCTGGCTGACCTGGAATTCGCTATGTAGTCTCTGGGTGGCCTTGAACTCTTGGCGATCCTCCTACCTCCGCCTCCCGAGTGCTGGGATTAAAGGCATGCACCACCATGCCCGGCTCTTCTTCTTTTTAAGACAATGTCTTAGCTAACTCAGCTTGGTTATAAATTTATAATCCTACTGCTTTAGCATCCTGTCCCATCATTTTTAAAGTTTTCTTGTGGTCTGTATTCAGTTTATGTGTGCTAATTTAAATCAAATTGTATATTTTTAAGACACTTCGTTTATTTATTTATTTGTAAGAGGAGAAATATGGACAGAGAGAGTATGGGTACACTAGGGCCTCTAGCCTCTGCACATGAACTTCAGATGCATGTGCCACTTTGTGCATCTGACTTATGTGGGTACCAGGGAATAGAATCTAGGTCATTAGGCTTTGCAGACAAGTGCCTTAACTGCTAAGCCATCTCTCCAGCTCCTTTTTTTTTTTTTTTTTTTTTTAAAGGGACAGGGGCTTTAAAAAAGTGATTTCGGATACACAAGGTGATGTATGAGTTTGTTTGCAGTGGCCTGAGGCACACCCATTCTCTCTTTGTGTGCCTCTTTTTTGCTCTCTCCCTCTCAACTAAATAAAATATTTTTAAAAAGTGACTTCAATTGAATTAATGAAATTGCTCTATTAATATATTGCTTCCATTGGATTGCCGGTCTGCCTTGTCCTGCCATTCATGTTGTTATAGGCTGATGACATCTGACTGCATATGGCAAGTGAATTAGTTACAGACAGCAGATAGGATTATATTGAAAACCTGGTTCATTGGCCTGATCTTCTCTTGTCCCCTTTTGCTGTTCCTAAATGGGCATCATGTACCACAACAGCTAATGTTAAATATAAATATTATTTGTTTTTTCCACAGGTGGTCCTGGAAGGAAAGTTTAGTAATGATGACAGCTCTTCTTATGATAAACCAGTAACTTTTCTGTCCCTGAAGTTGAGACTTGTGAATATACTCATAGGTGCCTTGCAAACAGAAACGGACCCCAATAACACCCAAATGATACTAGGTTTGTGTCTATTCAGTTTCGTGTAAGTGAAACCTAAGTATTACTAATGAAATGACCTCAGGATGCTGTCAAGGTCAAGATAGAGGTCACTGAGAAGAGCCTATGTCTAATGTACCTCTTGTTCTGAATCAGATGAAGAGTTTATTTTTGCTAGATTTTTTGTTTGTTTGTTTTTTAAGGTAGGGTCTCACTCTAGCTCAGACTGACCTGGATTTCACTCTGTAGTCTCAGGGTGGCCTTGAACTCATGGTGATCCTCCTACCTCTGCCTTCCGAGTGCTGGGATTAAAGGTGTGTACCACCACGCCTGGTGTTGATTTGCTTTTTAATGTGAAAAAGTTAAAAGAGTGAGGTGAGGGAAAGAAAGCATTTTCATTTTGTTGGTTAGCTGTTTTATGTATGCTTTTTTGTTTTTTTGTTTGTTTTATTGTTTTTGAGGTAGGGTCTCCTTCTAGCCCAGACTGACCTGGAATTCACTATGTAGTCTCAGTGTGGCCTCGAACTCATGACAATCCTCCTACCTCAGCTTCCAGAGTGCTGGGATTAAAGGCGTGTGCCACCATGCCTGGCTGTTGTCTGTTTTTATTTGTCTCCATGTCCTTCACTTCTTTTCCCCTTTTGTCTTCTCCTTTCCTTTCTATTTTTTGCCTTCTTTTCCCCTTGATTTCTCCCTTCCTAACTTCCGCCTCATTATCTTTTTCCTTCTCCTCTCTCTCTTGCCCATCTCTTACATGTGGAAAGCTTGGGGGTTGAGAGATTCTGGAAATGAGCCAGCTCTCTGCCAAGAACTTATGGTAGAGAAGCTGTTGCATGTTTTGACCTTTCCTTATTGTTTCTTACTGTCTCAGTCATTCTGGTTATCTGTTTTCAGTCTTATGCCTCACATGCTGCTGCCATAGGTGCTTATCACTTCTCCTCATTGCTGTACCCACGGCTCTGCACAACGTAGCCCCATATTTGTAGAAGGCAATGCTGGCTACATCTAGGTTAATTGTCTTCAAGGTTGAGAAAGAGAAACTAAAAGGGAGGACTAAGACTTCTTAGAGAGAGCTGGAAGTTAAGCTGGATCTTCAAAGTCCAGAAGAACATTTTTTGCATAGGCAGAAATGGGGTTAGGATTTCATTTTAGGGAAGGAAATGACATGGTTAAAGTTGATGATGTCAGTAGTTGTTGTAGTGAATGCTAGTAATTCTGGTGTGTTAAGCAGTGAGAAGGTGAAATAGTGAATAACAAATTACTTTATTTGAGAAGGAGCTGAAGGAACAGAGGTAGTAGCATTTCCTTTCTCATGTTACTGTTGACACAGTTTTAGAAACAGAAAAAAGGAAACAAAAAGTGGAAGCAAGAGACTAGCCATTTCAATTGTACATTTCTCATTTGCACATTAATTTTACCTTATAGAAAAATATGTTAAACCAGTGAGTGAGAAACACAGTGGTCAGCATGGAGGGCATTGTCAGAAATAAAAGAATATAAAAAGTTTTGTCCAATACAACAACAGGTATTGTTGGGGTGTGTTGAGCTGCAACCTCTCAGGTTTGGAAGCACGTAGGTCTTAGAACTTTCAGGAGTATTCTGAATGGACTGCCAGAGCTTGTTCTGAGCTTGTTCTCACCCTAGAGCATCATTCCCTGGCTAGTCACATACACTGGTCGCTCTAAACCCACAGCCACCTCAGTTCCTTCACACGACCTTATCTTCTGTCACAGAAAACCAACATCCCTGGTATCTTGACTTCAAGTGCTGAATTTCCTGTTACCATCCACCTTTTAGTTCTTCTACTTTACTCTTACTCCAGTAATTTTCTAACCTAGGGATTATCCACTAAGCCTATGGGCTAAATCTAACCTGCTATTCTTTTTTTGGGGGGGGGCGCCAATGATCTCCTACCTCTTGCTAGGACTGGGATTAAAGGTATCCGCCACCGTGCCAGGCTCTTGTTTTTATTTTATTTTATTTTATTTGGTTTTTCGAGGTAGGGTCTCACTTTAGTCTAGGCTGACCTGGAATTTACTCTGTAGTCTCAGGGTGGCCTCGAACTCATGATGATCCTCCTACCTCTCCCTCCCGAGTGCTGGGATTAAAGGTGTGCGCCACCACGCCCGGCTTTCTTGTTTTTATTTTGAATCTGAATTTCCTGATGGGCTTAGGCCCCACTGTGTAGGTCCCTGATCCCCATAGCTCCTGTCTGAGCAGGTCTGGATAGATCTGAGCTGCTTTTTTAAAATTTATTTTTTATTTTTCAAGGTAGGGTCTTGCTCTAACCCATACTGAACATGGGATTCATTATGTAGTCTCAGACTGGTCTTGAACTAACTAACAGCGATCCTCCTATCTATGCCTCCAAGTGCTGGGATTTAAAGGCGTGTGCCACGATGGCTGGGTAGATCTGGGCTTTTACCAAGTTCTGGTCTAGGTCGGTTACTACTGGCAGCTCCCTGCTCAGACATTGTTATTCATTCTGTCTGAAACTAGACATAAATTCTGTCCATTGCTGTTACCGCCTCTCTCACTTCAGGGTGGCATTATATTCTGTGACCTACACAGAAGGGCCAAGTGCTGACTGGCCAGGTCTCACTCAAATACCCCTTACTGTGCATTGATACTGATGCATTGTTTTACATTCTTTCCTTCCCAAGCACACACTTATTTATCTAACCTGATATTCTTGCAGTAGAGTTTTATTGGTGCCTAGTCATGCCTGTTAGTATGCTACACCAGGAAGCTATTTGTGGCTGGTTTTGTAGCACAACTGAAGAGTAGAATCACTGTGACAGAAACTGTATACAAAGTCTGAAATACTTACAGGCTGGAGAGATGGCTTAGTGGTTAAAGCACTTGCCTGTGAAGCCAAAGGACCCAGGTTCAATTCCCTAGTACTCATGTAAGCCATATGCACATGTTGGTGCATGAGTCGGGAGTTCATTTGCAGTAGCTAGAGGCCCTGGTGTGCCCATTCTTTCTCTTTCTCTTTCTTTTTCTTTTTCTTTCTTTCTCTCTCTCTCTCTCTCTCACACACACACACATCTATCTGCTTTTTTCTGTCTTAAATATTTAAAATACTTCTTGGCATTTTATAGAAAAATTTTACTGGGGTGAGAGTGTAGCTTGCTTAGCATGCTCAAACCTCTAGGTTTGAACCCCAGTCCAGGAAAAATAAATAACAAACATATATAAATAATGAATACAATGGAAAGGTTTGCCACTTTCTGTTCTAACCCTTAACCCACTGGCCTTTCCTCTTTTTATTATCTCTTAACCTTATCCTTATTCAGTTTAAATCCTGTGTCCTTTAACACTTCTGGACCCCAACTCTGCTTAAGCTTAGCTGCTCATTTACCCCACACTTAGCACTTGAGTGATTGAGAGCACTGAGGAAGGAAGACCACACACTGAGGCTAACTAGCCTGGTCAGATTTTTGACCAGATGTCATGTGGCACTTAATTTTACTGCACTTTACCAGTGAGTTGTTTCTCTCGCCCCCTATCTTTAGCCTCTGCTTCTTTCTTCTACTTAGCTGATGACCTTGCTACATTATTATGGGAAAGGTACATTAGATAAGAATTATTTCAGGCTGGGCGTGGTGGCTCACGCTTTTAATCCCAGCACTCAGGGACGCAGAGGTAGGAGGATCGCCGTGAGTTTGAGGCCACCCTGAGACTCCATAGTGAATTCCAGGTCAGCCTGGGCTAGAGTGAGACCCTACTTCGAAAAACCAAAAAAAAAAAAAAAAAGAAAAAAAGAATTATTTCGACTTCATCATTTCCATTGTTGACTGTAACCTGCTCCCAGTTCTTCTTTCCTCTTCTTTCATTGAACAGCTGTTTAAGTTCTGGTGCCAGGTACCATCATGTGCTGCAGGGAATGAGGAACAAACAGTAGATAAGAAAAGTAAACAAAATAAGGAAAGAGATTGGAGAACTAGGTGAGTGTGCATGTCATGTGGCAGAGGGAATGGCTGTTCAATTTTACAAGTAGGTGCCTTCAACCACTCAACCATCTCTTCAGCCTGGCTATTCAGTTTTGAATAGACTACCATGGCACATCTCACAGTGAAGGGGAGGAAGCCATGCATATAGATAGATGCCTGGGATGAAGAGTATGTGGGACAGAGGGAAAGGGAACAAGTAACAAAGAATCTGAAGTTAGAATCCAGTATAGCCAGAGTGAAGAGAGTAGAGGTGTAGTAATACGAGGTAATGATAGCGGTAGCTCCAGCCCACCCTCAGCCTTTTTCTCCGGGCCTTCTTCCCTGTCTGATCAGCTTCTCTCTTTTTACTTGATTATTCATATCGACATACCTATATATACCCTTGTAAAATATGCCTCCTGTAGCTCTTTTCCCATTCTTTGCTGTCCTTCAAATCAAACTGTTGAGTTTTCTGTACTTACTTTGCATACTTCATTCTCCTTTTTGTTCACTGTGATGGGCTTTTGTCTCTTACTCTGCTGAGTCAGCTCCTGTCACCGTTCCCACTTGTCTTCATCTTCCTAGGACTGAAGGTCAGCTTGCTGCTGTTGTCCTTAGCACCATTTGACTGGTTGACTACTACCTATATCTGTGGAACGCTTTTCATCTTGAGTCTCCATCAAACCATAATAGCCTAGTTTGGATTTCAGTGTTCCTTTCTTCTCTGTGTCTGTTGCCAGCTCTTTCTCTCTTACCAGGTAGCTTAAGTCGGGGAAGGCCTCAGGCTCTTGGTGATCATCTTGCTCTAGATGGTCTCATCAGTTCCATAACTTCTGCTATGATGTGTATGTCAATACCACACATGTATTCTTCAGCCTAGACACGTCTTCTCAGGTCAGAGATGTTGCTACCCAACTGCCTACCTGACATCTCCACTTGTATATCTGTAGAGCAACTTAAACCTATTTTGCCTTCTTTCCACATCTTGCCCTAGATCTGTTCTGTACCAGTCACCTGCCTCATCTCAATAAATGGCATCCCGTATATTCCTGATAACCCAAGAATTTCCTGTCATTAGTTCTTCTTTCTTTTATTACTACATATCCAAGTCTACTCCTAAATTCTGTCTCATTGCTTCCAGAATAGACCCTGTTGAACATTACGACCTCATTCTTGAAATTCTTGTCTAAGCTGTTCATCTTTTGGTTACATTGTTAGTATATCCTCCAACCTCACCTCCCTGTATCCTTTCTTGCCCCCTCTCCTCCATCTCAGGGTTTGTCCTCCTCACTTAGCTAGAATTATTGTCTTAGAGTATGACCTTGATAATGCCAGTTTTTAAAAAAACTTTAAAACATTTATTTATTTGAAAGTGTGTATGTATGTGTTTATATGGGTGCTCCAGGGCCTTTTGCTACTGCAAATGAACACCAGATGCTGTGTGCCACTTTTTGCATCTAGCTTACATGGGTGGCTTGGGAATTAAATCCAAGCCATAGGTTTTGCAAGCAAGTGCCTTTAGCCAATGAGCCATATTCCCAGCCCCCATTCATGCTAGTTTTAATGCCACTGGCTGAACATAATAATAGAATAAAACTCTATTCTTTACCCTGACCTGTGAAGACCCTATATTCAAACATTATCTCACCCATATGTGGTCAAAAAGATACAGATATTTTTATTATTTTGTTTTATTTCTAAAGGATCAGAACTGATTTTAAAACTAATTCACAATGTGCTTATATCTGGACCTCTGGCTATTTTGTTTTATTATGGAGACAGGTAAAGGCCTAGAACTCATTATCCTCCTGCTTCAGCATCTCAAGTGCTAGGACTATACAGTTAGGCCACTATGCTTAGCTTTTTTTTTTTTTTTCCTTTTTGAGGAAGGGTCTTGCTGTAGCCCATTCTGACCTGGAATACACTATGTAGTGTCAGGGTGGCCTTGAACTCTCAGCAGTTCTACTACCTCTGCCTCCCAAGTGCTGGGATTAAAGGTGTGCCAAAATGCCTGGTTTTTGTGCCTGGCTTTTATTTAGCCTTTCACACCAGTTTAAAAACAAAAAACAAAACTGTGGACATTTTTTGTTGGTTGGTTATTAAAATAGTCTTACACTATAGCTCAGACTCCCAGTCCTTCTGGCTTAGCTTCTTTTGTGGACTGGGAATGTAAGCATGAACCATCACACTCAGCTGAGCATATGTTTTTGTTTTGTTTTTCTCCTTTATGGTGCTGGGCGATTCAACCCAGGCCCTTGCACATGCTAAGCAAAGTGTTCTACTACTGAGCTAGGTCCCCAGCTTGGTGTTTTTAAATAAAGCAAAGTTTGACTTTCAGGTTTATTTTAGAAATTTTTGGCTTTAAAACTTCAGAAACATACCAGAATTTGGGTATTTTTGTTTTTGCCAGGCATGGTGTTTCACAACGTTTTCAGTTCAGCCCCAGCAGGATTTCTCAGTGACCTTGCAGCCCAAGTATGTAGTCTTCAGCAATAGGGTCTTACCATCTATTCTTGGTCTGAAACCAAGGGCCTTGTCAATGGCCTGTAATGTTTTGGGGACATGAAGGACCTCCCTGGCCAACAACTCATCCCATCCCTGACACTGAAAATTTTCTAGTGACAATCTATGGCTTCTGGGTGTTCCATTGTCCAAAAAAGTAGGTATCCATATGACTTATTCAGTGATTTGTTTTTGTTTTTTGAGGTAGGGTCTCACTCTAGCCCAGGCTGACCTGGAAAAAGTAGCCCTCTAGCAACATCAGGTTGGCCTTTAACTCATGGCAGTCCTCCTGCCTCTCCCAAGTGTTAGCATTACCTGTACCACTACTCCTGCCTCTAGAACAATTTTTTTTTTTTCGAGGTAGGGTCTCACTCTAACTCAGGCTGACCTGGAATTCACTACGTAGTCTCAGGGTGACCTTGAACTCACAGCAATCCTCCTACCTCTGCCTCTTGAGTGCTGGGATTAAAGGCATGTGCCACCACACCTGACTCTAAAACAATTTTTTTTTTTTTTGAAGTACGTTTTCACTGTAGTTCAGGCTTACCTAAAACTCACTTTGTAACCCAGGCTACCCTTAAACTCATAATGATCCTCTTACTTCAGCCTCCCAAGTGCTGAGATTAAAGGTGTAGGCTACCATGCCCAGCCTACAGTAATATTCTTATCTTTGCCCTTAATTGTGAGTCATTTTAGTGTTTTTTTTATATCATATAAAATGCTTCTTTGTTTGTTTTGCTGTTGCAGGGGCAATGTTAAATATTGTTCAAGATTCTGCACTTTTAGAAGCCATTGGTTGCCAAATGGAGATGGTAAGAAAGATGTAATATGTTAGAGACTTATCAGCTTCTGATTTTATGTAAATTATATTTAAAATATCTGTCCTAGTAGTTTTCTTTTATTCTTTCTTTTTTATTGTTTTCTGTCTTATATAGTGCAGGCTGGTCTGAAACTCCACATGTAGCTTTACTATTTTATTTTTATTTATTTGAGAGAGACAGAGAGGGAGAACTGGTATGTCAGGGCTTCCAGCTGGTGCAAACAAACTCCAGATGTATGTGCCACCTTGTGCATCTTGCTTACATGGGTCCTGGGAATTAAACCTTTGGCTTTGCAGGCAAGTGCTTTAACCACTAAAGCATCCCTTCAGACCAGACCTTGAATTCTTGATTCTCCTAGCTTTACATTTGAAATGCTGGGATTATAGACATATGCCACCATGCCTAGTTGTCCTAGTGGATTTTAAAGATGTTTTGTTTGTAAAGCCAGTCATCAACCCAGAAGGGTCCTATTTTAAAATACCACATATTTTAGAGCCAGGTGTGGTAGCGCACACCTTTAATTCCAGCACCTGCGAGGCAAAGGTAGGAGGATCATGGTGAGTTCAAGGCCACCCTGAGACTACATAGTCAATTCCAGGTCAGCCTGGGCTAGAGCATGATCCTACCTTGAAGAACCAAAAGAGAAACGTAAGTCACTTATTTTGAGATTTCTTATCATTCAGTACTTCATCAGTCCTTGAGATATTCTGCATGAGAGAATCTCCAGCTGGCCAGAGTTTAGGTAAAGTACTTACTTGTGTGGCAGTGCTGGTGAACAGGCTGCAGGTGCACCAAAGCACTAAGGATACTAAATCAAAAAGCTCAAGCCAGGTATGGTGGCGTATGCCTTTAATTGCAGCACTTAGGAGGCAGAGGTAGGAGGATTACTGAGTTTGAGGCTACCCTGAGACTGCATAGTGAATTCCGGATCAGCCTGAGCTAGAGTGATACCCTACCTTGAAAACAAAACAAAACAAAAACAATAATAACAGGAAAACTCCCCCAAGACTTCTGGGTGCTTCTTGCTTATTCAAGGATATATGGTCCCTACACCTGCTGTGGAGGCTGGGGGCAGAGGATGGTCAGGGACTTAATAGGCATGGTGGGATGAGCTGGGTGGATATGAGCTGGATAGGTGATAAAATTATCAAGGAAGTTCATTCATGTCCCACTAGATGGCCAATAATTTACTGATCTGGATATATGGAGAAAAGAGAGAAGTCTTTTTTTTTGTTGTTGTTATTCAGTTATTTATTTATTTGAGAGCGACAGACAGAGTGAGAAAGGCAAATAGAGAGACAGAGAGAATAGGCACGCCAGGGCCTCCAGCCACTGCAAACGAACTCCAGATGCGTGCGCCCCCTTGTGCATCTGGCTAACGTGGGTCCTGGGGAATCGAGCCTCAAACTGGGGTCCTCAGGCTTCACAGGCAAGCGCTTAACTGCTAAGCCATCTCTCCAGCCCAAGAGAAGTCTTTAACAGATAGGTTTATTAGTTTCTATGTGTATAGGAATTTATATTAACCACAATATTTCATTGTTTGTATTTTATGATATAACTACATTGAAAGTTACTGCAGCCGGCCATGGTGGCACATGCTTTTAATCCCAGCACTTGGGTGGTAGATGTAGGAGGATCGCTGAGAGTTCGAGGCCACCCTGAGATGACATAGTGAATTACAGGTCAGCCTGGGCTAGAGTGAGACTATACCTTGAAAAAACAAACAAAACAAAACAAAAAAAGTTACTGCTGTTTGTGTGTAGTTAGGGTGTATGTCGGGGGGGGGGTGGTTATGTTTGTGTGTTGTGTATGCATTTGTATGCAGATGCACATGCCCTGTGCACACACATGTTGAGACTAGAGAAGATGTCAGATATCTTTTCTTCCCTATTTCCCTGAGTCAGTCATTGAACCTGAAGCTCTCTCTCTCTCTCTCTTTTTTTTTTTTTCGTTTATTTATTTGAGAGAGAGAGAGAGAGAGAGAATAGGCACGCCATGGTCTCCAGCCACTACAAACGAACTCCAGATGCATGCATCACCTTGTGCATCTGGCTTACATGGGTACTGGGGAATCAAGCCTCGAACTGGGGTCCTTAGGCTTCACAGGCAAGCATTTAACTGCTAAGCCATCTCTCCAGCCCAGCTCTCCATTTTTTTGGTTAGACTAGCTGACAGGGAGCCCCAGCAATCACTCCTGTCCCTGCTTTCCTTCCTGCTGGGGTTACAGGCATGTGTGGTCATGCCTGGCTTTTTATGTGTTTGCTGGGGATCGAATTCAGGTTTTCATGTTTGTGTTGCAAGCACTCTTCTGCCATCTTCTTAGTCCCATTTGTATTTTTAAGATTCTCTTCCTGTTTAGAAGTTTTGCTTGTGAGGCACTTAGGTTTTCTTTTCTTTTCTTTTTTCTTTCTTTCTTTCTTTAAATATATTATTTATTTGAGAGAGAATGGGCATGCTAGGGCCTTCAGCTGCTGCAAACAAACTCCAGACACATGCACCACCTCGTGCATCTGGCTTATGTGGGTCCTGGAGAATTGAACCTGGTTCCTTTGGCTTTGTAGGCAAGGGCCTTAACCGCTAAGCCATTTCCACTTAGGTTTTCTTTAAGGACCCAGAGTCATTAGCTAGTGAATCTGTGGAAGGTTCTGTGCTGGCCCTTTGTAAACGACAAAGAAGACCCTATTGTGGGCATGCATCATCAGACCCTCCATGATTTCAGCAGCTGGTGTTTGAGGGAAAAGCCACGACAGTTTGAACCCCTTGTCAGCATTTACATGTACATCACTTTGTTTTGTTGTTTGTTGTTTTTGAGGCAGGGTCTTATTCTAGCCCAGGCTGACCTGGAACTCACTCTGTAGTCCCAGGTTGACCTTGAACTCAGGGTGATCCTTCTACCTTTGCCTCCTGAGAGCTGGGATGAGAGAGAGAGGGGAGAGACTGAGAGGAGGGGGAGGGAATGAGAATGTGAATGAATGGGTGTGCCAGGGATTTTTGCCACAAATGAAGTGCAGACACTTGTGCCACTTTGTGCATCTGGCTTTATGTGGATACTGGGGAATCAAACTCTGGTGGTTAGGCCTTGGAGGCAAATACCTTAATCACTGAGCATTTTTTCTAGCTCACAAGATTTTTGATGATTAACCCCTGTTTATATTTGTAAACTGTGATGTGACCACAAATACTTGCTTCATTTTCATTTGACTAGGGTGGTGGAGAAAATAACCTGAAGAGTCACAGTCGTACTAATAGTGGTATTAGTTCAGCGAGTGGTGGAAGCACGGAGCCCACAACTCCTGATAGTGAAAGACCTGCTCAAGCTCTCCTAAGGGATTATGGTAAGCTATTTAGAAAAAAAATCTTTGAATCATTCAAAGTTTTACAAAGTTGCCTTCAAAATTTTAAAACTAAAATTTATCTTACTTAGATATAATAGGGAAGTTGTTAGTCTAAAAAACTTAAATATAGTCATTTCAGTTTTATAGCTTTTAGGAACGCTCTGTTTTTGGTAGATATTCGATTTTATAAATGATTATAATGAAGGATCAGGAGGTATTGCTGGAATCTGTACCAGGTGCTAGTGACCCCCAGATCAAATAAGATGTCCGCTCTGCCTGAGAGCATGTGGGATAATGGCAGAGATGGCCGGGGAGTGCGTTACTAGAGTTGAGAGTGGAGCAATAGAGTACACACTAGGTAGGAGCAGAGGAGAGGGCCATGTTGCATACGTACTCTATCTTGTTAGATGCTTCAGTTACAAATTTAAGCAAGAATAAGGAAATATTTTTTGTTTCTGCCCTTCCAAGTAAAATATTTGTTAGCAAAACATCCTATTCAGTGATGTCCTTCACATTGGAAAGTTATTTTGTGGATTTGTGTGTACTTTTCTGTCTTTATGCACAAATACTAATAGAGTGTTGAATCAGAACAATTGTCACACTAGATTGGAATGATAGCAAGTTCCTTAGAAATGAGTTTAATATTTCAATCATCTCGAGCATTCCTGAGCCATGTTCATGAATTCCTGAGGCATATTTTTAGGGTTTAAGTTTGCAAATTCTTGGGCATTTCAGGTGCATAAAGTCATGGATATTCAGTACATTTAAACTTGCATTTACAAAGAAGTTACTTAAATAATAATTGTTATTATGTAGATTAAGGAATTTTCCAGGGTGAACTTGTGTGTATTTCTCATGCTTTCTAAAACATTTTAAACTAAAGAACTGTTTACATGACTGCATGTTTTCTAATATAAGTGTTTGCAGTGATTACTGTTTGTTTCAGCATTTTGAACTGGTGTTAGTGAGCTCTGCTTGTAATGTCGTAAAGTACTTTTTACTAAGAATCCAAATTTGTGTTAGTGTTGCATGAATGTCTCTCTTTAATGATCATTCCTTTTTCTGTTGTCACTGCCCTCTTTCTGATAGGATTGACAGGTATAATGTCCCTACAGCTTCCTTTGTAAATTCAGTTTAATTTGTCCTAATTTACTGTTAGTTAAGTAATAATTGCTTTAATTAGAAAAGTGGAGGCCAAATAAAACCACCATGGTTTGGTTATTTTATCTTTTTTAAAGGCGCTAAAGTTGTCTTACAAAGTTAAATGTTAAAATGAGTTTGAAAAGGCATTGCATGTAATTTTTACTGGTTTAACCCTATGTGTGAGTAATTTCAACAGATGCTTTAGGGTAATTCCTGGCATCTGAGGAGGCTATACAAGTTGAGTTTTTTCTCTATAAAATTCTGAAGAACTACTTGATAGCCTTTTCATTGTTCTTTTTGACAGTGTAAATCTATGAGTTACTCATTTAAAAAATTTAAGACATATCATTCATTATAAAGACACTACTGAAACAACCAAGTCCCATATTGGTCTGTGTGAAAGTCTGTGGGCTGGGAGCTAGAAGCTGCCCTTGCCAGCTATTAGTCAGGCCTGGCACTCAGGCTGGTGGGTGGGCTACATAGCACTGTGTGGGTGCCCGTCGTGCTCACTGTGGCTGCTGTGGTCTGTGCCTGGTGGAATGCTGTGCTTCTTGTTACTAATGCTTAGTTGTTTTCCCTCCCTGTGGGATGTGGCATTGGGTTATATCCTAGCTCTTAATACAGATTCAGCTGCTGGACTCCTGATTCGCAGCATTCATCTCGTCACCCAAAGACTCAACTCCCAGTGGCGGCAAGACATGAGCATATCACTGGCAGCTCTAGAGCTCCTTTCTGGTCTGGCTAAGGTGAGAGGACAGCCCTTTATTCTAACCCAGCAGCCTTAGAGCATGGTTCTTTTTTCTGTGTCTCCACGCCTTTTGTGGATATTGTAGTGTTGGCCATAAACATATTTAGATCCTAAGTTTATAAAATTGAGCCTCCAAGTGAAACTTTACAGAATCTATTTTTAAAAATAGGTTTAAAGAGTCTGAATAATTTTGCTGTTGAGTTACAGAAATCATTTCAATACTGGCTATTGATTTATTTGCACATACTACTAGGGTACTTTACTGGTTTTATAAAAACTGATTGTCCAAAAGTATGCCATTTGGGATTATCTGGGCTATCTATCTTCTATTACATCCATTATCAGAGTTAAGCAAAAAATCAACTATATTTTCAAATTCCTGTCATATTTATTTCAATCTGTTGAACCTTAGCACTGGAGGCCATTTGCCCTTAAGTCTTCCTTCCCCTTCCCTTCCTAATTACCTTATGTTGTACATTCAGTGACTATTAGTACATTTGCTATGCAGTGCAGCTACCATCAGAGGAAACCCCTCACTTACTAAGCAATTGCTTCCTCGTTCCCCTTGACAACTCCCACTCTTCAATTTATCTCTGTTGATCTGTATAATTGGGACATTTCATGTAAATGAATTCATATGCATCATTTCAAAGTCCCTGGCTTTTTAAACTTGACATGTTTTTTGAGTTTTATTCCTCTTTATGGCTGCATAATACTGTTTTAAGTGAATGTACCACAGTTTGTTTCTCTGTTCATCAACTGCTGGATATTTAGACTATTTCCATATTTAGACTGTTGCCAGTAGTGTTATTTGAATGTATGTGAACATGCATTTGTTTTGAACTTTAGTTTTCGATTCTTTGGGGTATGTACTGAGGAGTGAGATCTTTAGAAGATAAAATGACTCCGACAGTGAAAACCTTCAATAATAAAACAACCCAATTTACAAATAAACAAAGGATTTAAATACTTTACCAAAGAAGGGATATAGATAGCAAATATGTACATGACGAGGTGTTCAATACTGTTAGTTATTTGGGAAATGCAACTAAAATCAAAGTGAAATACCATTCCTTACTTAACAGAATGGCTAAAATTGAAAAGACTTGATACAAAATGTTGGTGAGGACATGGAGGAACTGTTGATGAAAATGTTAACTTGAATAAACCATTTTGGAAAGCAGCTTGGCAGATCCTTGCAGTGTTAACCATGTACCAATCTCAGTATATAAGAGAACTTCCATTCATTCAATGACGTATTCTTGAATGTTTGTAGCAGCTTTATTTGTAATATCCTCAATCTGGGAACAGCCCAAATACCCACTAAGTGGTCATTTAGCCAACAAATGTGGTATATCCATATAATAGGGTACTACTCAGCAATAAAAAGAGATGAATGATACATACAAAAGTAGGTAGCTCTGAAGATTATTTTCTAGGTAGAAGAAAAAAGAAGCTACAACCCCCCCATAGGTATATACTATATGATCTGTTTATGTAAATTTTAGGAAATCTAATCTATTATGATAGGAGGTCAGTGGTTGCTTACAGACAGGGATTAAGAGGAGTAGGATTGGGTAGAGAGATTGCTCAGTGGTTAAGATGCTTGCCTGCAAAGCCTAAGGTTTGATTCCCAAGTACCCACGTAAAGCCAGATGCACCAAGTGGCACATGCATCTGGAACTTGTTTGCAATGGCTGGAGGCCCTGTTGTGCCCATTCTTCTCTCTATCTGCGTCTTTCTCTCTCTCACTCAAATAAATAAATAAGCAAAATATTTTTAAAAAGAGAAATAGGAAGAAGAAAGTACACAAGGACATTCTTGGGGTGATGTATATCTCATGATCTGGCTGTGGCAGCCATTCACAGGTGTGCACTAGTGTAAAATTGATGATATTTCACAGTTTAAACTTATGCAGCTTACTGTTTGTAATTGTGCCTTTTAGCAGCTATACCTAACTTTTCTTCAGAGCAAAGAATGTCACTGTGAGGATGGGTTGGGGACTTGAAAGCACATGTTCCATTGCCAGCATTCCTTCAGATTTGTTTGTTTGTTTTTGAGAGAGAAAGGGGAGAATTGATGTGCCAGGGTCTTAGCCACTGCAGTTGAACTCCAGACACTTATGCATTGCTTGGGCATGTGTCATCTTGTGGTTACCTCACCTTTGTGCATCTGGCTTACATGGGATGTGGAGAGAGATCGAACATGGGTCCTTAGACTTTGCAGGCAAGCACCTTACCCGCTAAGCCATCTCCCCAGCCCTCCTTCAGTTTTTGCAGTATGAGTATGTGTGCCCAAGAACTTTGGGTTTTAAGGTGTGAAAACTATGCTAAAGTGAAACACTTTTAGGATTTGAAAAGTCACTAGTTTTGTAGTGTATAATGGCATACCTGGACTATTCTATTCCTGTACATAAATAACATTTGTTACAAACCAGGCCCTGCATGCTCTATCACATTCTTAGGTAGGCTCAGCCTTAATGTAGATGCTTTGAAGTTGATGTTATGACTCCTAAGTGCATCTGCTCCCTAGGTGAAAGTGATGGTGGACTCAGGAGACCGGAAGCGAGCCATTAGTTCTGTGTGTAGCTATATTGTGTACCAGTGCAGCCGACCTGCTCCTCTTCACTCCCGGGATCTGCACTCCATGATTGTGGCAGCTTTCCAGTGTCTCTGTGTCTGGCTGACAGAGCACCCTGATATGCTTGATGAAAAGGTGAGTATATTGAGTCTGAAATGCCAAGTAGAAACAATTGTATGGTGAGAGAGTTCCTTTTCAAAGAGAATATCTAAATTTACATACAGCATCACCACTTAGAATGTACTTCCTATAGTTCAATAGAATACTTACTGTTTTGAATATAACTTGTAAACTGTCACCATGCTTAGGTTTAGTTGCATACAAACACACAGAGAAGTTCTTTTGACAGGAAACTTGCTTATTTATCGGAACTATCAAAACTTCTTATTGAAAGGATGGTCACCTGTTATCTGATCCAGAAGGGTAGTTGATGATGATCTTTCACACACGTTTCCGCACTTGTACCTGGCCTTAGTTATCTAACCTATTTTCCCTGCTACTATTCCTTACGGAGAAACAAACATTATATTAAAGACCTCCCAGGGTGATTAGATCTTTAAATATTTATTTATTTTATTTGAGAGAGAAAGAGGAGAGAGAATGAGAGAATGAGTGCGCCAGGGCCTCCAGCCACTGTAAACAAACTTCAGATACGTACACCCCTTTGTGCATCGGGCTAACGTGGGTCCTGGGGAATTGAACCTGGGTTCTTTGGCTTTGTAGGCAAATGCCTTAACCACTAAGCCATTCCTCCAGCCCATGATTAGATATTTATAGAGATCTTTATAAAGTAATATTGTTAATAAAATTTTAGTAATTTTCATATGGCTTCTCAAGTTAAGATATCAGAAACTATTTAAGGGACTCAGGATGTGGCTCAGTTGTTAGAGTGCTTGCCTAGCAGCATGAAGCCCTGAATTTGTTCTTCAGCACCACATAAACTAGGTCTAGTATATGCGTTTTAATTCCAGCACTTGGGAGGTGGAGGCTATATAGAGAGTTTGAGGCCAGCTTGGATACATAAGACCCTGTCTCAAGAAAAAAAAAGAAAAAAGGAAAGAAGGACGCAAGACAGGAGGGTCATGAGTTCAAGGTAAATCTGATCTACAGAATTTGAGACCAGCCTAAGCTACATAGTGAGACCTTATCTCAAAAAATCATTAGTCGCTCATGTGATTGCTTTTGATATATTAGATGAAACTAATGTGTCTTAAACCATGTTAGGTTAAACTGAGTTACTGTTACATCTCTTTCATTTGACCTTTCATAATCATGATAGTCATGGTAATGATAACATTATGGCTGATAAAATTGAATTGATCTTTACTTTGTATCTGTCTTTAAACAATCAAATTTGTTTCTTTAAAGAGAAATTTGATGGAAGGTTTAAATTTATTATATTGCTATTATATTAATATATATCTGTTAAAAATATGAGAAACTGAGTTCCATCTCCAAACTACGTCTGCTGTTAGCATTTTGGAATCTCTTTTTTGTTTTTGTTTTTCAAAGTAGGATCTCAATCTAGCCCAGGCTGACTTGGAATTCACTGTGTAGTCTCAGGGAGGCCTTGAACTCATGTTAATCCTATTACCTTGGCCTCCCGAGTGCTGGGATTAAAGATGTGTACCTCCACGCCTGACTCACTGTTAACATTTTGATGAATTGTCCTCTCTTAAGAAAGATATAGTGTAAAAATGGATCTGCTTTTTGTTTCTAGGACTGCCTTAAGGAAGTACTAGAGATTGTGGAACTAGGTATTTCAGGAAGCAAGTCTAAAAGCAGTGAGCAAGAGGTCAAGTACAAAGGGGACAAGGAGCCAAATCCTGCGTCGATGAGGGTAAAGGATGCTGCAGAAGCCACCCTAACATGGTATGAAAGTGACTGCTGAGGACTTGGGTAGAAATTAGATGGGTTAACAGTGATCCATGCTGCTCGATCTCTTCCCATGTGTTTCCAGAAACAAAACACTGTTTTTGTACCTATTTTTTAGACCAAAAGAAACCTGGGACTTGTTGTAGAAATTTGGGACCCTAGTGTTTACGTACTGGTTGCTATCAATTCAAGCCAGATCGTGTAATAGCTAGGAAATATCTTGAAGAGATTTACATCTCTTTGATAAAGCTTACTCTAGGGATAAGATGCATCTGTCTATAGTTATACCATTGGATTTCCTGCTTCCCAGCTCAGTGGTTCTGATCTCTGCTATACCTTTTATGTTATATGTGATAGATTCATTCAGCCAAAATTTTGAACTCCTTTTTAAGAACTTGGTAATAGATTAATACAGATATGTCAACATTAGTCATCATTAACACCATCTTGCCCAGTAGAGAAAGTAAAATAAGAGCACAAAGTACATAGTAACAGGTTGATAGTGTCCCACAAGAAGAGGTACAAATAAAGTGCTAGGGAGTTGAGAAGAGGAAATGAATACTTTGAGATAAGGAAAAATCAAAGTAATATCCTTAGGTCAAATGATATTGGTCCTGACTGAGAGGTTAGGTAAAGACTGAGCTATATACCAGATTATAGGCAGTTATGAAGGCACCAAGACTGCTGTGTCATGCATTTTGGTGGTAAACAGGTAGAGACAAAGAGGTTGGTTGGTTCCCTGAAAGAGTTGTAGAGAGTTGAGAAAGTCAGTGTCTAGGCACACATCTGTGGACTGAAGGGATTGCATAGACTCATAGGAATAATAAAGATGGGCTCATCAATGGGTAAATGAAGAGTGACAATTTAGGAAAATCTAACAGCAAAAGAAGAACTGTCAAGTCAGTTTTGGTGGTCTTGTTTTAGCCTAAATGAAGTGGCAGATAGGACTACTTGAAGATATAAACCCTCCCTTCTTAAGGTTCCAGTACCTTAAGTGAGTTCAGTGGCCCTTTGCTGACTTGGGTTTGTTTCTGTTCTTCATTGGCTTAGGTCATTCCTAAAAATTTCAGAAGTGTGCTTTCTTTTGTTTAGTTCTGTGCATTGTGTTACTACTGCTAGACTTTCAATAACATTGTGAAGGTTTAGCTAATAACTAGAAAATCAGAAATGTGGGTACATCTACAAAAGCACATACTTAGATGATAAATACCTGTTGAGAGATGATTACATGTGAGCTGGGGAGGCTGTGAAGTGTCACAAAGCTGGTACTTGATGTGTTTCTTGAAGAGGAAGGAAGCTATGGAAGAACAAGAAGGACATTTTCTCACTAGGAGCTCTTCATGGTACAAAAACAAGTTTGCTCTATGAGAGCATGGTTGCTGGTGAGGACTGGCTATGTGCATGGGGTAAATAACCCGAGTTGCTTCTCCATACCCAAGACGCTAATTACCTAGATGGCTTTTGTCTTCCTTTTTCGCTGTCTTGTCCCTGATGGCAAGTTCACTGTTGATCTCAAGTTCTAGTCTTGAAGAGTGTCCTGCAGAATTGCATCCTTGTGGAACATGTCCCCAACCAACTTCTCTCTTTTACAGTTGCTGCTTTGTCAGTATTACTGATTTCAGTTATGCAAACAGCATTTTGGCCTTTTCTGTGATTTATATGAGGACATCCCCCTTGAGGCTAGCAACTGAGTCCCATGAACTTTTGTGTGTTTGTGTGTGTGTGTGTGTGTGTGGTTTTTGAGGTAGGGTCTCACTCTAGCCCAGGCTGGATTCACTATGTAATCTCAGGCTGGCCTTGAACTCATAGCAATCCTCCTACCTTTGCCTTGCAAGTGCTGGGACTAAAGGTGTGTGCCACCACGTCTAGCACTTTTTAAAAAATATTTATTTTTTATTTATATATTTGACAGAGAGAATGGGAGAGAGAGAGAATGGGCGCATGGCGCCAGGGCCTCCAGCCACTGCAAACGATCTCCAGACGTATCCGTCACCTTGTGCATCTGGCTAATGTGGGTCCTGGGGAATCAACCTGGGTCCTTTGGCTTTGCAGGCAAACACCTTAACCGTTAAAACCATCCCTCTAGCCCTGTTGTTTTTTGAGGCAGGGTCTCTCTGTAGCCCATACTGATCTCAAAGTCATGATGATTTTCTAATCTCAGCCTCCCTAATGTTGGAATTATAGGTGAGTCTCCATACCAGCTTACCATTAAACTTTTGGTGAAGTATTATTGCCATCCCCTGAAGCCTCAGGTAGTATCCTACCTCATTTCCTGCCAGATTTTTCTGTTTTGAGACTCTTAACTCTTTCTGTTTATCTTGTACTCTGTAACTAAACTCCTCCTTAAGTTTAAGTTTTAGACCACTGCTTGAGTGATTGAATACCTTGAGTAGATCTTTGTTTCCTGCCATGTTGTCTGAACTCTGGGATGAATTCCAAGGGGGCAACCTGATTCTTCCCACCACTGCTCCTCAGCACTCCTTGCCACAGTTGGAGCACTTGTGAATTGATCTTACACAAATCTACTTATGCTCCTTTTCTGCACTTTAGGGCCACACTCTTTGCTTGGTCACTCACATCATATGCTGTTCAGTGCTCACACAAATGTAGCTACCTGTGGAGGACCTTTCTCTGCTTGTTCTGCTTTTGAAAACATGACTGTTTGCACCTCTCCTTTTTGTCTGACCCTACCACATGGCCTGGCATTCTATACTGTCACAATTATACTTATTATGTGGTATATCCTAGGTCATCTCTCCATTCTGAGGAGAGGCCACATTTCCTTTGCAATGTTGAGTACACAGAATACCTATTAGCTAGATATTTTTTTTTCCTCCATGAAGTGTTAATATAAATTCTGAATTAGGACTTTTAGAAGTCATTCAGTGGTCCTTCTACCTAAGTGATCTTTAAGGCATATTTACTAAGCAGTTAGCCTCTGTAGCAGTCAGCTTCAGGTTCGCTGAGATGAACTGTCAGACCAGGCACAGATATGGAGGAAGGGATTTATTGAAGCTTACAGATCCAGGGGAAGTTCCATAAAAGCAGAAGAAACTGGCCTGCTTTCACACGCCCAAGCAGAGAGAGAGAGCAGTACAAGCCTAAAGGTCAAAAGCCACAGCACACTTCAGGAACTCCAGCTAGGCACACTTTGCATATCTTTAGATTGTAATCTGAAACCCACCACCACACCTTAAGATCCACACAATGGCATTGCCTCCAGCCAGATGGCTAGAGATGCAAACTACAAACAAATAAACAACTGAATATATTGGGGGCCATCTATTCTATTCAAACCACCACAGCCTCCTAATTGGGGTTTTGACTCTAGCTCCCAAGATTTCCCATCTTACTTAAATTATTGAAAGCTGGATGATTTACATTGATCTAATCTCTCTCACTTAACTTCTCCCCTTTGATTCTTACTCTTTTTTTGTCCTTAAAATATATATATATATATTTTATTGACAACTTCCATAATTGTAAACAATATCCCATGTTAATTCCCTTCCTCCCCCCACTTTCCCCTTTGAAACTCCACTCTCCATCAGTTCTTACTTTTTAAAAAATTTTATATATTTGAGAGAGAGAGAAAGAGAGAGAACGGGTGTGCTGGGGCCTCCAGCCACTGCAAACAAACTCCATATGCATGTGCCAGCTTGAACATCTGGTTTATATGGGTAGTAGGGAATCGAACCTGGGTACTTAGGCTTTGCAGGCAAGTGCCTTAACCACTAAGCCATCATTCCAGCCCCTTACTGACTTTTGATGTGTAATCTTTTTTCTAGGCAGTAGCAGTATCCAAAGTCAATGTTTATAATCTGTTGCGCTCCTCATTGCTGGGACAAACACACGACCAGAAGCAGCTTATTTAGGAGGAAAGGGTTTATTTCAGGCTTACAAATTCCAGGGGAACACCATCAATGGCAGAAGAAGCTGGCTCACTTCCATAGATGCAAGCAGAGAGACACCATCATCATCCAGCACCACAAAACTGTCAAAGCTCAGACTGCTCTCCACACACCTTGGGGCTGGACTTAAGATCTGCCCCCAGTGACACATCTCTTCCCTAGTAAAGCTCCATCTATTGGAGACTTAAGTTGCAAACCTGAATCTATGAGGCCATACATTCAAACCATTGCATAATCTTTCTGGTTACCCTCTGCCATTATTTATCTTCACATGGTTTTCATACTATATAAGGATTTGAATACCTTCGTCATCCTGGTCACTCTCAACTGTTGTAGGTTTGATTATGTACTTCTTACAAGTGGATTACTAAGTACAGTTATTTAGGTGGGAGTAATGACCTTTAAACTATGTTTGTAGCACATTGTCATCAAAATCTACTAAGATTACATTAGATTTTTGAGAAGCTGGTGATTTACATTGTCACCTGAAACCTTTGAGCCTTTTTCACATTTGCTTTTCATGTCATCAACATCCTGTACTTGTTTGGAGGTGTTTAAATACAATATATAGAATTTTGTTTAAGCCTGGCTCTTACTCTGCTGTCTGATCTCTGCAGCTCGACTTTTGATCAACTGCAGACTTTTTTTTTTTCTTTCTTTCTAAGACAGAGTCCCATTTTGTAGCTCATGCTGGCCTCAAACTCAGTATGTAGCCAGGGCTGGCCTCAGATTCAACAGCAATCCTCCTGCCTCACCTTCCTGAGTGCTAGGATTATAGGTGGGAGCCATGATGCTTAACTCAGCTTTAGATTTTGTGAGCCTGTCTTGTATGTTCTAATCAGCATCACTGATGAAAGCAAACAGAGGCAGAACCACAGAGCACATCAGCAGAGATTTTCCATCCCTTCAAGTTCACAGGGGTTTTTGAATCTTATCTACAACTTTGTCATGACACACTGTCAGACAGTTATCTTATTTCAGAGGTATTTGCCAACCTCTTCAGTCTTGTCACTGTAAGGGAGAGAAAATGGGATTGGGTGGGCATGATTTCATCATAGTGACCTATTCCTTTTTCCGCAGCCTGCTTGATGACACCATAGCTCACTGATGGAACATGACAAGCTCATTTGGCCCACATGTTTGTGATTTTCATCTCTCTTCCATTTGACAAAACCAAAGCCATATTTTCTTATTATAATCTAATATTTCTCTTATATCTCACAAGTTATTAGAGGCCTAAATTCATTAAGTTCTCTTGTTTTTTGAAAATCTTAGGCAGTCCTTCTACAAGGAATGAAAACAGAAGGAAAACATCTGCTAAGAAATGTTGCCCTTCATTAGCAGAGATCTTTGGGTTCAAGTTTTGGAGTGAGAGAGTGGAGGCGGTTGCGGGGGGTCTGGGGATGGACAGGTGTGCATCCAAGCTGATGTTTGATAAAAGTGGTGTTGAGAAATAGTGTTTCTGACAGGCTGCATATGAGAAGTCAGGTGATACTAGTGCCACATGGTCAAATCTTTATAGTTGAAAAGCAGAATATTTTTTCTTTGAGCCCCATTTTCTTATTACAAATAAGAATAATTAAAAAATGGCAAGCCTGGCATGGTGGTGCATGCCTTTAATCCTAGCAGTGGGGAGGCAGAGGATCGCTGTGAGTTTGAGGCCACCCTGAGACTAATAGTGAATTCCAGATCAGCCTGAGCTAGAGTAAGACCCTACCTCGGAAAACCAAAAAAAAAAAAAAAAAAAGGTGCTGGGCATGGTGCTGCATGCCTTTAATCCCAGCTCTTGGGAGGCAAAGATGGAGGATCGCTGTGAGTTCGAGGCCACCCTGAGACTACATAGTGAATTCCAGGTCAGCCTGGACTAGAGTGAAACCTTACCTTGAAAAACAAACAAACAAACAAACAAAAAGGTAGCTGCCTCATAAGGCTGCTATGAAGGAAATTTGTATATATATATATATTTCTAGAACAGTATCTGGTACGAAGTAGGTGCTATGTAAGTTATTGTTAAATTTCATTGATAATATTCAGAAATCTACCTACCTATCTACCATCTGTCTACTCACTCAAGTATTTCTGAATGTTAAGGCTTGATCAGTGAGATTCTGCTTTCTAAAAGTATTTTGCATCATCGGTATATAGCCATTCTATGAGATAAAACTATTAGTGACTCAAGTTCCTTAGCTCAAATAAGGATATATGTACTCCTGGCCACACAATAAGAAGGTAGCAGACCCTGGTTTCTGACCTCTCAACAGTTGCCTCACTCTTTTGAGTCTGTTTCCTCACCTGAAAAGTGAGGGAAACTGGCTCAACTTTGGATCCTTTTCTAGGCCTGGAATGTTTAGTTGTTGTAATCCTGATACCCGAAGCAGAGTTTTAGTCATACCCTTAGAAGCTTCATAACTAGGCAGTGTAGTTCTGTTCTCTAGGTAGAGAAACTGGCTTGCAAGATGTTGCTTGGGTAGTGCTCTCTGTGTAAAAGAAGGAAACAGGACTGGGCAAAAGCAGGAAATTAACGGTGAAGCAGTGTTAGCAAAGCACTCCAGCTAGGTTGATCTCTCAGTGTTCTCTCAAGCTGGAGTGAAGGATCTACACTTCATAACCTTGCACTCACAATCATTAATGTGTCCAGTCCCAGACAGAAGCTGTGCTCCTGAGTGAGTCTTTCCTCCTTGGCTGAGGCAAGTCCTAGAGAGAGATTCACTTGGACGCTGTGGCCACCATCTCACTGCATCTGGGGAAATACACCCTTCATTCTTGGTGGTGGGGGTAGTCTATGTAGCATGCCAGGGCATTTTCTACAGGCAGTAAATCTGACCTGTGAAGAGGAAGCATAGCTGTGTCATAAGTGAAAATTCAGAGGAGCAAAATGACACATAGATGCATGAGGTGAAACTAGAATTTTCTTTGGGAATTAATTGTTCTTTATTCCATTCTCCATAGTATCATGCAGTTGCTTGGCGCATTTCCTTCACCCAGTGGTCCTGCTTCTCCTTGTAGTCTGGTGAATGAGACCACTCTGATCAAATACTCCAGGCTGCCAACCATAAACAAGCATAGCTTCCGGTACTTTGTCTTGGATAACAGTGTCATCCTGGCAATGCTGGAGCAACCTCTGGGAAATGAGCAGAGTAAGTTCTAGCACTTCCAGCCTTCTCTACTGCTCAGTCAATATGTTCTCAGTACTCTTAGGGAAGGAAAGACATTGAATTCTAAGTAAATGTGTATTTTCCAGAAAGACTTTGAGCTGTGGGACAATATCACCTGAGAAATAGAGAATCAGAAAATAGATATGCATATGGAGTAGAACTGTTGTGCTTGAAAAGAGCCAAAAAAAAAAAAAAAATCGGGCTGTAGTTTCATATAAGGCTTACCTTCATGGGCTATTTTATGTTTATTATGTATAAACATCATTTTCACTCCTTCTTTCCTCATGAGCTTTGAATCCTGCCCCTCCACACCTTCCCCACCACCATTGTTCTTTTTCTGTTATTGCTGCCCACGGAGGCTAAAAATTTGAGGAGTCATCATTGCTTCCTCCTCCTGTTACTTCCTTATATAATTAGTTTCTAAGTTTCTGCCTCCCCAGGGATTCTTGAATCTTTTTGTATATTCCTCCCAATACATCTAAATGCAGGGCCTCATTAATTTCTTACTATATTATCACAGTTGCTTCCTACCTGGTCTGATTTCCCCTTTGGCAGTTCCAAAATGTGTTTGCCCTTGCCTCTGCCCTCCTTGCTGCACTGTAGTGTTCATCCTGAAATCCAGACCTGACCTACTGACAAACACTTCAGTGATTTTCCATTGATAAGACATACTCTGTTCTCCACATCTCCCACCCCCGCACCCTTTATGAGCTATCTTGAGGTATGATTGCTACTGCAACCAAAATCACACTGAGAGTGTTTTTTTCTAATGGTAATTGGCATCAGCTAGTATGTAAAGACAGTGAGTTCTCAGAGCTGTATTGCCAGAAAGGTGAAGATTCTGTTGGCATAAAAGGACTCGGGAAATCACAGTTCTCACATTTACAGGTAAAGAAACTCAGAGAGAGTATGTGATGTGTTTAGGGTGACTAGAGTAATATAGTATATGATTAGGTCTCAAATTCAGATTTTCTAACACAGTACTCTCCTTTCTGTTATTGGCCTGGCGTGATAGGATTTTCTCTGTGAGTAAAGATACCTTGTTGCCTTTGCAAAGGTGAACAGAGTCTAGAGTCTTGTGCAGATTTTGTTGAGTATGAATAGGATCTCATAGATCCACAAGATGAGAGACCTTGCCCTATATTCTTTGAAATAAGAAAATGCCATCACACATTTTCATCATGTTATGGTGAAATTTAATGACTAATATAAAATAGAATGGGAACATTTATGATTGCTCACCTCTACCTTCTCTACCCCACACCTGGGGTTTGACTGGCCTTCTCTCCTCTCTACCCATTACTCATCATTCCTCTAGCCTCCTCTTGTCTAGATATTTGCTGAGTAGCCTAGTCTACCCTTCAGCCTTCCTGTCCCTCTTGCAGGATTTTTAGAACTCCCCTATTCTTATTCCAAGTAATTTCATTACATAGGAAGTCTACCACAAATCTGCATAATTTGAATTTTATGTATTTACAAGGACATTTTAATTTTTTACTGTAATAGCTAACAGAAGGAATGAGACAGAAATTAGAACAAATTTCTCTGTCATCCCTAGGACAAAAGAAGTGAATAAACAAGATCTGGGTCACTAAGGAAGTCCATCTGAGTGTTTATATACACCTCCACCCCTGAACTTCTGTTGGAGGAAGCAGTGCCTGCTTGTAGTAGGCAGCGGGACCTGCTCCATGGGCAAATGTAGCATCAGACCGTAGACACCCAGTCTGTTGTCCTGCATTTAAGGTTCCCAAAACTGAGAGGTTAAGAGTACTGGCCAGAATACCATTTCCCAAAAATGTTTGTGTACCACTGTAGGTATGTGAGATGATGTTAGCTAAGTTGGTACAAAGTAAGATGGTAATATTAAGGTGCCCAGCCGTGACAGAACTGCGAAGTTCATAGAGGATCACAGTTTAGAAAACAATGTGCTAGGGCTTTGATTACGAGATGCTCAGCAGTTGATAGCAGGTTTGCTTTAAATGACTGTTGTCTGAAAAGAAAAACCTTTCACATATATTTTTTCTAGATGACTTTTTCCCTTCTGTTACTGTGTTGATCCGGGGAATGTCTGGAAGACTTGCTTGGGCACAGCAGCTTTGCCTTTTACCCAGAGGAGCAAAAGCAAATCAAAAGGTATCTATCAGAAATTACAGGGATGTGATGAATGTGTGTGTGAATACATGTATACACACACAATTATGTGTGTGTATAGTAAATTAAAGGTCAAATAACTTTCCAACAAAAGTCACAGATGACCTAAGTGTTTCTTACCCCTTAGCATGCCCTCTGTGTTGGTGGGTTCACATCAGACTCTTAGGAACCTGGGATTCCAGGTTTACTGAATTCCTCTTTAAAGTTGTCTTTAAGGCAAGGCTAGTTTCCAAAAGCATTTCAAATGATTCTGATATTTATGTAGGAAAAACGAGCACTATTATGGACATAAGTCCTGGGTATTTCTATGCTTTTTTTTTTTTTTTTTTTTTTTTTTTCGAGGTAGGGTCTCACTCTGGTCCAGGCTGACCTGGAATTAACTATGTAGTCTCAGAGTGGCCTCGAACTTCTAGCGATCCTCCTACCTGTGCTTCCCAAGTGCTGGGATTAAAGGTGTGCACCACCACGCCCAGCTTCTATGCACTTTTAATTGTAAAAGTCAGATACATACCATATATAGGAAAAAGATGGCCAGTCCTTTGATGTGTCTAATAAGACTTAATTTCACATTGTTGTACATTAAGTCATTACATATAATTATTAATATGCTATATGATTTAATGTCTTTTATAGTATTTTAATTATGTGAATATTAATTCCTCATGAAAGAATGTCAGGAAATTCAGATAATAAAGAAAAGAATTTAAGGGCTGGAGAGATGGCTTAGCGGTTAAGCGCTTGCCTGTGAAGCCTAAGGACCCTGGTTCGAAGCTCAATTCCCCAGGACCCACATTAGCCAGATGCACAAGGGGGCGCACGTGTCTGGAGTTCGTTTGCAGGGGCTGGAGGCACTGGCGTGCCCATTCTCTCTGTGTCTCTCTCTGCCTCTTTATCCCTCTGTCTGTCACTCTCAAATAAATAAATAAAAAACAAAATTTTAAAAAAAGAAAAGAATTTAAATCACTTATAGTTTGCAGATAAAAATAATCATAATTCATATTTTAGAGGATTCCTTTCCAATCTTTCTTTGTTTGTTTGTTTGTGTTGAGGTAGAGTCTCACTCTGGCTCAGGGCGACCTGGAATTCACTATGTAGTCCAATCCTTTTATTAAAATTAAACAATATTGTTATTATTGTTATTAAACAATAGTAATTTAAATAAAATTTGATCTGCTCCTTTTAAAATTTACATTACTTATGTTATTAAAATTGTTTTAAAATGTGACAATAAAATTTCCCAGCATTTGAGACACACTTAGAATTTTAAATTTTTTTAAAGTTTATTTTTGGGAGAGAAAGAAGCAGAGAGAGAATAGGCACACCAGGGCCTTCAGCTGCTGTGAATTAACTCTAGACTCATGCACCTCCTTGTGGTGCATATGTGACATTGTGTGCTTTGCACCACTGTGCATCTGGCTACGTGGGTCCTGGAGATCTGAACATGAGTTCTTAGGCTTTACAGGCAGGCGTCTTAACCATTAAGCCATCTCTCTAGCCCATTAAAGTTTTTAAAAATATTTTTATTTTTATTTATTTGAGAGAGAAAGAGGCAGATAGATTGGGCATGCATCATCTTGTGCATCTGGCTTATGTGAGTACTGGCAATCGAACCTGGGTCCTTAGGTTTTATAGGCAAGTGCCTTAACTGCTAAACCATCTCTAGCCCCTAAATTTTTTAAAGTAAATATTTTATTTATTTATTTATTTATTTGAGGGAGAGAGAAAGAGGCAGAGAGAGAGAGAGTGGGCACGCCAGGGCCTCTAGCCACTGCAAACAAACTTCAGTAACATGTGCCACCTTGTGCATCTGGCTTACATGGGCACTAGGGAATTGAAATTTTAAATTGAAATTGAAAAAAATTTTTTAAATTATTTGCAAGCAGAGAGGGAGAGGAAGGGGGAAAAAAAGAATAGAAAAGAACATGCCAGGGCCTCTTTTCACTTCAGGCAAACTCCACACTGCATCTGGCTTTTTGTCAGTACTCAGGAATAGGACCCAGGCTGTCGGGCTTTGTAAGCACCTTTTAACTGCTGAGCCATCTCTCCAGCCTGATACCCTCACAATTTAACACCTGCAATGCCTCTTAGATGAGCTGGGCAGATCACATCATGTCATCAGCTCTGTCCTCTAAATTAGTATTGACAGAAAGGGATCAGGAAAGGAATTAAAATTTATTAAAGATTCATTCATAAGTACTACATATGTATAGCAGGGCTTTGTAGCCATGAAGATCTAGATTTGGCATCATACTCTCAGTTATGCCACCTAAGGTTGTAATTGAATAATCTTTCTAGAGATTCCAGAGGAACCTGAACTTTATTGTATGAAATGATTTGAGAGCTCTTGAGAAAGAAGTAAGTTTGAGTCTTACTGGCACTCAGGAGCAAATTGAAGGCCATCCAAGTACACAAGGAAGTTTGAGTCTTAAAGCTGAAATGCCTTAGCCATTAGCTTAGAACTAAATGTAGGCAACTTAGGCTTGGTCAGTAGAGGTCCACAAACTGTCAATTATGAAATCTGTAATAAGCTGATGAACAATTTTAGAAAAGTGAAATTGAGTATACTGTTGTACATGCATTCTATTTGTTCCTATTTGCGCTGTTAGCAATGTGAAGCAGCAGATTTCTACGGAGTTTTTGTGACATATAAGTCTAGGGAAGCCCAAGCATCAGAGCAGACCAGGGACAGTCAGGAGGCATCATCACACATGGCTGTTGAACATGTGTAACAGACATAATGTCATTTGTGCTATTTTAACAGCTTTTTGTGCCTGAACCTCGCCCAGTTCCTAAAAATGATGTTGGATTTAAATATTCCGTGAAACACCGGCCATTTCCTGAAGAGGTGGACAAGATTCCTTTTGTAAAAGCAGATCTGAGCATTCCAGATTTACATGAAATTGTCACTGAAGAAGTAAGAAATTATTTTTAGTTTTAGCTAATGGGGTAAATGTAAACATTGGCTCCTGTGGTCAAGCCATTGTCTTTGTTGTTCTGGGAGGTGTTTCATCAGATGATCTCAGGTCTCAGTCTTTGTCATCCAGGAGATTTACATGTAGTAGACTAGGTGTAGATTGGGTGATTCTAGAGAGTGGTCCCTGGTTGCCTGTGTTATTCTATCTAGGTTTCAGCAGCATGGTAACATGATCAGGCTCTGGTGGTGTAGGGTATTCGGATAGTATAGGAAGGGGAGTTGGGATTGGAGAGAGAACTATAGTCCTTGAGAGTGGATCACATCTGAGGTTCAAGATACTGTGTTCATGAGTGGTCTGAGGAGTGAAGATTGAGGAGGTGGTAGAATTGAGGCAGGTTGTTGGAAAGTATCTTCATTCATAAGGGGATGGATTAGAAGGGATGGATGGGTCAGGGAAAGTCTCTCAAGAGGATGGACATAGCACTCATGGGGATACAGACTTTACCCCTTTAACAGGAGGGGTTACTGCGTGTTGAAGATAGTGATCTAGGAGAGAGAGAACAATCTGTCCTGTCCTTTCTTACTTGAAGGAGAGCATAGAGAGGATGGTGGTCTTTGTAGCAAGGAGATGAAAGAACAGTTGGTTAAATCTGGGGAAGTTTTTCTAGGTATGGGTTTGTTTAGTTTTGAAAATTTTGCTTAATTTTGTGCTATATGTTGAATTAAAACATAGTGTTCATCACTAGAAATTGTCTTTATTTTCTTTGTTGCTTTATTTTAGTTTTAAAAAAATTCATCCTATTACTTCATTTTGAGAAGCTATTTTTAAAATACCTGTTTTATTTCAGTTAGAAGAGAGACATGAGAAATTAAGAAGTGGGATGGCCCAGCAGATCGCTTATGAGATACAGCTGGAGCAGCAGAGTGAGGGGGAACTGCAGAAGAGAAGCTTTCCTGACCCTGTTACAGATTGCAAGCCTCCACCTCCTGCCCAGGAATTCCAAACAGCCCGCCTTTTCCTCTCTCACTTTGGATTTTTGTCTTTAGAGGCATTGAAGGTATTTTTAGGAACTTTTATAAGTAAATATATTCACAAATTAATATTCAGCTGATGGTAGCCACACTACTTTTATCAGGATAGAAGAAAGATAATTTTTTTAAAGATTTATTTTTATTTATTACAGGCAAGAGAGAGAGAGAGAGAGAGAGAGAGAGATAGAGTGAGGATGGACATGCCAGGGCCTCTAGCCACTGCAAACGAACTCCAGATACATGTGCCACCATGTATATCTGGCTTATATGGGACCTGAAGAATCAAACCTGGCATGCACCTTAACTGCTAAGCCAGCTCTCAAGCCCAAGAAAGATTAATTATTTAAAAAAACAACAACTGATAGGGCTAGGGAGATGACTCAGCGGTTAAGAGCACTTGCTTGCAAAGACTGGTAGCCTGGGCTTTATTTCCCAGTATCCATGTAAAGCCAGATGCACAAAGTGGCACATGTGTCTGGGGTTCGTTTGTAGTGGCAGGAGGTCTTGGTGTGCCCATTATCTATCTATCTTTCTCGCCTCTCTCTCCAAATAAATCAATATTTTAAAAAATGGTTATAGACCTATTCTGCATACCAGTAAATGAAATGCTGCACTGCTATTGTAAGTTAAGTCAGCTCCAAGGTTGTTTGCCTGTGAACTCAGAATTCTGCCAGAGGGGCCTGCTTTATTTGTTTGCAAGCAGAGTGAGAAAAATGGGCACACTAGAGCCTCCAGCCACTGTAAATAAACTCCAAATGCATATGCCACTTTCTATATATGGTTTTATGTGGGTATTGGGGAATCAAACCCTGGTTGTTAGGGCTTTGCAGGCAAGTGTGTTAACTGCTGAGCCATCTTTCTAGTTCCTAGGGGGCTCTTTTTATAATAGGCACCCTCTGAATTTTCTTTTTTTTCAAGATAGGGTCACGTTCTAGCCCAGGCTGACCTAGAATTCACTATGTCGTCCCAGGGTGGCCTTGAACTCACTGCAGTCCTCCTTCCTCTGCCTCCCAAGTGCTAGGATTAAAGGCATGTGCCACCACACCCAGCTTGAATTTTCTTTAGTAATGCAGAACCCATATTACACATGTAATGAAGTCTATAGTTAACTGAAAAACAAATGTTAAGTCTTTCTGTAGGGCTGGAGGGATTGGCTAGCAGTTAAGGTGCTTGCCTGCAAAACCAAAGGATCCAGGTTCAATTCCTCAGCCCATGTAAGCCAAATGCACAAGGTGGCGCACACATCTGGAGTTTGTTTGCAGCAGCTGAAGTGCCCTGGTGTGCCCTTTCTCTCTCCGTCTCTATTCTCTCTCTCAAATAAATAAAAGAAGTAAAAAAAAAAAAATTAAGAATAAAAAAAAAAACACTTAAAACAATCTTCCTCTTGTAAACTTGATGACTACAAGTGTGGGCTATGGTGACTTGGTTCTTTCATGCCATTTCTTTAAAAAAAAAAAAAAGAATGAAGTTAATTTCATGGTATTTGGTGGATTTTTTTTTTTTTCATTTATTTTGGCTGTTTTTTGTTTTTTTTTTTTTTTCCATGATTCTGAGGATTGAATCCAGGACCATGCACATCTATCTAGGGAACTGCTCCACCAGTGAGCTCCATCCCCAGCCCTAATTCTGTAGTACTGTAAGCTAAGCTCTTATGCTGTGCACTGTCTAGCTTTATGTCATGATACCACTGCTTGCCAGCTTTGTTGTCTTGGGCAAGTTACTCAGGTTTTCTGAGTTGTAGTATCCTAAGTGTTAGGTGAGGCGATACACGCCTTTAATACCAACACTTGGGAGGCAGAAGTAGGAGGATTGCTGTGAGTTCAAGGCTACCATGAAGCTACATAGTGAATTCCAGGGCATCCTGGGCTAGAGCAAGACCCTCCCGTGAAAAACAAAGCAAAAAAACCCATAGTGGTAACATGAAGATCAAGTTAAAACACATGTAAGATTTTTTTTAATATAAATTTTTTTATTTATTTTCAAGGAGAGACTGAGGATGGGGGGGAGAGAGAATGAGAGAATGAGAATGGGCATGCCAGGGCTTTCATCCACTTAAAGTATAAAAGTTAATGACTATCTATAATATCTAGTTAAAAATACAATGAGGGCTGGTCAGATGACTTAGTGAGTAAAGTACTTGTTGCACAGCACAAGGACCTAAGTTCAGATTACCAGCACCAAAATAAATGCAGGCCATGGGTACTACGTGCACCTGTAATCTTAGTGCTGGGGAGATAAAGACAAGAGGACCCCTGAGACTTGGCTTACTAGCTAGTTTAGCCAAATTGGTAAGTGCCCAACTCAGTGAGAGAACTGTATAAAAATATAAAGTAAGGTTGGAGAGATGGCTTAGCAGTTAAGGCACTCGCCTGCAAAGCCAAGGGACCTAGGTTCAGTTCCCCAGGGCCCATGTAAACCAGATGCACAAGGTTGTGCATGTGTCTGGAGTTCATAAAGTATCCAAGCATGGTGGCGCATGCCTTTAATCTCAGTACTCAGGTGGCAGAGGTAGGAGGATCGTTGTGAGTTTGAAGCCAGCCTGGGACTACAGAGTCAGTTCCAGGTCAGCCTGGGCTAGAGTGAGATCCTACCAACAAAAACAAACCACCATGGGGCTGGAGAGATAGATAGTTTACCAGTTAAGGCACTTGCCTATGAAGCCTAAGGACCCAGGTTTGATTCCCCAGTACCCACAGAAGCCGGATGCACAAGGTGGCACATGCCTCTGAAATTCATTTGCAGTGGCTGGAGGCCCTGGTGTGCCCATTCTCTCTCTCTTTATCTGCCTCTTTCTCTCTCTTCCCCCCTCCCTCTCTCTCAAATAAATAAACCAGCAAAACAAAACAAAACAAGAAAAAACATAAAGTAGAAGAGTTATTGAAGAAGACACCTGAAGTCAGCCTCTGGCCTCCACACACATGAGCACACACATGTGCCCCCACACACACACACCCATACCACACACAGTGCAGATATAAAAGAAATGCATTATGAAAATGTCTTCTTTGCAGCTGTAATACTAACAGATGATACCTTAACAAACTATGTACAAGATCTACAGGAAGAAACTTAAAAAAAGAGAAGAAAAAGCAAGGCTATGGAGATATCCCAGCAGTTAAAGGCACTTGCTTGCAAAGCTTGCCAGCCCAAGTGCAATGTTCCAGCACCCAGTAAACCTAGTTGCAAAGTGACACACACATCTGTGATCCCACGGCACCTACTAGGAGGTGGAGACAGGAAAATCTGAAGCCCATGGGCTAGCAAGTCTGATGTTCATTTGCAGTGGCCAGAAACCTTGTCTTAAAGGAAGTAGAGGGAGCACAAGCACCTTGAAGTTGTTCTCTGATCTTTTCATGTGTGCCATGGTATGCATGCCATACACAGAGACACACATAAATAAGTTTTGTTTTAAATACTTAGAAAAACAATCTAGCGATTAGGGAGATGGTTCAGTGGGTAAGACTGCTTACTGTCCAAGTGTGGCAACCTGAGTTTGGATTCCCAGAACCCACACAAAGACAGACAGCATAGGGCAGAATGGCAAGTCAAGACATGAGAATCCCTGGAAGCTCACAGGCCAGTTAGCTTACAGTATACAGCTGTAAACAAGAGACCTTGCCTAAAACAAAGTGGGAGGCGAAGACCCACACTGAGATTGTCTTCTGACTGCCACATGTATACCATGGCATGTGTGTGTATCCATAGTTACACAGAGTTTTAGAAGATATATTTTAAGGAAACCTGTAACCAAAATTACATATATACCGTAATATAAGTCTATAGTAACAAAAAAAGGTCAAAGAATGGAAAGGAACTATAAAAGTAATTTCTTGGGGGTTACGAATATGTTCCTGCTACTTTGTATTTTTTAATGTGTTATTTATTTATTTATTTGAGAGAGAGAGAGACAGACAGAGAAAGAGGCAGATAGAGAGAAAGAGAGAATAGGCATGCCAGGGTCTCCAGCCACTGCAATTGAACTCCATATGCATGCACTCTCTTGTGCATCTGGTTTATGTGGGTCCTGGGGAATCGAACCGTGGTCCTTAAGCTTCACAGGCAAACGCTTTAACTGCTAAGCCACTTCCCCAGCCCTGTTTTTTTGTTTTTGTTTTTGTTTTTGTTTTTGTTTTTGTTTTTCAAGGTAGGGTCTCACTCTAGCTCAGGCTGACCTGGAATTCACTATGGAGTCTCAGGGTGGCCTCGAACTCATGGCGATCCTCATACCTCTGCCTCCCGAGTGCTGGGATTAAAGGCGTGCGCCACCACACCCGGCTACCAGCCCTGTTTTTTAAAATGTTTTATTGATTGATTGATTGGACAGAGAGAAAGAGGCAGATAGAGAATGGGTATTTTTTAAAATATTTGTTTGCAAGGGGAGAGAGAGAATGAATGGTCACACTACTCATTGCAAACATACTCCAGGTGCATGTGCCACTTTGTCAGTCTGGCTTTATCTGGGTACTGGGGAATTGAACCTGGGTCATTGGGCTTTGTAGGCAAGTACCTTAACCACTGAGCCATCTCTCCAGCCCCTAATTTAGTTGTTATTAAGTAAAGCCAGGTATGAAAGCATCTGTAGTCCCAGCACTTGGGATGCTGAGGCCAGAAGGGTTGTGAGTTTAAGGCCTGCCTGGGCTGCCTAGTTACATAGTGAGTTGGAGGCCAATCTAGTGAGTAGTACATAAGTAAATAAATAAGCAGACAAAACATGATCAAGTATTGTTTTGTAATAGGCTTAATGAAAAGGTCATAATTGTTCCTTTCTTCCTGTGGTGATAGGAACCTGCAAATAGTCGTCTACCTCCTCATCTCATTGCACTTGATTCTACGATACCCGGGTTTTTTGATGACATTGGGTATCTGGATCTCCTGCCAAGTCGTCCTTTTGACACAGTTTTTATTTTCTATATGAAACCAGGTCAGAAAACAAACCAAGAGGTAAGAATTCTTAACTTTTTTTTCCCCTTTGTAAACTTTAGTGTTACACATATATAAGATTTTACATAAAGGTTTGTATCTGTCATTGAAATGAGAAATTCATACTTGATGTCTAAAGACCTGTTAGGATCCAGTTCAGAAATGGAATGAATTATGATTACAATTCTCTTAGAAAATATGGTTTGGAGTAAAGCTGTAGCATGTCTTTCTTTCCTTAAGGAATTCATATTCATAAGGCAAAAAGGATTAAAAGACCAAAAGTTAACTACAGCAAGCCAAATCCAGGTCTGACAGCTCAGGAAGAATAGAAAGCAGCCATGAGTATTCAGTGATCATCTTCCCTGCAGGTCTGCATGGTGGGTACAGAAGTAAGCAGCAGGCTTTGTCTGTGACCAGTTCTCCTCCTAGGCAGTTTTAAAAAAATATTTTATTTGAGAGAGAGAAAGAGAGAGAGAGAGGTAAAGAGGCAGACTGACAGAATGGGTGTGCCAGGGCCTCACTGTAAACACACTCCAAATGGGAGCTCCATCTTGCACATCTGGCTTTACATGAATACTGAAGGATTGAATTTGGGTCCTTTGGCTTTGCCTGCAAGTGCCTTAATTACTAAATCACTAAGCCATCTCTCCAGCCTATCAGGAATATATATATATATATTTTTTGGCTTTCTGAGGTAGGGTCTCACTCTAGCTCAGGCTGACCTGGAATTCACTGTGTAGTCTCAGGTTGGTCTCAAACTCTCAGCGATCCTCCTACCTCTACTTCTCGAGTGCTGGGATTAATGGCGTGCACCACCACACCTGACTTTTTTTGTTTTTGTTTTTGTTTTTGTTTTGGAGGACATGCTTTGAGCAAATCATTTCAGCTGAGGTGTGCATAGTGCACAGGGGCAGAAAATACTACTGAAATCAAAGAGAAACAGAAGACTAAGTATAGCACAATTGGATATGGGTAACAAGAGAATAGAAGGATGAAGAAGGTAAGATAGGTGAGAACACAAAACAATTCTGGTAAGAGGTTTGAAGTTTATGTTGGAAATTAGTAATCGAAACATGGAATAGACAGTTAGTCAAAGGAGGAATTGTACAACAGTATTTAGGTGTGTTAGAGTGCTGTGACCATATGATCTTGGAATTTAATTAAGTTAGGACACCTTTAGAAATTTACCAGAGTCATAGAATATTTCTGTAAGAAGCACTATTTGAAATTCTCTTTTGATGGCACTAAGAAATTTTATGAGAAAGTTCCTTACATTTCATGCTATTGTAAACAGTGTCTGTTCTCTGTTAGGTTCCAGGGCTTCAGAGGCACCAAACATCCACAAGGCTTCTGGCTCATAGGACTATTGTCTAGAGGAAAGACAGACAGTAAAGAAGCACCTATAGTAAAGTGTGCTAGTGATAGAGGCTTTAAAGCGTCTTAGGAGCCTAAGAGGGAAGCCTAACCTGATTGTAGGGTGTTGTGGGGAAAAAGACTTGTCAGCAGTATTTGAGATGGTCACTCACTGTAGATGAAAAGGCAGAAGCAGATTGTTTCTGACAAAGTAATAACAACATGTACATTTCTTAGAGGTAAGAGAGTATTGCATCATTATGGGGGCCAGTATGCTTGTAAGAAGGTGGGTTGGATGATGGCAGTCAGGAATGAGACTGGGTTCTAATTTAGAAGAACCTCTGTAAAATTGGATGAATTACAGAGGTTGGAAATCTGTTTTGAAGGAGGATTAGTGTGTTGCTCACCTGAGAAAAATGGAGACATTTTTCTCCCACTTATAGAAGACACAAGACCCTAAGGAAACTCCTAAAACAGGTCAGTTTCTTTAGGTTCTGGGGGCTGGGCATGATCAAGAGGCAATGAAGATTCCTGGAAACTTCATTTCTAGCCAGGCACATTGGCATGTTAGCACATACCTGTGACTTCTGCCCTTGGGAGCCTAAGGCAGGAGGATTGAAAATTCAAGGCCAACCTGAGCTATATAGCAAGACCCTGGGGTGGCGGAGAGAGAGAAAGAGAATGAGGGCAAAGAGGAAGTGAATATGAAAATGAGAATGAATGACAGTCAATTCAGTTTGTCAACACTAAGAATATGAAGAGATGGATGAGCTAACCAAGTATACTTATAGAGAGATTACTTCGGTGTGTAAAAGATTTCTACCAGCAGCACAAAGTAGATTGAGAAGCAGTGGGTATAATTCCTGTGTTGATGCTTTCACAGTTTTCCATGTGGTCTTGACATCAGTTAGTGTTGTATGACTGACATTTATGGTCTAGCTGCATCTGTCATTTGAGAAGAGCTTATTAAAAATAGTGATTTCAGGATCTTGCTTTTGCTGACTTTGATAAAGGCCTTGGAACAAGCTAAGGGTACCTTATTTTTAGGAAATTTTCTGGATGATTTTGAGATACTCTGTTTGCTTACCCCCACCCCCTTCATTTATATTTTGGACATGGAATCCCGTACTTTCTTTTAGAAGCCACAACAGCAATTTTGCCATGTTAGGCCAGCTCATTTTTGCTGTGGGCACTGTCCCATGTATTTCAGAATATTGAGCAGCATCTTTAGCCTCTACAAATAGATACTAGAATGTTCTACCACTGTGACAACCAAAAACGTCTCCAGACTGCCAGTGTCCCCTGAAGGTCATTTAAAATGATGTCTAGATGAGATCACTGTTTTAAAAGAGGGGCTCCCTTTTCTGAGAGTCATAGAAAACCCAAGCATTACATGTGGTTTGTAGTGAAGAGGCAAGGACCTCTTGAAGAATGCCTACATTCTCTCAAGAAATGGGTCTTTTCTTACTAATTATACTTAATTTTTTATTTAATTTTACTTAAATAAGGTTGTACTTTTTTATTTGTTTTGAGGTAGGGTCTCACTCTAGCCCAGGCTGACCTGGAATTCACTGTGTAGTCTCAATCTGGTCTTGAGCTCACAATGATCCTCCTACCTCTGCCTCCCGAGTGCTGGAATTAAAGGCGTGTGCCACCATGTCCAGCTATGTTTGTATATCATTTGTCAAGACTTGCAATCACACACCTTGGACTAGGGAGATGGCTCAGTGGTTAAAGGAACTTGTTTGTAAAGCCTGTTGGCCCAAATTCAGTTCTACATCATTCATGTAAAGCTGGAAGCAGTGATACATGCGTGGCATCCATGTACTCATGCACACACACACTATTAAAGTTTTTTTTTGAGGCAAGCCCAACAGACTGGCCTTTTTTCTTTTTTTTAAATCTGAGAGAGAGAGAGAGAGAGAGAAAGAATAGGCACACCAGGGCCCCAGCCACTGCACTCAAACTCCAGACATGTGCACCCCCTTGTGCGCATGTGCGACCTTGTGCACTTGCTTCACTTTGTACATCTGGTTGTTGTGGGACCTGGAGAGTCAGACATGAGCCCTCAGGTTTCAAGGGCAAGTACCTTAACCTGCTAAGCCATGTCTCTAGCCCACAAATAAATTTTTTTAAAAAAAGGCTTGTAATCACACACCTATGTAACATTTCTTGTTAGTCAAGCTGTTAACTGAAGGTAGGATAGTGTGTCTTTTATTTATTTTTATAAATATGTTTGTCTCAATAATGGTTTTACTAGAGAGGTAGTTTAGGACTTTATTTATATCATACCATGTTATCTTCATAGTTATCGTTATTGTCCCCACTTTCCATATGAAGAAACATAGGCAGCCTAAGAAACTTGCCCAAGATCCAGCCAATCCAGCCAGCCAACTCCAGACCATGGATTTTCTACTATAGTGATATATTCCCAAATTTATTCTGAAGTGGTCCTTGCTTTGTCAGAAGGTTAAAAGCTAATAACCAGTGTTTATGTGGGTGATTGTAATATGTTCTTGTGTTTCCTACATGATAACTAACATTTGCTGTGTGTTTCAGATTTTAAAGAATGTGGAGTCTTCCAGAAATGTTCAGCCACATTTCCTAGAATTTTTGCTCTCTCTTGGCTGGTCAGTAGATGTGGGCAGACACCCTGGTTGGACAGGACATGTGTCCACCAGTTGGTCAATTAACAGTTGTGATGATGGTGAAGGGTCTGAACAAGGTAAAATTCATAATGGCCATTGATTGTTTCTCATTTTGTTACTTTTGATTGTTCCCCGTTCACATGAATTTCTAGTCTTTAAAAACAAATAAATAGAGGTTATATAAAAGCAAGTTTCCTTTAATCAATTCCTTAGTCTCTCCAGGTACATTCTTGTGGAATTTCCTGTGCATATGCATACTAATGGTAGGGTAACTTAATCCAAAATTAATCATTTAATTACTACAGTGCTGACAAGTTTTATATATGTATGTATGTGTATATATATATATATATATATATATATATATATATATATATATATACACACACACACACACACACACACACGCACACATATATATGTAAACATTTAATTTTCTATAAAAATAATACTAAGTCTAGACCATATATAATTAACAAGTTTCCAAAGAAGTGACTTTGTCTACAGTTTTCTGTTAACAAGTATGTTTTATAGACTTTTTAACCATCAGAAAAGTCAGTTAAAGGTTAAATTCTTGAAATATTGTATCAAAACCTTTTTGTAGGAGGGCATGGTGGTGCATGTCCTTAATCCCAGCACTTGGGAGGCAGAGGTAGGAGGATAGCTGTGAGTTTGAGGCCACCCTGGGACTATATAGTGAATTCCACGTCAGCTTGAGCTGGAGTTGGACCCTACCTCAAACAAACAAACAAAAAACCTTTGTAGTGGTAAATAGCCTACTCTGAGATTCTTACCTGTGTGCACATACATTTTTGAGGCACTGTCACCAGGAGAACAAACACATTCCCACATGTTTGCACATACCCATACACCACCTGTGCTAGCTTCTTTCAGAACTACTCCCTCATTCAGTCCCATACAGATAAGTTAAAGGCCTTGTTAATTAGACATAGCTTGTTTAGTTTTAGAAACTAGAAAATTAAGATTTTATGATGTAAAATTAATGCAAACACTTTTAATGAATACTCATAGTTTATTCTTACACACTAATTGGGTTTTTTTGAAAACATATATTCTGTTATCACTTTATTAACATTTTATGAAACAGCAAGATTGGTTTTCCCCACTTTCTGAAGCAGTGTTTTTCATTCCTAGATGAAGTAGTTTCCCCTGAAGATACTGGGGCTAGTATTTTCAACGGGCAGAAGAAGGTGCTGTATTATGCTGATGCACTGACGGAAATAGCTTTTGTGGTTCCTTCTCCTGTGGAATCCTTAAGTAAGAGGCTTTTTTTTTTTTGGTTTGTTTGTTTTGCATAGTGCTGATTTGAATTTGTTTGTATATTCAGTGGCTTGTGTTGTGTTATACATTGGAAGAGATTTTGAAGTCATTTTTAAGGTATTCTCCAGCTTCTAACGCATTATAGCTAGTTTATACACAGGTAAAAGACATTATCTTCTCTTAACTTTCTGATGAGGTGTTAGTTACTTTTGTAGTGTTGGAACCAAAATATCTGACAGAAACAAGCTAAGAGAAGGATGCGTTTATTTGGGCTCATGGTTTCAAAATTTAGTCCATCATGGCAAGAAGGTAGGATGAGGTGGCTTTGTCCGCTATAATAAGACAGACTAGGAAGCAGAGGACAGGGTCAGACCAGCAGACAGACTGTACCCTTCAAAGACCTTCCCAGTGACCTACTTCCACCAGGTGGGTCCCATTCCTAAAGCTTCCATGGCCTTTAATAACAGCAGTAGCTGGAGAATACAGATTCAAAATATTGAGCCTCTGGAGGACATTTCAGATTCAAATCATAATATTCTCCACACCCCTTTCCCCCGAAGAGCTCAGAGCCATCTCAGAGTACAAAATGCATCCAGTCCACTTGATGAATTCCCATGATCTTAACAATCCTGGCCTGCTCAAAAGTCCAAAGTCTCTTCTGAGACTCAAGGCAGAGTCTTGTGTGCCTCTGTAAAAACCAAGAAGAAAGCTGCATACTTCTGATATATAATGGCACAGAGTAAACATTCTTATTCCAAAAGAACAGGAAGGTAGCAAGGCAAGGAAAAAGTGGACCATGCAGTATTTTATCTTTCTTCCCCCATTACCTTTTTTTGGTTTTTGCTCCCTTATTCCTTTATACCCTTCCATTGTCCCTCATAGTCCCTCTTGTACTTTCATGTCAGAGATACATCTTTAAATCTAGATTCCACATATGAAAGAAAATGTAATATTTGACTTTGAGTATTGCTCTATCTATTTTCCTGAAGTTGACATAATTTGATTCTTTACAGCTGACTGTTGTGCATGCATACTACATTTTTATTTGTCCTATTGATAGGTATCTAACAGTTTTTAAATAGAAACCTACTTTTGTCTGTCTTTCATCTAATTTAACCAATGTATACAAGCCTTGGTGTCCGGTTTGGTTATTCTTCTCACAAATTATTTATGAAGCTTCATCTGTTTCTCTGTTCTCATGTGAGAGCCTTTAGATGGAACCCTTATAGATTCCTACAGCGGAGGATCTCATAACATCAGGTAGATCTGACTATAAGCAAGAAAATCAGCATCAGGCTAGAAAAGATGACAGTCAAGCTGTTCTTATGGATTGGGTGTGGTTACTTTCTCTTAGTCTGAACTCACAGGTTTATTTTGGATAGTGTGTGTGTGTGTGTGTGTGTGTGTGTGTGTGTGTGTGTGTGTATATATGTGTATATATATATATATATACATACACACACACTTTTTTTTTTTTTTTGGTTTTTCAAGGTAGGGTCTCGCACTAGCTCAGGCTGACCTGGAATTCACTATGTTGTCTCAGGGTGTCCTCGAACTCACAGCAATCCTCTTACCTCTGCTTCCCAAGTGCTGGGATTAAAGGTGTGCGCCACCACACCCAGCCCCAGATTAAGGCCATATTTTTTATGCCTGACCAAGCAGTAAGTGGAGAATATCACCTTCTTCATTGAGACCATTCATAGGTAGGATATAATACATCAATCTCACTTTCAGCCCCATCATCACACTAGCGACTTTTGCTGTGACCTAGCTTGATAGCTTCCCAACCTTTGTACTTGGACCCTTGATTTCCCTCCCACTCTACGTACCACCCTGTCTCATACCCTAGGCTCATCTGTATTCCTAGCAAGATGGGCCTGTCAAGGCTGTGCTCTGCCCCTAATCCCAGCAGCCTAGCCCTGACACTGCTGTGGGCTGAATGCCTGTTTTGGTTCTCTGGCTGAGCATGCTCGCACCACATCCTCTAGAGCTAGCACTTTGCCCTCAAGTTGCTGCCAGGGAATCTGCCCATTGTCTACTGTCAGTTGTATCCTCCAACTCAGCTCCTTTCTCTTTTTCTTTTTCTTTTTTGTTTTGTTTGTTTTTGTTTATGTTTTTCCGAGGCAGGGTCTTAGTCTAGCCCACGCTGACCTGGAATTCACTATGTAGTCTCAGGGTGGCCTTGAATTCATGGCAATCGTCTTATCTCTGTCTCCCAAGTGCTGGGATTAATGGCGTGTGCCACCAAGCCCTGGTTTTTTTCTTTTTCTTTTTCTTTTTTTTTAAAATAAATCTTTTTTAAAAAATATTATTTATTTATTTGAAAGAGAAAGAGTCAGATAGAAAGAGAGAATGTGTGCGCCAGGGCCTCTAGCCACTGCAAACGAACTCCAGACACATTTGCCCCTTTGTGCATCTGGCTTACATGGGTCCTAGGGAATTGAACCGAGGTCCTTTGGCTTTGCAGGCAAATGCCTTAACCGGTAAGCCATCTCTCCAGCCCCTAAAATATATATTTTTTCTTGTGAGAAATAGAACTGACATGCTAGGGCCTCCAGCCATTGCAGTCAAACTCCAGATGCATGCATCACCTAGTGCGTCTTGCTTACGTGGGTTCTGGGGAGTCAAACCTGGATCCTTAGGCAGGCAAGCGCCTTAACTGCGAAACCATCTCTCCAGCCCTCCTATTTATTGATAGTCGTGTTTCTCTGGGGGCAGGGCTAATGAGCTCCCACCAGATTGTTCTTTGACTTTAGAGTGTGGTGCCTCTGTAGCTATCAGGTGTCCCAGTGTTTACCTAGTATGCTAATTTGTAATTGAATATGTAATAAAATAGCTCAGAAGAAAAGATTTTGAGGTAGGGTCTCATTCTAGCTCAGGCTGACCTGGAATTCACTATATAGTCTTATACTGGCCTCAGACTCACAGTGATCCTCCTACCTCTGCCATTCCAGTGCTGGGATTAAAGGCATGCACCACCATGTCTAGCCAGGTTTTATGTTTTAAAAATATATTTTTTTAAATTTTGTTGTTTGCAAACACACATAGAGAGAGAAAGTGTGTGTGCGTGTGCGCATGTGCATGCATGCCAGGGCCTCTTGCCACTACAAATGAACTTCAAATGCATGCAGTACTTCGTACATCTGGCTTTACATGGTTAATGAGGAATTGGTCCTGGGCTGCCAGGCTTTGCAAGCAAGCACCTTTAAATGCTGAGCCATCTCCTCGGTCTAGGTTTTATGTTTTTAAGATCAAAAGAAAAGAAAACTATCTAGCAGAGTCTTGTATAGCCAGCAAAGCCTGAAGTCAGTTTCCCTGTTCCCTTATAAAACAGGTTTGTTCACAGCATGGAAACAGCTTTAAGTGACTTCAACTAGTTGGCAGGATTAAACTTTTTCAGAGAAGTAGCAGGTGCAATCATTGTTTGTTTGTTTTTTTCTTTCCCCTCTCTACTCCATAGCTGATTCATTGGAAAGTAACATCTCAGACCAAGACAGTGACTCAAATATGGATCTCATGCCAGGAATTCTGAAACAGCCTTCCCTGACACTGGAGCTTTTCCCCAATCACACAGACAATCTTAATTCCTCACAGAGGGTAAGTTATTTGTTAATTATCGCCAAAAATCCGTAGTGACATGGGGGTAATTTTAGAATCATATCTGAAAAGTTTTTAACTTAACCAAGAGAGCATAGCAGAGAAGTGGTTTATTAGTAACTTACACCTTTTAAATCAGATTTCTGAATTTTCCTTTTCTCAGTTTGTAACAAATAGTCACTCAAGGATGTCATTTGTGCTTTTCCTTGATTTTGCCATTTTGGTGTTATGCTTGGTTCTCTGAGCCATTCCTGTTTTAGATGAGGTTTTTGTTTTAATCGTAGCAACATTCAACTTAAAGAAGTCTGACCAGGGCTAGAGTGATGGCTGAGAGGTTAAAGTGCTTCCCTGCAAAGCTCAACAACCGGGTTCAATTCCCCAGTATCCATGTAAAGCCATATGCACAAAGTAGTGCATGCATCTGGAGTTCATTTGCGGCAGCTAGAGGCCCTGGCACACCCATTCTCATTCTTATTCTCCCCTCCCCTCCATCCCCCATCTATCGGCTTGCAAGTAAAGATATTAAAAAAAAAAAAAGAAGAAGAAGCCTGACCGTATCAGACTGGTAGCATTGGGAGCAGAGCTCAGCTCATTGTTCTCTTTGTCTGATCCTTCACTTGCTGCTGCTGTTCTGTTTCCCATGTTCAACCATGGTCCAAAAACACTAAATGGAAAATTCCACAAATAAGCAATTCAAAACTTTAAAATTACAAACCACTCTGTATAGATTGATAAAATCTCACATAGTCTTGCCTCATCCTGCCTAAGATGTGAATCATCCTTTTATTTAGCATATGTGTGTTACATGTGTTACCCACCTGTGAGATGCTTTCTAAGTGTCCATAGTCCTGCTATTGTGGTATTATAGTACTCCTATTCAACATCTCTTACAAAGTAGCCTCATACTACATCACAGTGCCTCCGTGCATCTCATCATTAGTCATTATATTGCATGTCCTCACAAGAAGGATGACTTGTCATTTGATAATGACATAGCTGTTTCTGTGCTAATAAAGCAATTTTATTTTAAAATTCAACTTAAGGGGTCTGGAGAGATGGCTTAGTGGTTAAGACACTTGCCTGCAAAGCCCAAGGGTCTAGGTTCTGTTCCCTAGGACCCACGTAAGGCAGATGCACATGGTGGTACATGCATCTCAAGTTTGTTTGCAATGGCTGGAGGCCCTGGTGTGCCCATTCTCTTTCTCTCTCTCCCTCCCCCTCTCTGTCATGTAAATAAAAATAAAATGCTAAAAAGAATTCAGGGCTGGAGAGATGGTTTAGCGGTTAAGGCGCTTGCCTGTGAAACCTAAGGACCCATGTTCTATTCTCCAGATCCCATGTTAGCCAGACACACAAAGGGAAGGCAAGCACAAGGTCGCACATGCCCACTAGATGGCACAAACATCTGGAGTTCTAATACAGTGGCTGAGGCCCTGGCACACCAGTTGTCTCTCTCTCTTTCTCTCGTTCAAATAAAGTAAAAAAAAAATTCAACTTAAGTATGATTCTATTGTGTACAAGCTGTGCTTAGGGTGTTAGAACTGACATAGCTCTACCATGTACTTTCAAAGTGGTGTGCTTAGAGGGGAGCCACTGAGTCCTGTTAGCCTTGCAGAGCAACTGAAAGCAAATTGGGTAATCTAGGTGTGGTGATGCATGCCTATAATCCCTGTGCTTGGGAGGTGGAGGCAGGAGGATCATGAGTTCAATGTCATCTTTAGCTACATTATGAGTTTAAAGTCAGTCAGCCTGGACTGAGACTCTGTCTCAAAACACATCCGTACTCAAAAAATAAATAAATATGGGACTGGAGAGATGGCTCAGGGGTTGTGAAAGGCGCTTGCAAAGTCCGATGGCTGGGATTCAGTTTCCTACTACCCACATAAAGCCAGACACACAAAGTGTGGCACATGTGTCTGGAGTTAATCTGCAGTGGCAGGGGCCCCTGGTACACCCATTCTATCTCTCTCTCCCCCTCTTATTCTCTCTCCATCTCTCCTTCTCTGTCTCTCAAATTAACAAATTAAATATATATATATATATATATATATATATATATTTTTTTTTTTTTTTTTTTTTCAAGGTAGGGTCTCACTCTACCCCAGGCTGACCTGGAATTCACTATGTAATCTCAGGGTGTCCTTGAACTCATGGCAGTCCGTGTACCTCTGCCTCCCAAGTGCTGGGATTAAAGGCATGCACTACCATGCCCTGCTTCAAATAATTTTTTTTTAAAAATAAGAAAATAAGAAAAAAAGAAAGAAAGCTAGCTAGTTCGTTGGGTAGCAAGGAAGCCAGAAGCTCAAGTGCTTGATGTTAAGGCTCATGAACTCTTCTTACCCTTTTGCTAAGAGAGATGGGAAAAATTAGGCATAGGTTACAATAGGAAACACTTGATGAGGAAACTAGGAATAACTTGCTGATGGATGTTTCAGGTACTAGGATTCCCCAGGCAAAGTAGTGCTATTTAGCTGGGAAGCATACTACTTTCCAGCCATAATAGTGATACACACAAATCCCCTTAAGCCTTCATTAAGACGTTTCATGCAAATTTTAATGCTGTTAATACAAATTATAATTGTTTAGAGTGCCTTTCCTGCTTTCCTTTGATAATTTAGAACCTTATTTCTTCTTTCTAGGTTAAATTCATAGAAACCAAAGAAGAGCTTTGTAGCAAATGTATTTCACGCTTTTTCTTGAAGTGACTTCATGACATGATACTTGTGTCACTAGGCATATCTGATCAGGTGGTTTTATCAAGCAGTCCTTTTTTTTTCTTTTTTTCTTTTTTTTTGTCTCCTCTTCATATAGCTCAGTCCCAGTTCCAGAATGAAGAAGATGCCTCAGGGTCGCCCCGTGCCTCCCCTTGGGCCTGAGACAAGAGTTTCTGTAGTCTGGGTGGAACGCTATGATGATATAGGTACTGTATAAGGAAGAAGATTGTCCTTAAATAAAATGACAGTAAGATGGTGGTGATTTGCCAAATGTTTAAAAAGGGTGGGAGTAGAAGCAAAGTGTGGTGGCCAAGAGTAGGGGGTTGGGATTCACAAACCTGAGTTTGTACCCTAGCCTCGCCACTCAGTTTCATGAAGTCTGTTAAGTGATGATCTTTGTAGCACTTTTTGCCTAGTTGTGAAGATTTGATAGACTAGCAGATAAAAAGCTATAGTTAACATCCAGTCATCCTGACATCTCTGGAGAGGGGAGGGGAAGCACTTCCCTCATACTACACATGTACAAGTTGTCTCATTTTAATATAATGAGATCAATTTGTCCTTAAAAGTTTTGCCATACCATAGTGCTGAGATGTGACGGAGGAGTGTTTAGCATTGAAACAGCCCTGTATCACACTTTCCAAGACTCAGAGTCCATGCAGAAGAGGTGGCAGAAAGAATGTAAGAGCCAGCCGGGCGTGGTGGTGCACGCCTTTAATCCTAGCACTAGGAGGCAGAGGTAGGAGGATCGCCATGAGTTCGAGGCCACCCTGAGAATACAGAGTGAGTTCCAGGTCAGCCTGAGGTAGAGTGAGACCCTACCGAAAAACAAAAACAAACAAACAAAAAAAGGTGGTATAAGTGTCTGGAGTTCGTTTGCAATGACAAGAGGCCTTGGTACATATGCACGTGCACACATGCTAAATTAATTTTTGTTTATTTTTATTTATTTATTTGAGAGAGAATGGGCGCACCAGGGCCTCCAGCCACTGCAAACGAACTCCAGACGCGTGTGAACGTGGGTCCTGGGGAATCGAGCCTTGAACCAGGGTCCTTAGGCTTCATAGGCAAGCACTTAACCGCTAAGCCATCTCTCCAGCCCCACACGCTAAATTAAATGAGAAAAACTGCCGTGGATAAATACTTTACAATTTTTATGTAAGTGACATAGGAGCATTAGAAGTGTATGCTTAAAGCTGAGCAGATAGCTCAGTCAGTAAAGTGATTTCCTTACAAATCTGGGGACCTGAGTTCAATCCTCAGTGCTCACATAACAAGGCTGGGTTATGTTGGTGTGCACCTGTAATCCCAACACTGAGGAGGTGGAGACTGGAAGCTTCCTGGGGCTTGGTGGCCAGTCCATCTAGCCTAATTAGTGAGATCCAGGCCAGTGAGATACCCTGTCTCAAAAAAAAAAAAAAAAAAAAGAAAGAAAGAAAGAAAGAACAAAAGGAAAAGGAAGAAGGCTACCCTGGGACTACATAGTGAATTCCGGATCAGCCTGAACTAGAATGAAACCCTACCTCGGAAAATAAAAACAAAAATTGGACAGGATTCCTGAGGATGACATGTGAGGTTGTCCTCCATTCTCCACACACATGTACATAGACATACACAAACACATTTAAAAAAATTTTTTTTTGTTTATTTCTTTATTTGAGAGAGAGAGAATGGGCATGCCAGGGCCTCTAGCCACTATGAACGAACTCCAGAAATGTGCACCACCGTGTGCATCTGGCTTACATGGGTCCTGGGGATTCGAATTTGGGTCCTTTGGCTTTGCAGGCAAGTGCCTTAACTGCTAAGCCATCTCTCCACATGCATTTTTAAAAAGGATAAAGAAGCTAGGTATGGTGGTTCACGCCTTTAATTCCAGCACTCAGGATGCAGAGGAAGGAGGATCACTGCAAGTTTGAGGCCAACCAGGGACTACAGAGTGAGTTCCAAGTCAGCCTGAGCTAAAGTGAGACCCTACATTGAAAAGACAAAAAAAAAGCTCTCCCTCTCTCTGTCTCTAATAAGTAAATAAAAATCTTTAAAAAAAAAAAAAAAAAGGATGGAGAGATGGCTTAATGGTCAAGGTGCATGCCTGTGAAGCCTAAGGACCTAGGTTCGGTTCTCCAGGTTCCACGTAAGCCAGATGTACATGAAGGCACATGGATCTGGAGTTCATTTGCAGTGCCTGGAGGCCCTGGTGTGCCCATTCTCTCTTTCTCTCTTTCCCTCTCTCTCTCTCTCTTTCTGTCTCTCTCAAATAAGTAAATAAAAATAAATCTTAAATAAAAGACCAAAAAAGGTCGGGGGAGTGCGGTTGGAGAGATGGCTCTGTCAAAAGTGCTTGCTGTCCAAACATGAGGACCTGAGTTTGACTCCCCAACACTTCTGTAAAACACTGGGCATAGTGGTATGTGCCTATAATCCTAGCACAGAGAGGTAGAAATGGGATCCCTTGGGGCTTGCTAGCTAGCTAGTATAGCCAATTTAATGGGTTTCAGGTGAGAGACCCTATCTGAAAATAAGGTAGGGAGTGATGGAGGAAGATACCAGACATTGACTTCTGCTCTCTGCACACATGTGCATCCTCATTGTTGCAGTCAGGTTTACATTGCTGATAGAAAACATGTGACCAAGAGCAGATTGAAGGGGATGAAAATAGTTATTTTGGCTTAGAGACTGGAGGGGAAGCTCCATGATGGCAAGGGGAAATATGGCATGAGCAGAGGGTGGACATCACCTTCTGGCCAACATCAGGTGGACAACAGGAACAGGAGAATGTGCCAAACACTGGCAAGAGGAAGCTGGCTGTAACACCCATAAGCCTTCCCCCAACAGTACACTGCCTCCAGGAGGATCCAGATCCCAAATTACTATCAGCTGGGGACCTAGCATTCTGAACACTGAAGTTTATGGGGGACACCTGAATCAAATCACCACACTCATACACATGTGAACATTTAATACACACATACACACAAAGAAGTGCATGCTTAGCCTAGAATGATATTCAGTTCAGTCATTAGGGAAGTGTTACAACTGCTTTCTAACCAAACCCCCACGAGCTACAGATCATGTTCTCTTGAAAACCGTCTGTGTTAGATGAACTTAGCTAAAAACTTGTCCTGAGCCGGGCATGGTGGTGCACGCCTTTAATCCCAGCCCTTGGGAGGCAGAGGTAGGAGGATCACCTTGAGTTCAAGGCCACCCTGAGGCTACATAGTGAATTGAAGGTCAGCCTGAGCTAGAGTGAAACCCCTATCTCAAAAAAAAAAAAAAAAAAAAAAAAATTATCATGACAGAATTGTTTATTTGGAGAACCAGTAGGGTCATGTATTTTAGTATAGCACAGTCTGCCTGTGCAAATGGGTTAGGCAATTAGATTTCCTATTACTTGTTTTGTTAAAAAATAAGAAGAAGGAGGTAGTAACTGTATTACTGTTATTTTCTTCCAGAAAACTTTCCCCTCTCAGATCTACTGACTGAAATCAGTACAGGTGTGGAGACTACTGCAAATAGTAGCACTTCTCTGAGGTACCTTCATTTTATTTGTTTTGAAGTTTAGCTTGTCTCTGTTTTAATCTGTTGATTGCAATATAATAAAGGAACAAAGAATTAAAATGAAACAAAAAGGATGAAGGCAAGCCAGGCGTGGTAGTGCATGCCTTTAATTCCAGCACTCAGGAGGCAGAGGTAGGAGGATCACCATAAGTTCAAGGCCACCCTGAGACTACAGAGTGCTTTCCAGGTCAGCCTGGACTACAGTGAAAACCTACCTCGGAAAAAAAAAAAAAAAAAAAAAAAAGGTTGAAGGCAAAAAATAAAAAGTTGTACATAAATGTACAAGGTTTTTAAAAGCAAGGATTTTTTAAAATCACTTTATTGCCAGTTGTGGTAGCCCATGCCTGTAATATCAGCACTTGGGCTGAGGCAGAAAGATCACAAATTTAGAGCCAGTCTGGGCTACATGGTGAGACTGTCATCTTAGAAAAGAGTAAAGTAACGAATGAAAAGTCTCCTTTATTAATGTATGTTTGTCATGCAAAAAGCTGTACACACATGGTATGTTCTACCCTTGGTAGTTTGGAGGTATATATACATGGAGCCATCATAGATTATGCCATAAACATATCTGCATCACCAGAAGTTTTCTCCCACAAACTTTATCCTTATTACTATTGTTATTTCATGATAAAGAACACTTAGCATTAGACCTTCCTCATACCGAATTTATAAGTATTCAATATAGTATTATTAACGTTAGCCAGTGTGCTGTACAGTTATCTCCAGAACATACTCATTCTGCATTATTCAAATTCTGTACCCTTTCATTAATGTCTTCCCCCATTCCCCTTTTTCCCCAGCCCCATTCCCATTCTACTCTGAATTAGATTATTTGCTTGTTCTCTCTCTCTTTTTTTTTTTTTTTTTTTTTTTTTTGGTTGGTTGGTTGGTTGTTTGTTTTTTGAGGTAGGGTCTTACTCTAGTCCAGGCTGACCTGGAATTTACTATGCAGTCTCAGAGTAGCCTTGAACTCATGGTGATCCACCTACCTCTCCCTCCGAAGTGCTGGGATTAAAGGTGTGAGCTACCATGCCTGGCTGCTTTGTCTTTTTTTTTTTTTTTTTCTTTCAAGGCAATGTCTCACTCTAGCCCAGGCTGACCTGGAACACTCTCTGTGGTTCCATGATGGGTTTGAGCTCACAGCAGTCCTCCTACCTCTGCCTCCCGAGTGCTGGGATTAAAGGTGTGTGGGCACCATGCCCTGCTATTTTCTTATCCTTCCTATAAATAGTGTCATGTAGAATTTGTCTTTTTGTATCTGGCTTATTTTACATAGCATAACATATATCAGACTTTGGAAAAAAATATATCTGGAATTTCCACACTGGGCTTTTGCCATTTCTGCTTCTCCTCTGGGTTCAGCCTTAACATTTTAAGAGCCCCACTTCTGTTCTTTACAATAGGAGGACAAAGGGTCCAGTAGCTGGCTGCTGAATCTTTAGCACCCTATAATAGATTGCCTGGCCTTGTACCCCAAATTCCTAGTGGTTTTCTAAGCATATTTTTTCAGGCTCTTCTTATTAACTTAAAAAGCCCAACCCCAGTAGTGGATGCATAGGACTAAGCATTACAGGCAGCAGCAACTTGGGTTTCCAGGAAGAGGATTCTGAGCATCCTGGCCCATTGGGTCTTCTTCAAACTTGCAGGTGACAATTCCCCTTGGAATGTTCTATATATATTTATGAGAGGGAAAGAGGCAGAGAGAGAGAGAGAGAGAGAATGTGGGTATGCCAGGGCTTCCAGCCACTGCAAACAAACTCCAGACCCATGTACCACGTTGTGCATCTGGTTTACGTGGGTACTGGGGAATAGAACCGAGGTTCTTTGGCTTTGCAGGCAAGCACCACTAAATCATCTCTCCAGCCCCTTGGAATGTATTCTTAAACTGCATGGCAGAAACTTCAACTTTGGTGTGTCTGAGCTAAAATGATTTTTCTTTTCTAAGATCTACAACTCTTGAAAAAGAAGTTCCAGTTATCTTCATTCATCCTTTAAACACTGGATTATTCCGGATAAAAATCCAAGGAGCCACTGGAAAATTTAACATGGTCATTCCTCTTGTGGATGGGATGATAGTCAGCCGACGAGCACTTGGTAAACACTTCACATATGCTAAAGGGTTATAGTTCCTTTTGTATTTCTTTAACACTTATAAAACAAGAAGTAAAAGTATGGAGATAGAGCTATTACTTAGTGGTTTCCATATGTAGAAAATTCTGTTGCATGGTACCAACACCTGATCTGTCCATACAAAGTATATTCTTTTTTTTTTTTAAGGTAAAAGATTACATTTGTTTTATCTTTAGGAATGTAAACATCTAATTATTCAAACAGTTTTATTATAAAAGTAAATTCTGAAGGTGTCTACAGAGTTGGCTTTTTAAAAAAATCTGTAAATCAGTAGTCTAACAAGGAGTAGAAAAGACAAAACTCTGTTCAGTGTTTCTGACAAAGAAGAAAGGGTGAAAACATAAATAAGGAACCAGGGGTAGGGGGAGAAAGTTCTGTTTCCCTTGTAAAAAGAGGGATGTATTTGGCAAAAATGGGTTGTTAGAGCAAGCTTTTTTTTTATTTGGTTGGGGCAGGGGTCGCACACACCAGGGTCTCTTGCTGTTGCAAACAAGTGCCCATCTGACTTTACATGAGTGGCTGGGAAATTCAACTCTGGCCAGCAGGCTTTGCAATAAGTACCTTTAACCTCTGAGCCATCCCACCCCCAGAGCAGGCTTTGATTTGGTTTTCCAATTAGTGTCTTTCTTCCTCCAGTTTTGCCTCAGTGGTATGTTTGTCTCCTGATATGAGCAGTTGTGCAAATGCAAAGAAATAATTTGAGTATCCAGAGAACATTGAAGACTATGAGTTCACCTGACTGGCTACTGACAATTTTTCCAAACCTCTGTTTTTAAGGCTTTCTGGTGAGGCAGACTGTAATAAACATTTGTAGAAGAAAGAGACTGGAGAGTGATTCCTACAGTCCACCACATGTCCGCCGGAAACAGAAAATCACGGACATTGTCAACAAGTACCGGAACAAGCAGTTGGAGCCAGAGTTTTATACTGCACTCTTCCAGGAGGTTGGACTCAAGAGCTGTGGTTCTTAGAGCACTGTCTGGGACAAGTGAACTCCAGTGTGGGGACTATATAATATCAAAGTGAGACAGTGTGATCAATGATCACTTGTAAAATAAAAACAACTCACTCCCCAAGAGCTTACTGTTTAATCACCAGAATAGAAGAAACACATCGTAAGCCCATTGGGTAGAAGACTTCCAGCTTTCTAGTGAAATGGGCTCCCAGACACAATCATAGTCCTGCTGGTAATGATGATAAACATTTTAGCCATAAACTTTATTTAAAAAAAATGACAATTTTAGTTTAATATAAGCCTTTTGAGGAGAAAGGCTTTTGTGCATCTCAGTAAAACACATGCATTGGTAGTATTGACACATTTGCAAATTAGATCCTGAAGATAGTTTTATACCTCACTTTTTAGGAAATCGTATTCAAGATTAAAATCTGTCTCAGAATCTTCCAGGACATTTGAAGGCTCAAGATCACAGCATGGAGGAGAAGGAAAGAAGTCTCAGCCTTCTGCTCATTTGCAGATCCATGTGTCATCTTCTGTCATACTGACAACAGGAAAGAGCATAAATGGCTTTTGCTCATATAAGAAGTCTGATATTAAAATATTTCATATTTTCTCCATATTTAAGCACATTGTCATTCTCATCCTGTGTAGGTCTGTCTGAAGGCATGGGCTTCTGAACAGACTTCTAAAATGGGGGCGTAGCCTTCTTCTCTAATAGGCTTGCTAATAATGAACATTGTGGGATGAAAAACTAAGTCAGCGGTGATGCTGCCACTCTTCATTATTACTCAGTTTGGTGACACAGTGGTAGGTTAAACATTTCTGATTCCTTGGTTAAATACTAAGAAATGTAAATCCACCATGAGGGTTGAAAATCATTTGGTTTCATCCATGACTTCTGACAGGACCAGGCAGCAAATTTCGATAGTAGATGCAAGGTCCTCCTTTGAGCTTCAGGAAGCAGCCCCTGGGCACTCCCCACTAGCTCTTTCAGAGAACACCTGGGCTGCATCACAGTTAGCAGATGTCAGTGACCACTGCTTTGGGTCATTGCTTTAAGCTTTCTGGCCTTAACCAGCTGAAGGCATGACAATTCCCTGCCAGGGCTTTGGAAATGTTTCTGTTACCTCACTACTGCTTTGCTGCCAGAGACAAAGTTTAGGAGGTGGCCAGACTCAGACACACCAGTGCTCAGTATACATCACTCCTGTCTTTATGTGCTTGCCTCTTTAGTGAGATTCCATTGTCTTAAGAAGTGACATTTGAATCCAAAGAGGAGTGATCAGAATTGAATGGGTGTTACCCACCATCCCCTCTCATGTCACTAGCTTCTGTGGGCCAGGGCTACAGTGGTCTATTTGCTTTGATGTTTTGGTAGTTCTGAGAGTGTCAAGGGTCATGTTGGACCGAATTCCCCTGTGCAGATAACTCCATTCTAGAAGTATGTATTTTGCCATCCTTGAGCAAGAAATGTGAGCATAGCAGCTCTTGGTCTTCAGTTTGCTACCCGCCTTTTTTCATGTTTGTTTTCAGCTCAGGTACAGATAACCTCCTTGTTGTCCTTGTCCTTGCTGTAGTCCTCCTCCTCCTCCCCTCCCTGTGACTCCATTGTCCATTCAGGGCATAACAGTGGTTAGTCATTGATTTCTTTTTGAGCTGGTCAATTGGCTAATCTTTCCAGGTGATAACAGGATGGGGAATATATGTTAACAATTAGTAACAGAAAAAAAAAAAAAGTAAAATTGAAAAACTTTCTTGTTTTAAATTTTTTAAAAAATATTTTATTTTTATTTATTTATTTGAGAGAAAGAGGCAGAGAGAGAGAAAGAGAGAATGGGCGCGCCAGGGCTTCCAGCCACTGCAAATGAACACCAGACACATGAGCCACCTTGTGCATCTGGCTTACATGGGTCCTGGGGAATCAAACTGAGGTCCTTTGGCTTTGCAGGTAAATGCCTTAACTGCTAAGCCATCTCTCCAGCCCTTGAACAACTTTCAAGGAAGTTCCACATTGACATATCCGGCGAAAATTGGGTTCTTGTTCTGTGTGAAAACACCCAAGAAGACGGTAAACAAATGTGTAACTTACAACATTCCAGAGGTTACAGATAACTGGTGGCAGTCTGCTTCCTTGGTGTGGTTCGCCCAAGAAGTCTTTTGCTTTGGGCATAGTTCAACTGAATGTCAGAAAGAGGAGCAGCTATGTGTGCGTGTGCGTGTGTTTTGAGATAAGCTTGCTGATCCTTTTGATTGGCTCTAGTTTCTGAAACTCAGTAATTCTAATGATTTTGGTAAGGTAACAACCTTGGCAAATGCAGTTTGAGATCTGAGGCGTATAGTATTTCTCCAAGGAAGGCAGGGTATACAGTCTCTGAGTATGCGCAGTTTGATTTGCACAGCCAGCAGAGCATGGAATGTGCATACTTGACCAGGTGCTCGGCACTCCACTTGCCCAGTGGGGAGTGTGTTGAGAACCTCTGGGCCTTACACAGTATGGGCTGGATTGCTCTTCACCGAGGTGATTCTCTTGCCTGTGTTAAAATCACTTTAAGTAGGAGAATACCAGAAGAACATTTTTAGTATCTAATAAGAATCTTTATAGTGCACTTGAATTTGCCAGCACCATTTCATATTGTGTGGTGAAAGCCCGGACCACTTGACTGTGGCTTTCACAGTTCAGTTCTACGTGTCCCAGGGTTTGGAGGAGTATGGCGTCCTAGGACAAGGACAGGCAGGTGGGGGACCTTCTATTCTGTGGGAAACTGCAGGGAGGGGCTTTCCTGTGGCTAGGAGTCATCAGGACAAAGGGGTCTCTTACTTCTGTAACCCTCCCTACATTCAGCCATCTCTTTTTGTCCAGCCTTCCTGCTAAGACCACCTCCTGTCCTTTGGCTCTTTGATAGCCCTCCGCAGCCATACACACATGTATGCCACACACATTTGTCTGTGAGCACTTTTCTCCTTGTCCAGCTCCTCTGTTTCAGGACAGCTGCTCTCTGCTAGACTAATCATTCTGATCCTGTCTACCTGTGGCCCACGGGTAATATAGGCGGCCATCTTGAATGATTGGTTTGGTTGTGTGTGTGCTGGGGAAATGTCAGACTCTTGAGAACTGATTCCTACGGAGGAGTCTTCAGGAGTGTGTGTTTCTGTTGACAAGTGGGGCCTCCTCACAGTGAGAGTCCTGGACAAAGCTGTGTCATGGTAGATGGTGACAACCATCCTGGAGGTCTCTGGACACTACTGCTGGCAATAGTTCTTCCTTAGCATTGAAGGCACTGTCAGGTTGGATCTTTTGAAAAGATGGAGAGCAATGTGTGTTCACCTGTGGTCACTGGAGTCAGCCAGTGTATTTCTGTCATTGTCTGATAGCACTTTGGAAGGGCTGAATTGGAAGGGCGCCCTGGACAGTAGAGCCATGCCCTGTAGGTTTTCTCAGAATATCCACCCTTGTTTGTCAGATGTTCTTGTTTCTAATGGTGAGGGAAAGGTATAATATGGGATTTCACAGTGCCTTGCATTTAGTAGGCGCCCAATACCTATTGAAGCAAATCAAGTTCCCAAGTCCTTGTCTTGCGCAGTAACCATCTAAGATATCTTTCTCCTCTGAAGGGCTTGGCAGTTGTGGCTAAAAACTAAGCAGTACCGTAATTTGCTTGAAACCATATACACAATTTGTATGAATTTCGGTATATTGCCAAAACATGATCTTTTTCCTATTGTATTTTCTGTAAATATTTCTGCCACTGAACTGTAAAGTAAAGGCAAAATGTAAATATGAAGGTGCACTTAATGTCCCTCGCTGCCTGTGTGGCTTGTGTCAGCTAGTGAAGAAGGGCCAGAGGTGGTTCGTATTTATGCCAATCCTTTGTCCACAGAAACCCATGGAATACTGAATGTAATACATTTAGTCAATTAAATTTTAAGGAGATTCTTATCTAATAAATTTGTGTGTGCTTTTGGTTATAGGCTGGGCGTCTGGTACCTGCATGGGTACTCTTAGCTCACACTGCAGTATTTTCTGCTGACTGTTGACCCTGCATAATTTAGGTTATTTAGATCTGTGATTTTACCCTGGTTTATAGAGCTTCATGAAATACTCAAAATTGTGAAAGAAAAGCATGTAGCCTTTTCTGCTGGAAGGCACTTGTAGCATTAAGACCTAGCTGATCATGGCTAGGAGTTACCTGGGCTAGAATGTGGCTCTGAGCCCTGGGATTTTTTGCCTGCAGAGAATGTGAGCTCTAGCAGAGCTGAACACTTGCAAGAGGGATAAGACACAGGTGTCACCCTTTGTCTCCAATGCCCCCCTTTGCATAGGATTGGCTACAGAAGGTTCCAGATTGGAGCTTTGATACCTATATAATATGTAAAACTTGAGAAGCAAGTTGTTGAGGTGCCTGTCTGTGTCCTGAGCTCTCCTTCCAGCCCAGCCCAGCCCAACCCAGACACCGCAGGCCACTCGTGTGCTGCCTCCCAGCCCGCCAGGGACCTGGAGCTGCTCCTGCACTGTGCTCCCACCAGCGCTGCCTGCAGCCACAGGCCTCTGGCTGGGTCTGCTGGCCAGGAGAGTTGACTGCACAGTGGCTCCATTTTGGTGTTTGGGAAGCTTTCATAGCCAAAAGTGTGTGTTTTTTAAGGTAGGGTCTCACTCTAGCCCAGGCTGACTTGGAATTCACTATGTAGTCTCAGGGTGGCCTTGAACTCATGGTGATCCTCCTACCTCTGCCTCCCAAGTACTGGGATTAAAAGCATGTGCCACCACGCCCGGCCTAGGATCCTCTGAAGAGGGTTGCATGTGTCAGTCTCTGACTTTCCCTCATCCTTAACTTCTAGCTGGTTATAGCCCCTCCCTCCAGCTAAGGGCTCGGTGGACTTGGGAGGCCCAGAGCCTCCTTCCTGCCACATGTGTGCAGTTACTAAGTACTACATGAATGAATGGATTATAGGCCAGGTGGGAAAAGGTAAGAATGGCATTTGTCCTGCCCACTTAGGAGATAAGGGGACAAGCCTTTATTCTGTGGAAAGCCAGTAAGTGCAGAAGCTCCTAAGTTAATCATTTCAGTTAGGTCTCAATGTGTGTGAGGAAGGTTTTAGATGTCAGCCCACTCCAGTAGCCTAACCTGGCCTGGCAGATAGATTTAGCCTACAATGTGCCAACAGTTTGGTTCCATAACACAAATCTGGGAGATTCAACATAAAATCAGGCTTAGGGCTGTCTTGGAGAAGAAGGTGGTGATCTGTCAATACTGGGCCTGCATTTCCTGCATGCTGTTATTGCCAGAACACCCCAGCCACTTGCCGTGGAGCACTGAGCTGCCTTGGTTCTGTGGGCTCCTGCTCCCACAAGCTTGGAAGTGTAGGTGTGTGCACCTAGCTGGTTCTTCGCAATGCCTATATAATATGTGGACACCCATCCAGGGTGGGTTTTTTTTTTTTCCCCAGCTCCCATTTTTCTAACTTAGAATTACTCATTTCTGTTTTCTTTTAAAAATATTTATTTGAGAGAGAGAGAGAAGAGGCAGATAATAGAGAGGGAATGGGCATGCCAGGGCCTCTGGCCACTGCAAATGAATTCCAGACACATGCATGTCTTGTGCATCTGACATAGGTGGGTACTGGGGAATCGAACCTGGGTCCTTTGGCTTTGCAGGCAAGTGCCTTAACCACTAAGCCATCTCACCAGCTGCCTCGTTTGCTTTTTTGTTTGTCTTTTCAAGGAAGGTTTTCACACTAGTTCAGGCTGGCCTGGAATTCACTATGTAGTCTCAGGGTGGCCTCTAACTCAAGGCAGGCAAACCTCTGCCTCCCAGGTGTTGGGATTAAAGGCAGTGTGCCACCATGCCTCTCATTTCCATTTTTTAAGGGGATCAGGGAGGCTGTCACAAGGACCCAATGGCTGCTGGGCAGAGTCAGGCTTTGATTGGCCTTTGCAGAATGGGGCTTCATTCAGCTAGAGGGTCTCCCTGCCAGCTGTCCCTCAGCTTCTTCCCCTGTAGGCTAGGCTTTGCCTGAGGACACTGACTTCCTTCCTTGTTACATCACAGTCCCTGTTCAGTCACAACTGGTCTGAGAGAAGAGTGTTGGCCGGGCTGCCACATCCCCAGCCTGCTCAGCTCAGGAAGCCCCTCTGGGTCCCACATGTACCATGAAGTACCCTCTGGTGCCTCTGGTGAACGACCTCACGCTCTCTTTCCTGGTGTTCTGGTTCTGCCTGCCCGTGGGTCTGCTGCTGTTCTTGGTGGTCGTTTGGTTATGCTTCTTACTTAACCAAGGTGAGTGGCTGGGCCCTAATCTTCGAGCTGGGCAGGGGCCCAGATATAATATGGTGTCCCAGAGCAGGCATTTTCAATGTGGCTCAACTGTAAGAGGAAAAAAAAAGTTTGATAGTTTGGAGTTTCTTAACCTATAGTCCCTGCGTTTGGGAAGTACTATTTTGTGTGCTTATCTGTGTTGTGTCCCCTCAGGGCCACCGTTGGTGCACAGGGTCTTTCATACAAATTAGAAGTGACTCTCTAAATTCGAGAAATGTGCCCCTTCCTTCGCAAAAGGCTCTATGAGTGCAGCGCGGGCTGCATTTCAGCCCCACTCATCCCCAGCTGGGTGCTTTTGCACAGAAAACAACTTGCACAACGGGATATGGCAGCCTCTGGCACTGTTTAGATTCCCACAGACCATGCCTCTGCCCTTCTCTGGGACACGGGATCATGACAGCTGGCTGTTACTAGTCCTGACCTCAGCATGCCACCAAGAGGAGCAGGAGGCCAGGTAGAGCTAGCCTTGAGGGGAGCTCATGGTGGGCTGGGGTATGGCAGGAGTAACCCTTTTGCTCCTCTGGCATCTTCTCTCCTGGGCTTTTTTCTGGCTCCTCAGCAACATGACATTTGACCAGCTGGGAAGAAGGTGCCGAGCCTGCTGCCAGCTCTGGTCATAAGTTACTGAGGCTAGGCAAGCAGTTCACATCACCCCATCTGCCCCATGAGCCACCCTGTGGGGGCTGGTGTCATCACCGGGATTCCCTTCAAGAGCCCAGGAGGTCCTTGTGATTCTGGAAAACATTTGTTTCAAGCTCATCCTTATACTCCTGGGCTAGACCAGAGCGCTCCCTAGAAGTCCAGTCTAAGCTTTCAACCTGGTGGCAGACAGAGGCGTGTTTATGCCCTAGCTATAAAAGCTATTCCTTTGTGGTGTAGAAAACTTGAGCTCCAAGTCTAGCCTTAGCCCATTCTAGCTCATAGCAACAGCTGATGTCTTGTAATACTGTGCTAGAAGCTTCACCCTTGACATGCACGGTCAAGGAGCCCTTGTTATACAGTGGGGGAAGCAGAAGCCACTACCTGCCCAAGGTTTACAGCCAGTGAAGTAGTTGGGAATGTGAACTTCACATCCTGGCTCTGCACCTACCAGCTGTCTGAGCCTCAGTTTTCTCATCTGTGAAATGGGAGCAGTAGTACTCAGTCTTGCCCTTTTAGGCTGGGAAGAGGTTTCGATGGGTAGAAGTGTGTCAAGAGCCCACAGGGCAGGGCGTTTAGTGCCTGTGCACACCTGGCACACAGTAGGAGCTTGCAGGCAAAGTGCTGGCTCAGCTAGTATTTGTTGCTGTGGGAGCGTAGGAGTGGCTTTGTATGGCTTCTCCAGAGGGGACACCTTTTGTGCCTCCACAAGGCATTTTGAAATGGGCCCTTTGTTCTCAGTAAAGACATCCTCTCCTCAGAGTGAAGTGGGCATTCCTCTCTCTGGGTTGCCGTTTTCTTGTCACCCCCAGTAGTAGTGTGCGTCATGGCCCTGTGCTAGGGTTTGTTAGAATCAGTGTGGCTGGAATTCCAGATGAAAAAAGTAGAGACACACCTGCCACCCATACCCCCCCCTTCCTGTGGGGAGCAGCATAGCAGCTGGGCGCACGCTGCCGAATGCCTGTATGGCCCGTGCTCTGTTGTACGTCTTACCTCTCGTAACCGTCATCGTAGACTGTGTTACGATACTGCTCGCTTTACAGAGGAGGGGCTAGATGCACCCAGGACAGTTGGTGTTGGAGTTGAAGCTCAGCCTTACTTTTTTTTTTTTCTGAGTACTGGGATTGAACCCAGGGCTTCACACACGCTAGGCAAGTCATCTATCACTGAGCTACCTGCCTGGCCTGAAGCTCACCCTTTTTGATCTGCTTTTGACCAAGATTGGTAACTTATGAAACCAAGGACTATAGTCAGAAGGGTAATCTTTCCAGCACCCTCCTTTCCCACCTCACCTTCCCAACATAAGCAGGTTAGCAAACCCATGCTCATGCTCGATAACATATAGGTTTTCAAAAACAATTGGATGAGGGGAGCAATATTGGTTTGGAAAAGAAAAAAAAAAAAAAAGCTGGGTGTGGTGGCACATGCCTTTCATCCCAGCACTTAGGAGGCAGGGATAGGAGGATTGCTGTGAGTTCGAGGCCAGCTTGAGAATACATAGTGAATTGCAGGTCAGCATGGGCTAGAGTGAGACCCTTCCTCAAAAAAATAAAACAACAAAAGACAGGGAGGTTGCACCATACACAGGTTCTCTGAAACTTGCCTGTGACAAACCATGGGCATCATGCAAGTTTGAAAGAGATGTACTGCAGTCGCTTAAGCAACAGGACATGCCACCAAGAGACTAGGCCATGCCTCCCAGCAGTGTGAGTGTGCCAGTTGAGTCACCCCAGCCTCTCATGATGGAATGATGGGTGCATGTGCTTGCAGGAATTTTGTCTGAGTGTATATATGACGTGTGGTGTATGCATGTATGTGTGTGTACAGATGTGACACATGTGCCTCATGAGAGCATGCAGAAGCCAGAGGAGAGCACCAGGTACCCTTCTCTTATCACTCATCCACCTGTTTCCTTGAGATGGGGTCTCTCCCTAAACCTGAAGCTTCTGTATGTCAGCCCCAGTGATTCTGTAGTCTCCACCCCTCAGAGTTAGACCTGGAGAGTTGGACCTCATGGTCTCCAGCTTAAAAGGCCCTTATGCTTAAGCAGCAAATGCTCTTAACTGCCGAGCCATCTCCCCAGCCCACTTCCAGGAGCTCTTTTACTCGTGTGTGCTTCACAGCAGGCTGCAGTGGAAATCGTCCATATATACACAGATATTCCTTAAGGACTGGCCTAGTGGGGACAGGTCTCTCCCTGCACGATGACTAATACACTGGATGTATTAATTACTTTTCTCATTGCTATGGCAAAATACGTGACAAGAACAACTTAAGGAAGGGGGCTAGAGAGATGGCTCAGCAGTTAAGTGCACTTCTTGTACCAAGCGTGCGGGCCTGAAACCCACCTGAGTTCAAAAGTCCAGAACCCATGTAAACAGCTGGGCGTGGCTGTAACACTAGGCCCGCAAAAGGGAGCAGAGAGCAGGGAATCCCCTGGGCTCATGAAAAAGCAGCAAGCTGCATTATCAGTTAAGAGACTCCAGCTCAAACAAAAAGGGGTGGAAAAGTGATGGGGTGGGAACCTGATGTTCTGCTTCAGGCGAGCCCGCATAGAGCACACCCATATGCATACACCGCACACCTTACATTACATCCACAAGCACATGCAAAAAAGAAAAAAAGGAAAAAAAGGAGGAAGGGTTTATTTTGGCTCACAGTTGAGGATACTGTCCATCATGGCAGGGAAGGTATGGTGGCAGGAGCCCAAGCCAGCTGGTCACATGGCATACTCAAGAAGTAGAGAGCAAACAGGAAGAGGAGCCTGCCTATCAAACCTCAGGGCCATCCACAGTGACCTGCTTCCTTCCACCAGGGAGGCTCCGCCTTCTAAATGTTCCACCACCTTCCCTAACAGTGCCAGCAGCTGGGGACACATGGGCCCATGGGGGACATTTCACATTCAAACTGCAGCAGTAGGTCATCTGTTTGTTCTTGGGTCTGTCCCTTCTCATATTTTTTTGTTTTGTTTTGTATTTTGTATTTGAGGCAAGCCCAACAGACTGGCTTCTTTCTTTCTTTCTTTTTGAGGTAGGGTCTCACTCTAGCCCAGGCTGACCTGGAATTCACTATGTAGTCTCAGGGTGGTGTTGAACTCATGGAGATCCTCCTACCTCTGCCTCCTGAGTGCTAGGATTAAAGGCATGCACCACCATGCCAGGCCCAGACTGGCCTTTTTTTAATGCTAGAGGGAGAGGGAGAGAATTGGTGTGCCTGGGCCTCCAGCCACGTGTTTCCCCTTGTGCACATGTGCAAGCTTGCATGTTTGGGTTACTTTGTGTGTCTGGCTTATGTGGGACCTGGAGAGTCAAACATGGGTTCTTAGGCTTTGCAGGCAAATGCCTTAACTGCTAAGCTAAGGGCCATTTGTTTTATATTTTGAGGTAGGGTCTCCCTCTAGCCCAGACTGACCTGGAATTCATTATGTACTCTCAGGCTGGCCTCAAACCCACAGTGATCCTCTTACCTCTGCCTTGGCTGGAGAGATGGCTTAACAGTTAAGGCACTTGCCTGCAAAGCCTAAGGACCCGAGTTTGATTCCCCAGAACCTACATAAGCCAGATGCACATGGTGGAACATGTGTCTGGAGTTTATTTGCAGTGGCTAGAGGCCCTCGTGTACCCATTCTCTGTCTCCCTCACTAGTAAATAAATTAAGTAAAAAATACTTATTTGAGAGAGTGTGAGAAAGAGAAAGAAGCAGATAGAGGGAGAGAATGGGCATGTCAGGACCTCTAGCCACTGCAAATGAACTCCAGACACATGGTTCACCCTGTGCATCTGGCTTATGTAGGTTCTGGGGAATCAAACTCGGGTCCTTAGGCTTTGCAGGCAAGTGCCTTAACCACTGAGCCACCTCTCCAGCGCTTGTCCCTTTTTAATAGGTAGATATGGCCACTTTTTCCTAGGACAACCTTCTTTTTCTGTCCCTCTGTGGTCTCCATCCAAGGCCCTGAATTCTTCATGAAGTACCAGAGCTTGTCCCTATATCACAGTTCTGCCCTGGCTTCCTGGTCTCAGACAAGGCTGCAGGGAGCCCAGACCTGACAGAGGACTCCTTTGGCGCCTGGGGCTGAGCCGCAGGCTCTGACCATCCCGGAATCCTCATCTTGGATCTCCACAGATTCAGGGGACGATGGCTCGGATTTATGCCTTAATTGGGAGTTCTGGAACAAAGAGCCAGTTGAATCCAGCTTTGAGGAGACACCCCATGACCAGGAGGAGGAAAAGCTCCACTGGTAATCCAGGTAAGGTCTATATTGGGGGTGAGGGGCCCCAAGGGAAACCCCTGGACCTACCCAAAGCCTTGTACCTTACTGTATGGAACTCTGTGCTGGAGAACTGGCTGTCACCATGGTGGAGAGCAGCCTGTCTCTGCCGTGTGGTGGACCAGTCATCCCTGCCATGGGGAGCTTCCTTACAAAGCCACCTTTGCACCAGCTCTCCCTCCTGTCTGGAAGCCTCCTTCTCAAATAGCTGTCTGATGCCCTTCCTTGCTTCCAAGGTCTTGCCCCAATGTCATTTAGTTAGGAAGGCTTCCCCAGCTGTTCTATTTGATATCGGGGTCCCTCTGCTCGACTCCCTTATTCTGCACTATTTTTCCTTTGCCATGGCACTTGTCACCTTCCAGCACACTAAATTATGGAGGCATTTGAACACCCAAAGCCCTGCCTGACACACGGGGCGGCGGAGGGGGGGGGACCCTCCACATCCATCCAAGCCCACGGTGTCAGCATCACCATCATGGGTTCATGGTACTGGGGCTGTACTGAATGTGCCCCTTTCATGCGCCCATGTTGAAACCCACCAAGAGGTTAGTATTCCTGCCTCCCTTTATTTAAAAAAAAAAAAAAAAAAAAGCTACATGCCTTATGTTTATTATCCATCAGTCTAGGAAGGCTTTTCAAATATATTTTTAAATTTTTTTTAATTTATGCATTAAAGACAGAGGAAGAGAGAAGGAGTGCTCCAGGGCCTCTACCCACTGCAAATGAACTCCAGATGCAAGCGCCATCATGTGCATATGGCTTACATGGGATCTGGAAAATCGAACCTGGGTCCTTAGGCTTTGCAGGCAAGCAATTAACTGCTAAGCCATCTCTCCAGCCCTCCTGCCTCCCTTTATGAAAGGGAATGTGGGGTATTAGGGATGGTTAAAGAATTCACCTAAAGGTAGAAGGATTATTGACAGGAGTTCAAGGCCACCCTGAAACTACATAGTGAATTCCAGGTCAGCCTGAGCTAGAGTGAGACCCTACCTCAGGGAAAAAAAAAAAAAAAAAAAAAGAATTCACCTAAAGTAACAGAGCTCTTGAACCCATTGAAACCCTCACCCGTTTTTAACCCACTGAGGCCTTACCCAATTACATGGGTTAATGCTAACATCTCTAAGCCTGTGACCCCTGAGTGTGTGTGACTCATTCTAATCTTCCTCTGAGAAGTTATCTGCCTGCATCAGCTTTTCATGTGTGGAATAGGATTTTTTTAAACTATTTATCTATAAAGAGAGAATGGGTGTGCCACTGCAAACAAACTCCAGATGCATGCAGCACTGTGTGTATCTGGCTTTATTGCGTACTGGGAAATTGAGCCAGGGCCAGCAGTCTTTGCAAGCAAGTGCTGAGTCATCTCTCCATCTCCTGGATAGGATTCTTTTTATAATGTTTTATTTATTTATTCATTCACTCATTCATTTATTTATTAGAGCAAATGAGTACACCAGGGCTTCTAGCCACTGCAAACAAATTCTAGATGCATGTGCCACCTTGTGCATCTGGCCTACATGGGTTCTGGGGAATTGAACCTGGGTCTTTAGGCTTCACAGGCAAGCACCACTAAGCCATCTCTTCAGCCCCTGGGTAAGACTCTTGATTCCCACTGCTGGCCAGTGAAGCAAATCAGTGTCCCTGTGCCCTCTGCTGCTTTCCTTCCTCTAACAGTACCATGGTCCATGGACCCAGCTGTCTCCAGGCCCCTCCCTCCCTCTCCATGGACAATCACAGACTATCCTGGTGATTCTGCTCTCATCTCCTCCATGCCCTTGTCCACTTCCCTCTGTCTCCGGGGCCTGCAGAGCCTGCCCTACTGTGAAGCTCGTCCAGCCACCAAGTTCTTCAGTCTGAGTGGAGGGAGAAGGCAGGGCTGAGACCCTCACTGAACCCACCTGAGTCTCAGCTACAGAGTCTTGCTTAGCCTTTCTGGCATACAACCTTGAAAGTTGAGGCCCTTTCCCCAGAAAGAAAAAGCTCGCGCTGTTAAGAGACTGGTGCATAGGCCCGGCTTTGGGACTGATAGTCACACAAGACCCTTGGTCGGAGGGGTTTTGTCTTGGTCTAACCCTACTGATACTGTCTTTGAAAACATTTTCTTCATAGCACTGGGGAGAGAACTCAGGACTTCAAACATGCTAGGTAAGACCTTTGCACTAGGCTACACCCAGAATAAAATTCTTAGCTTAAAAAAAAATTATTTAGCTGGGCGTGGTGGCGCATGCCTTTAATCCCAGCCCTTGGGAGGCAGAGGTAGGAGAATCGCCGTGAGTTTGAGGCCACCCTGAGACTACAGAGTGAATTCCAGGTCAGCCTGGGCTAGAGTGAAACCCTACCTCGAAAAAAAAAATTATTTATTTATTTGAGAGAGACAGAAAAAGAGGAAGAGAGAATGGATGCACCATGGCCTCTAGCCACTACAAACGAACTTCAGACACATGTGCCACCTTGTGCATCTGGCTTTACATGGCTACTGGGGAATTGAACCAGGTTGTTGGGCTTTGCAGACAAGCACATTAACTGCTGAGCCATCTCTCCAGCCTCAATTTTTATTTTTTTTTTCCTTTTGGTTTTTCAAGGTAGGATCTCATCCTGGCCCAAGCTGACCTGAATTTACTATGTAGTCTTAGGGCGGCCTCAAACTCATGGCGGTCCTCCTACCTCTGCCTCCAAGTGCTGAAATTAAAAGCGTGAGCCACCATGCCCAGCAAGCCTAAATTAGTTTTTGAGCAAGAGGCCTCACATGTTCATTGTTGATGGGCCCTGGGCCTTGTATAGCCTGGCCTGTGTCCAATGAATCGGGCAAGAAAGCAGGATGCTCAGGTACTATGAAAAGACCCCCGTCCATCTCTGGATAGCCCCTCCCACTCCAACATTGATCTGCAACTTGTATTTTTTTTTTCTGATGTCATCCTTCGACCAAACCCTACACTTGTTTCTTGTTTGCTTACCAGGGAGTTGGCTGAGCCATGGAAGTGGCCAAAGAAGATGGACAGACGCGCTAGGGAGGGAAGAGGATGATGGATGGTGACCAATGAGCCTCCCTGCCAACCCGCTCTAATCCATCTCTTCCACTGCCAGACCCACAAAGCCTCCAGGGGAACCAGCTGTTCTCCAACTTCACAGAGGACCTGGAGCCTTGCTGGCCCAGGAGATGCTGGGTTATATTAAAAAAATGAGGGGGCTCCCATGCCCAGGAGAGCCCTGACAGCGCATCCATTGGCATCCATTCTATCTCAGTTAGAGGGCTCTCTTGTCTTCCTCACCTCCATCTGTTAAAGATTGGAGGGGAGGGCGGCCTTTCTCTGAGCTTCCAGAGTTGGATCAAGACTAGATCTAGATCACCGTGTGAATGTGACAAGTGCTCATTCGGTAAAGGTCTATAGTGTGTCCCCTGTGTCCTTTTATAGGAGTTGCCCATGTTTAATGAGCACTTACCCTGAGTGCCAGACACTTCCTGTGCACTTTACACATGTGGTTGTTACTAACAATTCTATGACGTAGGGTTTGGGGTTGTCCCTGTTTTACAGAGGGTGAAACTGAGGTGCAGAGCAGCCGGCTAACTTGCTTCAGTCACTCTGGAGAAGTGTGGCTTCAGACCCAGCTCCGAGAGCTGGGGATATACTTCAGTGGTAGTTCACTTACCTAGCATGCCCAAAACCCTAGGTTCCAATCTCCAGTATTAAAAACAAACCCCACCACCAGGGACTTTACTGCCATGGCCTATGATCTATGGTGTCGCTGATCCTGTCATGTTGGGGGTGGGGGTGGGAGGTGGGACGCTTAAGTTCTGGCCCTTGGAAGAGTCCAGTGTATCCTGCAGCCCTGCTAGTTAGCTCAAGAGACCAGGGAAGGTGGGCTGAAAAAGGGGACAGGCCCTCAGAAGTACCCCTTGTTATCACCTTTGACCCCTTCATTCCCCCCCCCCCATATCCTACCAGACACCAGGAGGATTTTAAATGTCCCAAGGAGAGAGAATGAGCCAGACTTGGTTGATCTGTCACCATTGGCCTCTCCTTTTGCTCTTTTAGTCAAAATGATTCACCTACAGCACAGCTGGGAACATGCCATCCCTGCCTCTGTTTAAAACATCTGTGGCCATCGTGGTCCTGGCTGGAGTGCCAGCACCTCACCCAGTGTAGCACTGCCCTTTGGGCCCTGAGCTCCACTGACTGTGCTGGACTGGATGCCCTACCAGCGGGAGGCAGTGGGCACCTGAACTTCACACACAAGCCAGCCCACTCCTGTGTATAGGAGACGTTTTGGGAGGAGAGATTGCTGGGCATGTAACAGCGGTGCATTACAGTTTGCTGACTGCCGCAGAAGGGTGCCCTGCTGGTGCATGCAGGACTGGAGGTGTGACAAAGGGTATGGAGCCGGATGGGAGGTCCAGGGATTGACCCAGCTGGACCCTGTGGTATGCAGGTGGCGATCTACGATGATGAAGGACTGTTTCCCAACTTGTTTACTCCCCACGTCCTCCAACACACACACATCCATACTGAGAAACATTTGTGACACAGGTTCTTGCACACACAGTCATGCATATGCACACACACATCCTTACTGAGAAACACTTGTGACAGGTTCTTGCACACACAGTCACATATACACACACACACACACCCCCTTACTGAGAAACACTTGTGACAGGTTCTTACACACACAGTCGCATATACACACATGCACACACACACACATCCTTACTGAGAAACACTTGTGACAGGTTCTTGTACACACTCCCGCATATGCACACATGCACACGCATGTATCCTTACTGAGAAACACACTTATGACAGATGACAGGTTCTTGCACACACTCACATATGCGCACACACATATCCTTACTGAGAAACACAGTTGTGACAGATGACAGGTTCTTGCACACACTCCACATACACACACACACACACACACACAGTCTTTTCTCCACTCAGGCTTTGTTCTGTCTGATGGGACTTGGTCAAGGCTGGGGCTTCCTGGGAATGTCTTTGGTGGCACTCAAATGCCTTTGGTAATGGCTCCCCTCCTCCCCCTGTGGCTGGAGCTGCTCCTGGCCTTGCGTGGCCTGCAGAGCCAGCGCTCAGAGACCTTTCGCACGTGGGTGTGCACTTAGGTCACAGACCCCAGCCTTAGCCTGCCTGGGGGAGCCCAGGATGGGCCCTGAGGAAGAGTGGGGCAGCCAGGTTCTGCCCGAGGCTCTATAGGGAGCACCTGTAGTCGGCTGGAAACAGGTCTGAATGGTGGGCGATGGTCTTGCTGCTTTAGGGGGTGCTGAGACGCCAGGCCTCTGATGATGCGGAGGACGACTCTATTCGGGTGTACACACACACACACACAGATGTGTGTGACTGACAAACCCCACGTCCACTACGAATCAGCTCCCCAGAGACATCCCTGCAGAGTGCCACGGGGAACTGCCGTATCTCCTGCACCCTCATAACAGCTCTGCTACTTCATTTTCAGAAAATGAAACTGGCTCAGGGAGGTGAAGTCACTCGCGCAAAGTTACACAACCAGGAAATGGCTTATTATTTATTTTTGAGTCCAAATGATGTTTCTTGAGATGCACAGGGATTCCCCGACTCATTTCTAGACTGGAATGGGGGTGGTTTCCCTTTGCCATTGATATCTGCAGAAAATGGGCATAAACTCAGAATAAGGTGTGTCCTACAGCCTGCGTGACACAGGAAGCAGGACCGGCATTATACCACAAGGTGCTCCTAGGTCCATCCAACTGTCCTTGGGCCTTTCACACCGCCCATGCTCCCTTGTCACACTTCCAGTCCTAACCCTTGTTTTCTTTCCACCCTGAGCCCGGGGCTCTGGGTCAGGAATCCAACATGCCTGCCCTTCAGCCTCCCCAACCACTGACTGCTGTGACCCTTCTGTCATTTGCCAAGCAGGTACAGACTCCTCTGGAGGCACAGGTACCAGCCGGGAAGTGTCTTAGAGTTACAGAGGCTGGCAGCTTGAGGCAAAGATGCAGCAGGCCAGCTAGCTGAAGCCCGAGCTGAGAGGGCCTTCCTGGGCTCTCCAGCCTCCAGTCAGTGGCCGTGCACCCGCTTCTTGGCTTGCAGAAATATCAGCATCCTCCTCCACACGGTGTCTCCCTGGGTGTGGCGTCGTCCCCTGCTGTGGGTCTGAGTCTAGAGCCAAACGTGCTCCCTATACAAGGACCAAAGCCTACTCTAATGACTCATTTAGTGAGTTCCTCTGTCAACACCTGATGTCCACATAAGGTCTTTAGTATCTGTTTGTGGGCACGCAGGTCAACCCATGTCGGGCTCTTAGCACAGTGCTTGGCTGCCACTTCCCTAGTGTGCTCCCTAAATTGCTATCAAAAGAACAATAAAAAATACAATTAGAGCCGGCCGTGGTGGCGCACACCTTTAATCCCAGCACTCAGGAGGCAGAGGTAGGAGGGTTGCCGTGAGTTCTAGACCACCCAGAGACTACGTAGTGAATTTCAAGTCAGGCCCGGACTAGATTGAGACCCTACCTCGATTCCCCAAGACCCAAGTAAGCCAGATGCACAAGGTGGCACATGCGTCTGGAGTTTATTTGCAGTGGTTGGAGGCTCTGGCACGCCCATTCTCTCTGCTTCTTTCTCCCTCCCTCTCAAATAAAAAGAACAATGTTGAGTACTGTAAACTAGGGGCTCTGCACCTCCTATATACCAGGTGCAGTCCACGTGACCACCTCTCAAGACATTTTTCTTTCTTTCTTTCCTTTTCTTTTTTTTTCCCCGAGGTAGGGTCCCACTCTAGCCCAGGCTAACCTGAAATTCACTATGTAGTCCCAGGATGCCCTTGAACTCCTGGCGATCCTCCTCCCTCTGCCTCCTGAGTTCTGGGATTAAAGGCGTGCATCACCATGCCCAGCAACGTAGGAGATTTTCATTTATAGGAGGAACCTGTGACTCAGAAAGGTTATGGAATTTGCCCGAAATCACAGAGCTGAGGCTCAAGCCCTGGCTGACGAAGCTGCACTGTATCACACTGGGTTGGACAGCGCTGTCTTTCTGGGAGCACCAGCTGTGTGGAGGGCGCAAAGGCAGCACGTGGCTCCCAGGGCCTTCTGCATCTCCAGGGCACAGGCTGCCTGGGAGGTGCTGGCGAGCTGCCAGGTACAGGGCCAGCAGGTCTGAGTCATCACAGTGACTGAACCGGCCCAGCCGATACTCCAGCACGGCCACAGGGCCAGTAGGGCTGAGGAATGCTGCCAGGGGTGAAGAGGTGGGGCACGCTCGCTCCTCCAGGCTTGCTTATGATTGCACAGGGCTTTCCAGGAAGCCAGAAGGCGGCACTTCCTGTCAGATGTTTACAGAGCTTACACGGGATCCAGACTTTTCACTCTCCCTTCCTGCTTTCTCCCACGGGGTCCCTACTTGGAAGGGAGGAGACCGTGGGCCGAGTTTGTGGCTTCGGACTAGACATTCAGTTACTCAGGCGCTAGTTGGCTCACTTGAGCATCTATTCATGCGTTCACTCCTTCACCAAGGGCTCGCTGAATTCACCCATCCCCTCAGTCCTGCTTCCTCACATTCGTATACATAGCCACTCTTCCATCTGTCTGTCCATCAACCGTCCATTCTTCCATTTACCGGTCTTTTTACTCATTGCTCTTCTCACTTAGCCATTGTTCCGTGCCACCTTTCATCCATTCGTCCATGTATTTATCCATCATCCATACACCCCTGCGTCTGTCCACCCATCCATCCATCCATCTACTGATCCACCCCCTACCCATCCATCCATGTGCATCCGTCCACCCAATTATCCACCCATCCACCTACGCATCCACTCACCTGCTCCATCCATCTTTCCTTTAAGCATCACCATGGTCCCCACACAAAGCATAGTACCTGTGCATCCATTTTTACTCCTGATTCGACTTACACAGTGGGAAGGGCCTTGGAGTCAGTGGGGGCCCAGATTCTCTGTACTGTGGTTCTTTGAGGCCCGTGGAGAGTGGGCATCCAACCACCTGCTCAGTTTGTTTGAACCAATGATGGCTGCCCGCCGAGGGGGCTCCCTGAGGACCTTTGTCCCACAAGGCCTTGCCCATCTTTAAAAAAAATGTTTTATTTATTTATTTGCAAGGGGAGAGAGAGAGAGAGAATTGGTGAGCCAGGGCTTCTAGCCACTGCAAAGGAACCCCACACGTTTGTACCACCTGGTGCATCTGGCTTATGTGGGCACTGGGGAATTGAACCTAGGTCCTTAGGCTTTGCAGGCAAGCACCTTAACTGCCAAGCATCTTTCCAGCCCCTTTTCCCATGTTTGGACCCAGGTCCATGCATAGTCCTAGCACTGTGGCTGCTGTGGGGCCATATTGCTGGTTTCTTAGACTCCGATTCCTGCCTCCCTGAGGACTTGAACCCTTGGTTGAGGAGTGCCTGGGATGATCACCACCACAGCCAAAAACACCTCCTCCTCCACCTCCTCCTTTCCTTTTTTTCTCTTCCCCCTTTCTCTTTTCATCCTCCTCTTCCTCCTCTTCTTTCTTTACAGGGTCTTGCTCCAGCCCAGGCTTACCTGGAACTCACTCTGTAGTCCAGGCTGGCTTTGAACTCATGGTGATCCTCCTTCTTCAGCCTGCTGGGATTAAAGACATGTGCCACCACACCCAGCTTAAGGGACCTCTTCTTAAAAGCAAATAAGCTTTCAAAGAGGTGACTGACACTTAGAGCCTTCCAGGAGGGCAGGAAGATCCAAGACACAATCTAAAGAGGCCATGACACTGTCCTGGTCTGGGAGGAGGGACTCATGGACCAGTCCACGGCAGATGCAGTGTTAGAACACATGCTGGGGAAGTCAGGAGGAACACTCTCTTTATTTATGAGAGACAGGAAGAGAGAGAGAGAGAGAGAGGGAGAGAATGGGCATACTAGGGCCTCTAGCCACTGTGAATAAACTCCAGTTGCATGTGCCACCATGTGCATCTGGCTTATGTGGGTTCTAGGGAATCAAACCTGGGACCTCTGGCTTTGTAGGCAATGCCTTAACTGCTAAGCCATTCCTCCAACCCAGGATAAAATATTCATGTCTGGTTCATGTATATTTGTTCTTTTTTTTTTAAAGATTTTATTAATTCATTTGAGAGAGAGAGAGAAAGAGGGGAGGGTGGGAGAGAGAATGGGCCAGGGCCTCAGCCACTGCAAATGAACTTCAGACGCATGTGTCACCTTGTGCATCTGGCTTTACATGGATACTGGAAATTGAACCCCGGTTCTTAAGCTTTGTAGGCAAGTGCCTTAACTGCTGAGTCATCTCTCCAGCACCTTGGTTGGTGTTTTTGCTTTGTTTTGTTTTGTTTTTGAGGTAGGGTCTCATTGTAGCCCAGGCTGACCTGGAATTTACTATGTAGTCTCAGGGTGGCCTTGAACTCATGGCAGTCCTCCTACCTCTGTCTCCCAAGTGCTGGGATTAAAGGTGTGTGCCACCACACCCAGACTTTGGTTGTTTTTTGTAGCAGGATCTTACTATGTAGCCTAAACTAGCCTGGAATTCACTATGTAGGCTAGGCTGACCTCAACCCATGATTCTCCCACCTTCACTTTCCAAATCCTGGGATTATAGACATGTGTCAACAAGCTAGCTCATGTTCATTTTTTTTGTTGTTTTTATTTTTATTTATTTATTTGACAGCAACAGACAGAGAGAGAGGCAGATAGATAGAGAGAAATAGAGAGAATGGGTGCGCCAGGGCCTCCAGCCACTGCAAAGGAACTCCAGGCATGTGTGCCCCCTTGTGCATCTGGCTAACATGGGTCCTGGGGAAACGAGCCTCGAACCGGGGTCCTTAGGCTTCACACACAAGTGCTTAACCGCTAAGCCATCTCTCCAGCCCTTATGTTCATTTTTTAAAAGTGCCATTTCAGTTTCACAGATCTTGTGTAGGGGGCTGGACCCAGACATATGCGCGCGCGTGCGTGTGTGTGTGTGTGTGTGTGTGTGTGTGTGTGTGTACTCACACATACCTGCCTATAGGTGGCCCTGGCTCAGTCAGCCCCACCTCAGAGGGAGGCTGGACATTGGCCCCAGTGCGGGGGTGCCTGGAAACGGGTGTGCCACAGGCCCTGCCACCTTCCTCCAGCTCTTACTGTGATTCATTCAGCCCCAGAGACGGCAGCACAGCCAGTCAGCCTACCTGGGAGCCCCGTGTGCCAGCCTATGACAGAGTCTGCCCTTCTCCCTGCTGCCCGGATGGAGGGGCTGGCCCTGTCACCCTTGGCCTCGCCCTGTCCCCGGATCCCACGAGCCCGTATCGCCAGGCAGCCGGGGCGCCGGGCCCACCTGGGCTGCAGGTACTGATTTCTTGGGTGGGGAGGGAGGTTTGGAGCTGAGGGTGTCACCTCAGGCTTCAGGACAGCCATGAGAGGCAGGAGCTCCCCTCCATGGTGTAGCCGCAGAAGCTGAGGTTCTGAGGACCCAGCAGCTGCTCCAAGACACCTGGCTGCCAAGTTGTGGTGGAAGTAGGGGAGGGGGTGCTGCAAACTCTCTCACCCCGACCTCCTAACACTCACCTTTCTAGGAACACGGCGCTGCCTGGCTCTTGCGTCTGCCTACAGCGGGTACTATGGTGCTCAGATCCTTAGATTCGCCACTTCCTTTCCTCTGGAAGGACAGGGTACAGGGACCCCAGCTGACTTATTTGGGTCTCAGTTGGTCAATGTGGCTATGAGGTCACCTTGGCTGAGAACTGTGTCCCCCTCTTTTCTGCTCTATGTGTCACTGACAGACAAGAACTTTTTGAGCTTCCCACACACACTTTGATTACAACATATCACAGGATGGTGATTATAGAGACAAACAATGCAGAAATATGTCTGCCTTCTGCTGAGAATTTATTAAGTCTTTCAAATACACGTTGAAAGGACTTTCTGCTATCTATACACCGACATTCACAGAGTTTCCCACAAGTAGGGTCAGGTTGGACATGTGCTTTTAGGGTGTCTTTTGTCCCTTAATTAACACTCTGGGTATCTTCACATGTAGTAACATAAAGATTCAGCTCACTGATTCTAATGGCCCGCCGGATCCAATGGCATGGTGGTCTTGGCCAGGGCACTTTAGGTAGGTCCCAGTAGTGGGTTTTTTTTTTTTTTTTAAACAATTCTCAGCACTGTTGGGAGGATTACAGTGGGAGAAATTAATCCTGAAATGTGAGATTGCAGGTGTGAAAGGAGCATTAGGATGTGCATAGATCTTGCCAACCATCCCAGCTGGGAACAGCCCTGCAGTAGGGGCGTCTCCTTGCTCCACTCATTTGAGGCCCTGCAGACTGGCCTGTGGGATCTGAACTTCCTGATGATAGTGACTCTGGGCTCCGGGGGCAGCGGTGCTTGTGGCGACCCTTGTGTCACGTAGCAAGTGTTCGTGGTGGGGTGTGAGGCTCTGTCTGAACCAGGGGGGACGTCTGGGGATGCCGATTTTTATTTATTTATTTGTTTATGAAAGAGGCAGAGAGGTGGGGGGAGGGAGAGAACGGGCATGCCAGGGCCTTCAACCGTCGCAAACAAGTTTCAGACGCATGTGCCACCTTGTGCATCTGGCTTACGTGGGTCCTGGGAAATCAAACCTGAGTCCTTTGGCTTTGCAGGCAAGCACCTTAATCACTAAGCCATCTCTCTGCAGCCCAGATGTGGATTTTTTACTGAGACTCAACAAGCTGAGGTTTTCTCCCTCCTTATAATCACTCAGTCTGTCTGATCTGCATTTGTTTTCTGCTGTTGCTGCTTGAAACCATACGAAGCCATTACCCTACAGTCCTACAGGTCAGGAATCCTCAAACTCAGGGGTCCTGTTCCGTGGACCTGCTGTGGAGGGTGGTCAGCCTTTTTCCTTGCTTTGACCAGCTGCTAAAGGCCCATGTGTTACTTGGCTCATGGCCCTCCTCCATCGGCACCCTCTTTCATCTCCCTCTGACTCTAATTTTCCCATCATCACTACCTCTCCTCTGCCTTCCTGCGTCCCTCCATCACTAATAAAGTCCCTTGTGATTACCTTGGGCCCACCCATGTGATCTGAGCTCTCCTTCATCTCAAGAACCCTAACAATCACACCTGTAAAGTCCCTTTTGTTGTATAACATTGACAAATTCTGGAGATTAAGATGTGAACATCTTTCTAGTGGCATCCTCCTATCACTCCGTCGCTGTCTGTCTGTCTGTCACCTACATCCATCATCTGTATCAGCCATCCATCAATCTGCCTACCTTTCATCTTTCTATATATTGTCTATGTCTCTCTCAGTCGTCTAGATCTACCTATCTCTATCTGCCATCTGTATGTTCTGTCTACCCTCATCTATGATTGATAGATCTTCTCTGTCATCTGTCCATCATTTATGGCTATCTGTCTGTTTCTGTTATCTATTATCTCTCTATTTATCATCTATCTATCTATCTCAATAACCTATCTGTTTATATCTATTCATCATCCATTGTTACCTATCTGTCATCTCTATCTATCATCTATCTATCATCTATCTCTGTCAGTCGCCTATTTTCTATCTATTTACCTACCTATTATGGTTCTTCCTCTGACCCCACCTCTAATCTCTGGGTCCCTTGTGGTCCCTGAGGCTGGTAATACCAAATTCACTGTAAGAGCGTCTGGCCCATTGAATGTGCTCAATACTGACTGGTTGAATGAACAAATAAATGCTACTTTAGACTAGTTTGAAATTTCATAGCTTCCCCTTTATTTATTTAGAACAAAACAAAATGAACAAAAGCAGTAAAGCCCTGTGCTTACTTCCAGAACAATGCTTTTCCAAACTCCTGTTATGTAAACATCTTATGTAAATTTTACCTTTGAGACAAGGCCTTACTACATAGTCCAGGCTGGCCTCAAACTCTCAGTCCTCCTACCAAGTGTTGGAATTACAGGTGTGCACCACTATGCCTTGCTTTATTATCATCTTTTTAAATTTTTTTATTATTTATTTATTTATTTGAGAGCAACAGACAGAGAAAGAGGCAGGGAGAATGGGTGTACCAGGGCTTCCAGCCATTGCGAACAAACTCCAGATGTGTGTGCCACCTTGTGCATCTGGCTAATGTGGGTCCTAGGGAGTCAAGCCTCAAACCAGGGTCCTTAGGCTTCACAGGCAAGCGCTTAACCACTAAGCCATCTCTCCAGCCCTTTATTATCATTTTAAGCATTAAAAAGACTCCTTCAAATGTATTAGACCACAAATATTTTTGTTCATCAAAATTATATTTACTGGGGCTGGAGAGATGGCTTAATGGTTAAGGCACTTACCCGTAAAGCCAAAGGACCCAGGTTCCATTCCCCAGGACCCATATAAGCCAGATGCACAAGGTCGTTTATGCATCTGGAGTTTGTTTGCAGTGGCTGGAAGCTCTGGTGCACCTGTTCTCTCTCTGTCTGTCTCAGATTAATAAATTTTAAAAATAAAGTATTTTTTCAAAATTATATTGACTGAAAGCCTAGCATGGTGGCACATGCCTTTAATCCCAGCACTAGGGAGTCAGAGGTAGGAGGGTCACTGTGAGTTCAAGGCTAGCCTGAAACTTCATAATGAATTCCAGGTCAGCCTGGGTTAGAGTGAAAAACAACAACAACAATTTATATTGACCAATATGATCGGTAAGTGCTTTAGACTGAATCCTATGTAAGTATTTTTTTTTTTTTTAATTCTGAGAGATGTCCACTTCTCCAAGTTATGAAAACCATTTCCCTGGGACATGGTTGGTGTATCCACTCCAAGAGAGACCTTATGTTCCAGTTCACAAAACCACTTGGTCAGGTCTCCCAGCAGCCCCCCTCAAGTCTGTTCATTCACTAGTCACCCATTGTGAGTCATTTATTTATTCAGCAAATTCCGGTGGGGCCACAAGCCTCAGCTCACCTTGGCTGGCTCGCATGTACAGGCAGAGCAGAGCAGCTGAACCAGAGATGTGCATGAGATATTCACCCAACAAAGGAAATGCTCATCACAGCCTTATAAAGTCCCCAGGTGGGCAAGGCGGTGGGAGATTGGATATAATGCAGTCTCAGCCCTGGGCATGTCCACAGGCTCATCTGGAAGAAGGCTGATCAGAAATGCTAGGACTAAATGCTGACCAGAAAGGTTTGAGTCGGGGCCTGTGATGAAAGTCCGGGTTCCGTCCAGTAGAACTTCCCATGAAGTGAAGGAGACCGTGGCCGTGGCCGGCAAGGATAGAATCTTGAAACTCACCAATGCTGTAACATTGGCCTTGAGAGGAACACTAAGGATCCAGTTTGAACAAGATGGCTCTGGCAGGATTCCCTCTGAGTCCACTCCCCAATATAAATATATTTTCTGTTCACTTACCATTGCTATGAAAACTTACAAGCAGATTACTGAGTTTATGCTCAGTGTATGGCAGGGTTCCCCAGCTGGAGCCGAGTGACAGAAAGACCCATTTTTTTTTATTACAGGTTTAAAAAAATTATTTTTATTTATTTATTTGAGAGAGGGAAAGAGAGAGAGAGAGAGAAAGAGAGAGAGAGAGCGCGAATGGGCATGCCAGGGCCTCCAGCCACTGTAAACGAACTCCAGACGTAAACGAGCAACAGACGCGTGCACCCCCTTGTGCATCTGGCTCACATGGGTCCTGGGGAATCGAACCTGGATCCTATGGCTTTGCAGGCAAACACCTTAACCGCTAAGCCATCCCTCCAGCCCCAGAAAGACCCATTTTGAGCCTAGAGCACTTATTAAATGCCTCTCATCAATAGTAGTTAGGAAACTTGGCTGACAACACCCAAGTGGCTTGTGGGCACAAATTCAGACCTGGGGTGCCTGGAAACGGGTGTGCCACAGGCCCTGCCACCTTCCTCCAGCTCTTACTGTGATTCATTCAGCCCCAGAGACGGGCAGCACAGCCAGTCAGCCTACCTGGGAGCCCCGTGTGCCAGCCTATGACAGAGTCTGCCTTCTCCCTGCTGCCCGGATGGAGGGGCTGGCCCCTGTCACCCTTGGCCTCGCCCTGTCCCCGGATCCCACGAGCCCGTATCGCCAGGCAGCCGGGGCGCCGGGCCCACCTGGGCTGCAGGTACTGATTTCTTGGGTGGGGAGGGAGGTTTGGAGCTGAGGGTGTCACCTCAGGCTTAGGACAGCCATGAGAGGCAGGAGCTCCCCTCCATGGTGTAGCCGCAAAAGCTGAGGTTCTGAGGACCCAGCAGCTGCTCCCAGACACCTGGCTGCCAAGTTGTGGTGGAAGTAGGGGAGGGGGTGCTGCAAACTCTCTCACCCCGACCTCCTAACACTCACCTTTCTAGGAACACGGCGCGCCTGGCTCTTGCGTCTGCCTACAGCGGGTACTATGGTGTTCAGATCCTTAGATTCGCCACTTCCTTTCCTCTGGAAGGACAGGGTACAGGGACCCCAGCTGACTTATTTGGGTCTCAGTTGGTCAATGTGGCTATGAGGTCACCTTGGCTGAGAACTGTGTCCCCCTCTTTTCTGCTCTATGTGTCACTGACAGACAAGAACTTTTTGAGCTTCCCACACACACTTTGATTACAACATATCACAGGATGGTGATTATAGAGACAAACAATGCAGAAATATGTCTGCCTTCTGCTGAGAATTTATTAAGTCTTTCAAATACACGTTGAAAGGACTTTCTGCTATCTATACACCGACATTCACAGAGTTTCCCACAAGTAGGGTCAGGTTGGACATGTGCTTTTAGGGTGTCTTTTGTCCCTTAATTAACACTCTGGGTATCTTCACATGTAGTAACATAAAGATTCAGCTCACTGATTCTAATGGCCCGCCGGATCCAATGGCATGGTGGTCTTGGCCAGGGCACTTTAGGTAGGTCCCAGTAGTGGGTTTTTTTTTTTTTTTTTAAACAATTCTCAGCACTGTTGGGAGGATTACAGTGGGAGAAATTAATCCTGAAATGTGAGATTGCAGGTGTGAAAGGAGCATTAGGATGTGCATAGATCTTGCCAACCATCCCAGCTGGGAACAGCCCTGCAGTAGGGGCGTCTCCTTGCTCCACTCATTTGAGGCCCTGCAGACTGGCCTGTGGGATCTGAACTTCCTGATGATAGTGACTCTGGGCTCCGGGGGCAGCGGTGCTTGTGGCGACCCTTGTGTCACGTAGCAAGTGTTCGTGGTGGGGTGTGAGGCTCTGTCTGAACCAGGGGGGACGTCTGGGGATGCCGATTTTTATTTATTTATTTGTTTATGAAAGAGGCAGAGAGGTGGGGGGAGGGAGAGAACGGGCATGCCAGGGCCTTCAACCGTCGCAAACAAGTTTCAGACGCATGTGCCACCTTGTGCATCTGGCTTACGTGGGTCCTGGGAAATCAAACCTGAGTCCTTTGGCTTTGCAGGCAAGCACCTTAATCACTAAGCCATCTCTCTGCAGCCCAGATGTGGATTTTTTACTGAGACTCAACAAGCTGAGGTTTTCTCCCTCCTTATAATCACTCAGTCTGTCTGATCTGCATTTGTTTTCTGCTGTTGCTGCTTGAAACCATACGAAGCCATTACCCTACAGTCCTACAGGTCAGGAATCCTCAAACTCAGGGGTCCTGTTCCGTGGACCTGCTGTGGAGGGTGGTCAGCCTTTTTCCTTGCTTTGACCAGCTGCTAAAGGCCCATGTGTTACTTGGCTCATGGCCCTCCTCCATCGGCACCCTCTTTCATCTCCCTCTGACTCTAATTTTCCCATCATCACTACCTCTCCTCTGCCTTCCTGCGTCCCTCCATCACTAATAAAGTCCCTTGTGATTACCTTGGGCCCACCCATGTGATCTGAGCTCTCCTTCATCTCAAGAACCCTAACAATCACACCTGTAAAGTCCCTTTTGTTGTATAACATTGACAAATTCTGGAGATTAAGATGTGAACATCTTTCTAGTGGCATCCTCCTATCACTCCGTCGCTGTCTGTCTGTCTGTCACCTACATCCATCATCTGTATCAGCCATCCATCAATCTGCCTACCTTTCATCTTTCTATATATTGTCTATGTCTCTCTCAGTCGTCTAGATCTACCTATCTCTATCTGCCATCTGTATGTTCTGTCTACCCTCATCTATGATTGATAGATCTTCTCTGTCATCTGTCCATCATTTATGGCTATCTGTCTGTTTCTGTTATCTATTATCTCTCTATTTATCATCTATCTATCTATCTCAATAACCTATCTGTTTATATCTATTCATCATCCATTGTTACCTATCTGTCATCTCTATCTATCATCTATCTATCATCTATCTCTGTCAGTCGCCTATTTTCTATCTATTTACCTACCTATTATGGTTCTTCCTCTGACCCCACCTCTAATCTCTGGGTCCCTTGTGGTCCCTGAGGCTGGTAATACCAAATTCACTGTAAGAGCGTCTGGCCCATTGAATGTGCTCAATACTGACTGGTTGAATGAACAAATAAATGCTACTTTAGACTAGTTTGAAATTTCATAGCTTCCCCTTTATTTATTTAGAACAAAACAAAATGAACAAAAGCAGTAAAGCCCTGTGCTTACTTCCAGAACAATGCTTTTCCAAACTCCTGTTATGTAAACATCTTATGTAAATTTTACCTTTGAGACAAGGCCTTACTACATAGTCCAGGCTGGCCTCAAACTCTCAGTCCTCCTACCAAGTGTTGGAATTACAGGTGTGCACCACTATGCCTTGCTTTATTATCATCTTTTTAAATTTTTTTATTATTTATTTATTTATTTGAGAGCAACAGACAGAGAAAGAGGCAGGGAGAATGGGTGTACCAGGGCTTCCAGCCATTGCGAACAAACTCCAGATGTGTGTGCCACCTTGTGCATCTGGCTAATGTGGGTCCTAGGGAGTCAAGCCTCAAACCAGGGTCCTTAGGCTTCACAGGCAAGCGCTTAACCACTAAGCCATCTCTCCAGCCCTTTATTATCATTTTAAGCATTAAAAAGACTCCTTCAAATGTATTAGACCACAAATATTTTTGTTCATCAAAATTATATTTACTGGGGCTGGAGAGATGGCTTAATGGTTAAGGCACTTACCCGTAAAGCCAAAGGACCCAGGTTCCATTCCCCAGGACCCATATAAGCCAGATGCACAAGGTCGTTTATGCATCTGGAGTTTGTTTGCAGTGGCTGGAAGCTCTGGTGCACCTGTTCTCTCTCTGTCTGTCTCAGATTAATAAATTTTAAAAATAAAGTATTTTTTCAAAATTATATTGACTGAAAGCCTAGCATGGTGGCACATGCCTTTAATCCCAGCACTAGGGAGTCAGAGGTAGGAGGGTCACTGTGAGTTCAAGGCTAGCCTGAAACTTCATAATGAATTCCAGGTCAGCCTGGGTTAGAGTGAAAAACAACAACAACAATTTATATTGACCAATATGATCGGTAAGTGCTTTAGACTGAATCCCTATGTAAGTATTTTTTTTTTTTTTTAATTCTGAGAGATGTCCACTTCTCCAAGTTATGAAAACCATTTCCCTGGGACATGGTTGGTGTATCCACTCCAAGAGAGACCTTATGTTCCAGTTCACAAAACCACTTGGTCAGGTCTCCCAGCAGCCCCCCTCAAGTCTGTTCATTCACTAGTCACCCATTGTGAGTCATTTATTTATTCAGCAAATTCCGGTGGGGCCACAAGCCTCAGCTCACCTTGGCTGGCTCGCATGTACAGGCAGAGCAGAGCAGCTGAACCAGAGATGTGCATGAGATATTCACCCAACAAAGGAAATGCTCATCACAGCCTTATAAAGTCCCCAGGTGGGCAAGGCGGTGGGAGATTGGATATAATGCAGTCTCAGCCCTGGGCATGTCCACAGGCTCATCTGGAAGAAGGCTGATCAGAAATGCTAGGACTAAATGCTGACCAGAAAGGTTTGAGTCGGGGCCTGTGATGAAAGTCCGGGTTCCGTCCAGTAGAACTTCCCATGAAGTGAAGGAGACCGTGGCCGTGGCCGGCAAGGATAGAATCTTGAAACTCACCAATGCTGTAACATTGGCCTTGAGAGGAACACTAAGGATCCAGTTTGAACAAGATGGCTCTGGCAGGATTCCCTCTGAGTCCACTCCCCAATATAAATATATTTTCTGTTCACTTACCATTGCTATGAAAACTTACAAGCAGATTACTGAGTTTATGCTCAGTGTATGGCAGGGTTCCCCAGCTGGAGCCGAGTGACAGAAAGACCCATTTTTTTTTATTACAGGTTTAAAAAAATTATTTTTATTTATTTATTTGAGAGAGGGAAAGAGAGAGAGAGAGAGAAAGAGAGAGAGAGAGCGCGAATGGGCATGCCAGGGCCTCCAGCCACTGTAAACGAACTCCAGACGTAAACGAGCAACAGACGCGTGCACCCCCTTGTGCATCTGGCTCACATGGGTCCTGGGGAATCGAACCTGGATCCTATGGCTTTGCAGGCAAACACCTTAACCGCTAAGCCATCCCTACAGCCCCAGAAAGACCCATTTTGAGCCTAGAGCACTTATTAAATGCCTCTCATCAATAGTAGTTAGGAAACTTGGCTGACAACACCCAAGTGGCTTGTGGGACAAATCACCTCAAAGTCCTTAGGTCATACTTGATTCACATGGAGTTGAATGACAACTCAGGTCAATGCCAGCTGATCTCTCCAGATATCAGGTACCTTTAAGCCTCCAGACACACCCTCTGTATGCAAACGCATGATTGGAATGATCCACTCCCACGCGAGTCAAATGACAAGGTCAACCTGAACTTCACAGCCAAGCTTCACCTCTTACCAGCGGTGGGTCTCTGAGGGCGTTCCTCAACCTCTCGGAACCTCATTTTCCTTGGTTGGGACCAGCAGCCCCAGCCTCACTGTGAGGGCTGAAATGAGATCCGTGCATGCGAAAGGCGCACAGTCCTGCTGTGCAGGACGTGACCCGATGCACAGCGGCCACCAGTGGTCAAAGGGAGTGTGCCCGGAGCTTTGTTTCCATGGAAGCGGCAAATCCTGAGCTCCTGGTTCCCAGCCGTGGAGACGGATCCTCTTTGGGAGAGTGCCCTCTCGTGTCTGAGCTGTCCCTTCGGGGGTCAGCTCGTGCCATTCTGAGAGTGGTGGGTGTCCGTAGGCATGGACTGGGATTTCTGCTGCGCCTCTCAGAGTTGAGCGGAAGTACCAGGGCTGCATCCCAGCTCCCCACTGCGCAGTGCTGTCCTGGGATTCTCATCCTGCGGTGTGGACACTCCTGGCTCCCCTGCCTCTTCAGCAGATGCTACGAGAGTGTTGTTTCTCCCCTCGCTCTATCTCTGTGCGATGTGCGTGCGTGCGAGTGCACATGCATATGGAGAACAGAGGTTGTGTCTTCCTTAATCGCTCTTCACTTTAGCGAGGCCAAGGTCTCTGGCCGAACCCTGTGCTCACGGATTTAGTCTACCTAGCCACTTTGCCCTGGCCATCTTCTGTCTCCACCTGCCAAGTGCTCGGGATACAGGTGCCACCGCACCCAGCCAGCGTTTATGTGGGTGCAGTGGGATCCAAACTTTGGTCCTCATGCTTACAGGGCAAATACTTCCTGACTGAGCCATCGCCCCAGCCTGAGGATGTCTTTCTCTTGACACATGCTAAAGCCAGGTGTGAGGGATCCTTCTGTGATTTGTCTGTCTGGGAGGTGAGAAATATTTCATCCGGGGATGGAGAGGTGGCTCAGTGGTTAAGGCACTTCTCTGCAAAGCCTAACAACCTGGGTTCAATTCCCCAATACCCACATAAAGCCAGATGCAAAAAGTGGCACATGCATCTGCACTTCGTTTGCAGTGACTAGAGGCCCTGGCATGCCCATTCTTTCTCTCTCTCTCCCTCCCTTCCTCTCTCTCTCTCTTTCTCCTTGCAAATAAATAAATAAAGATATTTTAAAAATTTAAAAAAGAATATTTCATCAGTTTTCATTTGCATTTCCCTGATTGTTGTGAGTTTAGCATCATTTCATCCAGCACTCCCATGTTGTCTCCGCTGCCTTGTTGCCCAGTATCTACTGTCATCCTTCTCATTGATTTTAAAAAACTAGATCAACTGGGCTGGGCGTGATGGCACGTGCCTTTAATCCCAGCACTTGGGAGGCAGAGGTAGGAGGATCACTGTGAATAGTGAATTCCAGGTCAGTCTGGGCTAGAGCAAGACCCTACCTAAAAAAAAAACAAAAACAAACAAACAAAAAACTATATAGACAACAGCACCATCATTGTTGCCAACATGTCTTCTCTTCTGAACATTGGTCTTACCGTTTTATTGTTATGGGCTTGTTGTTTTGAGGTAGGGTCTCTCTATGTAGCCCAGGCTGGCCTCAAACTTGAGGTCTTTCCTACATCAGCCTCCTGAGTGATGGGGTCCCAGGGGTGTGTCACTCTGCCAGCCTTGTTTTCGTTAAGCCCTAATGTAGGCTTCTGTCCAACCAGCAAAATTCCTTTGCACATGACAACCTGTCCCTTTCCTGTGAGCTCTGTATCTCTTTCCCCCCCTGAAGTTCAGTGGCCACATCCCAACCTCGCCTCCTCCATCCTCTCTCCTCTGCCCCTCTGCCTACTACCTTGTCCCTCAGGGCTGTCTGTCCATCTTAAGTGACTCATAGTTGATGGCTGGCATACAGGTTTGCACGCACATGTCTGGATCACTCTCTGACCGTGTGTGTGTGTGTGTGTGTGTGTGTGTGTGCACGCTACATGTGCAAGTGGAGGGCAGAGAACAACCTCAAGGGGTTGGTCTTCACCTTCCAATTTGTTTGAGACCGAATCTCTTTTGTTTGGCAAATGCCAAACTAGCTGGCTAGTGAGTTTCAGAATTCTCCTGACTCGGGGCTTGTGCCCCCCACCCCCAATGTCCTTGCCTTGTTAAAATTACACACTGTGTATCCAGTTACACATGGGTTCTGGGGATCTGAACTGTAGTCTTCAGTCATCTGTGTCATCTCACACCATACCAATGTTGGCATCTACTCCCACTGGTTTTGGTGTCACAGGTCCTGGCATAGCCTGGGCATTGGGACCGGCCGGGCAAAGCTGCCTGCATTTCAGGGGCACAGGCAGGGTTGCAAAGCAAAGGTCTATGGGCCTGCTTTCTACAGCGAGATGTCTCCGTGGGTCCAGAATGAGTCTCCCTTGCCCTCTGGCTCTGCCCACCTTGAACCAGCTGGTGGGAACGCCCACACCTGCGCCTTTCCCTGCCCCCCAGCCCAGCCTCCAACCTGATTTGGGAAGGTGAATTACATTGATTTTTGCCTCAGGAGGTTTTTATTCTTGTGTTGTAGGTAGCATAAAATGACTATGCTTGTAAATGCCACTGCTAGCAGAATTTCTATGTGGGACAGACATGCTGAGCATTGTTTAAATGCCTTGTGCATGAGTGCCGTGCTGGTATTGGACCCAGAGGCCTCGTGCATGCCAGGCAAACACTGCACCCCTGAGTCTATCCTTGGGAGCATCATTGAACGATTCAAAGAATGAGCGCACGGCCTGGAATGAGCCAGGTGTGCTTCTGAACTTGTTTGTCTTAAAAGGAAAGTTGTTACATGATAGGTGTTCCTTCCCTCTGCCCCCCTCCTTTCCTTTCCTTTCCTTTCCTTTCCTTTCCTTTCCTTTCCTTTCCTTTCCTTTCCTTTCCTTTCCTTTCCTTTCCTTTCCTTTCCCTTCCTTCCTTCCTTCCCTCCTTCCTTCCTTCTTTCCTTCCCTTCTTCCTTCCTTCCTTTCCTCCTTCCTTCCCTCCTTTCCTTTCTTCCTTCCTTCTTTCCTTCCCTCCTTCCTTCCTTCTTTCCTTCCCTCCTTCCTTCCTTCGTTCCTTCCTTCCTCCCCTCCCTCCTTTTCTCCTTCCTTCCTTCCCTCTCTCCCTCCCTCCCTCCTCCCTCCCTCCCTCCCTCCCTCCCTTCCTTCCTTCCTCCCTCCCTCCCTCCCTCCCTCCCTCCCTCCCTCCCTTCCTTCCTTCCTTCCTTCCTTCATGTTTTTTTTTCCCTAGGCAGGGCTTCACTGTAGCCCAGGCTGACCTGGAAATCACTCTGTAGACCCAGGGTGGCCTCACACTCACTGTGATCATCCTACCTCAGCCCCAAGTGCTCGGATTGAAGGAGCTCCTCACCACACTGGGCTGGGATTTCTTTTTAAACATTATTTTAAAATAACAAAAAATTATGTCTAGGGCTGGAGAGATGGCTTAGCGGTTAAGGCGCTTGCCTGAAAAGCCAAAGGACCCAGGTTTAACTCCCCAGGACCCACGTTAGCCAGATGCACAAGTGGGCATACACGTCTGGAGTTCGTTTGCAGTGGCTGGAGGCCCTGGCGCGACCTTCTCTCTCTCTCTCTCCCTGCCTATTTCTGTATCTCTCTCTCAAATAAATAAATAATAAATATGCCCATGTGTTTATATGTGAGTGCAGGCGTGCGCATGCATGCCATGACACACGTGTGGAGGTCAGAGGACAGTTTTGGGGTGTTGGTTCTTTTGGGTGCTGGGATTACAAAAGCACCGCAGCTTCTGGCTTTTACATTAGCATCTAGGAATCAAAGTACTCAGGCCTGAGCGACGAGGGCTTTATCCACTGAGCCATCTCCACCGCCCTGGGATCTTCAAGAGCTCAGTTGAAATAATATGCGAAACGGTCAGTGTAGGATTTGCCTGGTCTAGCGCTTTGTTCCCTTTTGCCCCCCCCCCCCCAGGGGTTGCTTCGTAGATGGCAGTGTGGCTGTGTTCTGATGCTGGGATCACGCACTGCGTGACGATGCGCAGCCCAAGGCCCATCGTTCACGCTGTGCTCATCTGCTGAGTCGTGAGAGGGCGTGGTGGGCACGGAGAAGCCAGGCTTCCTGCCAACGCCCGGGGCAGCACGGGACAGTCTCTTGACCTAAGTCCACGTGGGCATGCATGGCTGTGTACCTGCACATGGGTGAGGACGCACCCAACATCTCCTGCCACACCCCCGTGCATTGAGATCACTGCTGAAACTGAGTCCTGCCCCCTCATTGATTCCCACCTCAGAACTCGAGTCACAGCCGAGCGTGGTGGCGCACGGATCGCTGTGAGTTCGAGGCCAGCCTGAGACTACATAGCGAATACCAGGTCAGCCTAGGCTAGAGTAAAACCCTACCCCAAATAAAATAAATAAAGTAAAATAAAATAAAAATAAAACAGGGCTAGAGGGATGGCTTAGCAGTTAAGGCAATTGCCTACAAAGCCAAAAGACCCAGGTTTGATTCCCCAGGACCCATGTTAGCTGGCTGCACAAGGGGCGCCTGCATCTGGAGTTCGTTTGCAGTGGCTGGAGGCCCTGGTGCGCCCATTCTCTCTCTCTTTCCCTTTCTCTGTCAAATAAATTTATTAAAATAAAATATTTTTTTATGACAAAAAAGAACTTGAGTCACTCAGAATGGAGAAGACAGGAGACCTATAACCATGGTCACACAGAGGGTGAGCTGGGAAGGTGGGACCTCTGCCAAAGGACTTTCTAAGCCTCCTCCCCCAGACCACTGGGAAAAAAGGAGAAGGAGCAGGTATGACTCATAACTCAGAGAGGGAGGCAGCTTTGTAGCAGGGAGACAACACATTCAGATCTCCTCATTATACTCCAGGATACTCTAAACCATCTAGCGCAGTTATTAAGAGCATTGGTGCTGTAGCTTATAATCTGGGTTCAAATCCTAGCTCTACCACTGGCTTACTGGATAAATCTAGGAGGGTCTCCTTACCTTCCTTGAGCCACTTTCTTATCTATAAATTGGAGACAATTGTACCCTCTGCATGGAGTCATAGAGTTGATGGGAATAGTTAAAAAACATATTTTTTCTTTATTTATTCGCAAGAGGGAAAGACAGAGAGAGTGTGGGGGGAGCCTCCTGCTACTGCAGAACTCAACACATGTGCCACACTGTGTGTCTGGCTTTACGTGGGTACTGGGGAATTGAACCCAGGCTAGCAGGTTTTGCAAGTAAGCACCTTTAACCACTGAGGTATCTCTTTAGCCCGGATGGGAATATTAAACCAAAGCTTGGATGTATTTTCTGGAGGATGGAGTAAGTACTCAGTGAATGTTTAAAATCTAAACAAGAGGGGCTGGAGAAATGGATTAGTGGTTAAGGTACACTTGCCTGCAATGCCAAAGGACCCAGGTTCAATTCCTCAGGACCCATGTAAGCAGATGCACAAGGGGGCGCATGTGTCTGGAGTTCGTTTGCAGTGGCTGGAGGCCCTGGCGCACTCATTTTCTCTCTGTGTCTGTCTCTTTCTCTCTGCTTATTTCTCTCTCTCAAATAGATAAAGAAAAATAAAATATTTTTAAAAATCTAAACAAGAACTGTAGACATTCACTGAAGCACTTAGGACTTGTGCGTTCTTTGCCCACGGCAACAGGATGTTGGAAACAAACCAACCCCCCCCTAAAAAAAAACCAGGTTGTGAGGCTCTCAAATAATTTTATGGATGTGCTAAACACACCTCCCATGGTTATCTTGCTAAAAGGGGAGACTCATCCTCTCACTACGGAATGTGATCTGGGAAGAGAGCCCCTTTAGAACGGCAGGTGTTTGATTTCTTTGCATAGTTTTCTCCACCCCTCTCGGACCTCCAAGAAATTTTACTGAAAGAAATAATTGCTTCTCCCCTCGCTGCTTAGCTGTCAAGCGGTGACATGGTCACCGGCTTTTGTTTGGGTTTAGTTGCCACAGTTTTCAGATTGTCACGAAAACACACGGACACAGAACAGCTAAGGAAACAAATCTGGGTTCCAGCATGGGGTGCAAACAGACCGGCAGGAGGCGCCGCGCTCAAGAAGCGTAAACAGAGCCGAGCAGCCAGTTTCGTAATTAGCTGAGAACTTGATCTCCAGTTTGGCTGCTTCTCAAAGAAAACGGTTACGTTGTTCCCCAGGAGGCTGTGGAGCTGGTGTCCCCAGCATGTTCGCTTGTTCCCTTTGCCTCATTTCAATATGTTTGGGGATGGAATTATTGACAGCTCACCGTGCAGGAGGACACGAAGGGGCGCCAGCAGGACAGGCCATGTACAAAGAGAGCATGGGGTCCTTATTACAAAAGGATTTCACTGGGTGTGGTGGCGCACGCCTTTGATCCCAACACTGGGGAGGCTGAAGTAGGAGGATGGCTGTGAGTTTGAGGCCAGACTGACAGAGACTACATAGTGACTTCCAGGTCAGCCTGGGCTAGAGCACGCCTTTAATCCCAGTATTTGGGAGGCAGAGGTGGGAGGATCACCATGAGTTCAAGGCCTCCCTGAGACTACATAGTGAATTCTAGGCCAGCCTGAGCTAGAGTGAGACACTACCTCAAAAAAAAAAAAAAAAAAAAAAAAAAGAAGTAAGAAGAAAAACGATTTAGGAGGGAATTATGATCACGGTATATTGTCTTTATGCATGGAGGTTGTCAATAAAAACTTTAAAATATGATTTAGGATGGACTGGGGAGATGGCTCAGAGATTGAACATACTTGCTCCCAGTTCCCCAGAATCCACATAAAGCCAGATGCACAAAGTGGCACATGTGTCTGGAGTTTGTTTGCAATGGCAATAGGCCCTGGTGTGCCCATTCTCTCTCCATGTCTCTATCAAATAAACAAAATATTTAAACAATGATTTAGGGGTTGGAGAGAGAGCTCCGTAAGCAAAAAGCTGGCCTCACAAGGACGTGAGTTCCATGTCTAATACCCACATAAACACCGGGTATTGTGGTTCCCACCTGGAGTCTTGGCTAGGGAGGCAGTGACGGGAGGATGGCTGGGTTTCAGTGGTGATCCAGCCAGTCTGATGAGCTCCAGGCCAATGAGTGACCCTGTCTCAAAAGACAGTGGACAGTGCTTCTGAGAATGACACACAAAGCTGTGCACTGGCCTCTGCACGCAACCCCACATGCGTGTGCATTTGTTGTTGTTGTTGTTGTTTTTGTTTTTCGAGGCAGGGTCTCACTCTAGCTCAGGCTGACCTGGAATTCACTATGGAGTCTCAGGGTGGCCTCAAACTCACAGTGATCCTCCTACTTCTGCCTCCCAAGTGCTGGGATTCAAGGCGTGTGCCACCACACCCGGCTTCCCCCCCCCCCAGTGGAAGGCTGCTGGTTGAGATAGGCTTTCGTTATATAGTGCAGGCTGGCCTCAAGCTTGTGACTGTTCTGCCTCAGCTTCCCAAGGACAGGGATCACAGGTGTATGTCACCGTGACCCGCTCAGAAAAATCTTGAATGAGGCAACCAAGGCCAGCTGCGAGTCCTGTGCAGCTAGAACCTGACAGTGGGGTAGGTAGACTTCACGGCGCTGTTCACCCAATTACACCGCACACGTCAACGGGCTCTCACATGCTCACAGAATTGTGCCACCACCATCTAATCCATCCTACAGCATTTGTGTCACCCCAGCAGAAACACTGTACCCCTTTGCAGTCACTTGCAATAGCTAGGGCCTCCAGCCACTGCGACTGAACTCAAGACATGTGTGTCACTTTGTGCCCATGTTCAACCTTGTGTGCTTGTGTCACCTTATGTGTCTGGCTGCTTACGTGGGACCTGGAGAGTCGAACATAGGTCTTTACGCTTCACAGGCAAGTGCTTTAACCACTAAGCCATCTCTATAGCCCAGGATTTTTTTTTTAATTGAGGCAGTTCAAACCCTGACAAAGTTCATGGTTTTCTTTTGTCTGAAGGACTCTTTCCGGGGTCAGTGCTGAGCTCACATAGCTGTGTTCTTGCTTCCTCTGTGAGGAATCTGGGGGTGGCTTTCCTCCCCGTCCCCTGGCTGGGGTTGGTGGCATATTACATGCTTGTGTTCTGAGCATTAGAATCAGCCAAGGGCTTCTCAAGGGTTTAGTTCTGATAGCAGCGTTGAACCGTTGTCCCCAAGCCCAGCCCATTGGGAGACCAGGACTGTCATTTCCCCGGACCAGAGCCTGGCTCTGTCTCAGTCTGGAGTTACTCAATTATACAAGACGGAAATTCACTCGGTGTGGTGTGGGAGGCAGAGGGGGTGGGGGCCAAGGTCAGAATGCTGGGGTCCGACTCTGAAGACAAGCCACGTGGTCTGGGACATGAGAGGCTGCAACTCGGGCGTCCTCCCCTGTCTCTCAGGGCTGCAGGGGGAGAGGGGGTCCAGCTCTGCTTCCCTAAGGTGACTGTCCCCTCCAGCTGCATCTGTCAGCACTTCAGTGGTCTGACACTTTTTTCTGCTCTATGAAGATCTGACAAGGAAGGTGGGGGACGTAAGGGGACAAGGCAGTCATATGTTATAACAGGGAAATGTGGCCCAGACAGTGAGATTCACAACTAAGAGGGTATGATGAGAGGAAGGAGAGCAAAGGCATTCTAGGGAAACCAAGGGGGCCATTAGGCACTGCACGTCCTTACCACGCACACACATCCCCCCATGGGTGACAAGGCCTGGTGGGCCTTGAAGAGAGGACGTGGAGCACACTGCCCCTCGGCAGCAGTGCCTGTGGTGACGGATTCCAAAAGGGCCGAGGGTCCTCAGAGAGGGAATAGCCAGGCCGGGCGTGGTGGCGCACGCCTTTAATCCCAGCACTCGGGAGGCAGAGATAGGAGGATCGCTGTGAGTTCGAGGCCACCCTGAGACTACATAGTGAATTCCAGGTCAGCCTGAGCCAGAGTGAGACCCTACCTCGAAAAAAAAAAAAAAAAAAAAAAAACCAGAGAGGGAATAGCCAGTGTGTCGGACACTGCCCAGTGACAGGTTAGGGGAGCATGCCCAGCCCCCAGAGGCTCCTGGCTGGTTCCTAGACAGGCACACACCTCATGACAGCCCCAGGGCCAGCCTATCAGGAGCACAGCCTACCTTGATTCCCTTCCCTCCCTCCTGCCACAGCCCTGGGCCTTCCACAGGCCCCACAGATCCTCACCAGCGGCCCCTGCGACCACGCCTGGCACACTGCTCCCACTCGCGGCTGTCCTGGGCTGACAGCGTGTCCCTGGACGGCTTCTGGATGGAGGTGGAGAGGATCCAGCGGAGGGATGAACTGAAAGACGGGGACGGTGGTGGAGGTGGAGGCGAAGGCCAGCTCCCGGAAGGTGAGGGACCTTGGCTGGACCTGCAGGGCGGATGGGAGGACCTTCTGCCGGGGGGGGGGGGGGAGGGAGAGAATGTGACAGGGACCAGACTGGAACCGGAACTTGAAGGGCTTTCTCCCTGGCCTGGGCTGTTGTGACACTCTCTTTGCCGGTCTTCCTGCCTCACCCTTGCTGCCTACCAAGCGTTTTCCATGTCACTGTCAAACTGATCCTCTAATCAGACCAATTAGATGGTGTCCCCCATTTGATGAAGTCATTCAGGAAATACTTGAGTGCCTCTTGTTTTCCAGACAATGCTTAGGTGCTAGGAATAAATGGGGGGCACCAAAGAGTCTCTGAAGAACTAACATCCTAGTGGGATTCTGGGAGTTCTGGACAAGGCTCTCAAAGGTCCTCCCATTTCTCTCAGGGTGACAGTAGGCCCATGTTCCCACAACCACATCAGAGAACCATAGCCCAAACCACCCACAACCACATGACAAAGCCATCCTAGACACACCAGCTTAAAGCAGCATTAATCCATTGTTGTTTAGACGCCTCACCATTCCAGGGGTGACAGGCTCAGGGTCCTTTCTGCAGTGACAGTCCAAGGACATCTGGAGTTGGAGTTACCTCAAAGACTTCCCCCCTCATGTGTCTGGCTGCAGTGAGTGCGGCCCGGGACAGTGGTCAGGACCAGCCCCATGTGGCCTCTGCATGCGGCCTGCGCCTCTTCCCAGCACAAGAGCTAGAGTAAGAAGATGAGTGACAGTAAGAACTGAGGACTAGGGAGATGGCTCGGTGGGTAAAGAGCTCGCCATACAAGCATGAGGACCCGAGTTCAGAACCAGCAGGAGTGGGGATAAGAGACCTAAGTTCCGATCCCTGGTGCCCACGTGAAATGCCAGGTGCAGAGGTGCACGCCTGTAATTCCAGCACTGGGGAGGTGGAGCTGGAATCCCTGGGCTCACTGGTGAGCTAGGGCAGCTGAACTGGTGGGCCCTGGGATCAGCAAGAGAGCCTGACTGAAAGAATAACATGGAGAGCGTTGGAGGACACTCAACGCCGACCACTAGCCTTGAAGATCTAAGTCCACACATGCGCACACAAGCGCACACACGCACCCACACACATCAGAACATGCATGCACGCACATATACACATTCAAAAAAGGAATACGAGCCCGAGAACGAGTCAGGATTGCTCGTGCTGGCCAGGCTCGGAGGACAGCTAGCATCGCTTCTATCATCCTGTCCCCCTGTGTGGACCCTGCATCCCAGGAGACAGGAAGCAGACTCCATCTCCTGGTGGGGTGACAAAGAATTAGGGCGTAAGTTGTAAAGCCACTGCTTTCTAGTACAGGAGCTCACAGGCTTTTCCAGAACTTCCCTGTGCTTCCTGCCTGCCTCATCACCTTCCGGCCTGTCTTTCTGTCACTCACTCCTGCCCCTAGGACCTCCTTAGGGTTTCTGACCATGGCAATCCACTCCTGCCCCCTTCCCTTTGTCCTGACTGTTCCCTCTTTTCTGGAAGGCTCTGCATTCCTGCAGGGCCTATGCATGCCAATGGCCGGGCTTAAAAAATGCCTTCCAACTTCCCTCCGTAGATAGCGCCCCTCCCTCTGAGATCCCTTAGTGCCCTACCCAACTTTACTCATTGCTATAGCAACCCTCACAGCTCGCACTGCCCAATGCGTTTACTTGTGCATTGCCTGTCCCCCATCTTCCAAGAGACCAGGGCCATCACCAGCCCTTCTCTGCTGGGTGCCTGGTATCTGGAGCAGCCGAGCGCATTCCCATGCCCCATCCTTCCTTTTTCAGCAGGCCAGGGAGTGAGGAGGCGGCACAGAACCCTGCTTGGCCTGGCCGGTGCTTTGGCTCTGCTGGCCCGCGGTGTAGTCCAAACAGACTTGCAGGTCTCCCTAGGGTTGATGGGCCGGTGCAGGGCTCCAAGTACAAGTTCCTCGTGAGGAGACAAATGGATTCAGAAGATGCAGCCTAGCCGGGCGTGGTGGCGCACGCCTTTAATCCCAGCACTCGGGAGGCAGAGGTAGGAGGATCGCCGTGAGTTCGAGGCCACCCTGAGACTCCATAGTGAATTCCAGGTCAGCCAAAAAAACCAAAAAAAAAAAAAAAAGAAGAAGAAGATGCAGCCTGTCTGCTTTTTTTAAATATTTTATTTTTATTTATGACAGAGAGAGGAGAGGGGAGAGGAGGGAGAGAGAATGGGCACGCCAGGGCCTCTAGCCACCGCAAACGAACTCCAGATGCATGCGCCACAATGTGCGTGCATCTGGCTTTATGTGCGTTCTGGGGAATCAACCTGGGTCCTTAGGCTTCGCAGGCAAGCACCTTAACTGCTGAGCCATCTCTCCAGCCCTTTTAAAATATTTTATTTATTTATTAGTGGGAGAAAAAAAAATGCCGTCCACTCCATAACATGGCCAGCGATTTAGTTACAAACCAAAGGGTGAGTTGGCGTGCCTTAAGCAGAAAAGCCTCCTTGGACATCAGAGTCAACACACGGCTTGAACAGATTCACAAGGCAGAAGAAACCAAGACCATCAAAGTCCATTTTAAAGTATTTTCTTAGTTAGCGTACAAAATAATGGATCTCATTATGATGTGTGAATGCATGTACATCATTGCACCTTTTAAAACCTTTTAAAACTATTTTATTTACTTGCAAGCAGAGAGATATAAACAGACACACAGAGAGCAAGACTGTATGGACAAACTCCAGATGCATGTGCCACTTCGTGCATCTGGTTTTATGTGGGTACTGGGTCATTGGACTTTGCAGGCAAATGCCTTAACTGCTGAACCATCTCTCCAGCCCCATTGTTTCAAGTGTTTTACTTTTACTTTTATTTATTTATGAGAGAGAGAGAGAATGGGAATGCCAGGGCCTCTAGCCACTGCAAATAAACTCCAGACCTATCCACCACCATGTGAATTTGGCTTACGTGGGTTCTGGGGAGTCAAACCTGGGTCCTCAGACTTTGCAGGCAAGCACCTTAACCACTAAGTTATCTCTCCAGCCCATCCAGTCCCATTTTTAAAAAAACATTTTACCCGGGTATGGTGGTGCACACCTTTAATCCCAGCACTGGGGAGGCAGAGGTAGAAGGATCGCTGTGAGTCTGAGGCCACCCTGAGACTACATAGTGAATTCCAGGTCAGCCTGGACTAGACTGAGATCCTACCTTGAAAAACCAAAAATATATTTATTTATTTTCAAGCAGAGAGGCACGGGGAAAGTGGGGGGAAAGAGAGAGAGAGAGAATATTGGTACACTAGGGCTTCTAGCCACTGCAAATGAATTCCAGATGCATGTGCCACTTTGTGCATCTGGTTTTACATGGGTAATAGGGAATTGAACCCGGGTTGTTAGGCTTTGCAGGCAAGCATCTTAACTGCTGAGCCATCTCTCCAGCCCCATTTTTTGTTTTTGTTTTTAGTTTTTTTTTTTTTTAAAGTAGGGTTTCACTGTAGCCCAGGCTGACCTGGAATTCACTATGTAGTCTCAGGGTGGCCTTGAACTCATGGCAATCCTCCTACCTCTGCCTCCCGAGTGCTGGGATTAAAGGCGTGCGCCACCACGCCCGGCCCACTGGCTTTGCAGAAAAGTGTCTCAACTGCTGAGCCATCACTCCAGCCCAAAACACATAAATATTTTTTAAAAGTTTAAGTAAGTGTGTGATCTATGATCAAGGGTGTATCACTTACTTTTCTTGGCACTGTGACAGAATGCTGACAGAACCAACGTAGGGCAAGAGGGACTTAACTTGGCTCACAGTCCATCGTGGTGGGGGAGCACGTGATGGAGGCTCCTTACATCTTGGCAGATCAGGGGGACTCCACAAAGCTAAGCTGGGGTGGGGGGATCTACACAGCTCTGGTTGCCCCGGGAGCATCTGCTTTTGCCCCCAAACACAGAGGACAGTGGGATAGACGTTAGTGTCTAGCTTGTTTGTATAACCCGGGATGCCATAAAAAGCGGGTTTTGTTTTGCTTTGGTTTGGTGTTTGCACCTCGTCCTGTGTTGGCACATGTACGTGTGTGTGTGGAGGCCAGAGGACATCCTTCTTTGTTTGTCTTTCGAGTAGGGTCTTGTTCTATCCCGGGATGACCTGGGTTTCACTCTGTACTCTCAGGCTGGCCTTGAACTCATGGCGATCCCACTGCCTCTGTCTCCCAAGTGCTGGGATTAAGGTATGTGCCACCACGGCCGGCTTTGTCCATCCCTTTTTTTTTTTTTGAGACAGGAACTTGCCAAGTAGGCTACACTGCCTGGCCAGGGAGCCCCAGGGATCCATCTGCCTCTGCCTCCCCAGAGCTGGGATCATAAACACATACTCGACCTGACATTTCACACGGACACTGGGGATTAATTTCCCGTACTTATGCTTGCCAGACAAGCACGTTCCTGACTCAGCCATCTCCCCAGCCTCTTGTTTGAGTTTTTTTTTTTTGGGGGGGGGGCGGGTTTTGAGGTAGGGTTTTGCTCTAGTTCAGGCTGACCTGGATTTCACTATGTAGTCTCAGGGTGGCCTTGAACTCAAGGCAATCCTCCTACCTCTGCCTCGCAGGTGCTGGGATTAAAGGTGTGTGCCACCACACTTGGCTCTGCTTGTTTGTTTCTTCAAGGTAGGGTCTCTCTCTAGCCTAGACTGACCTGGAATTCACTATGTAGTTTCAGGGTGGCCTTGAACTAACAGCTATCCTCCTACCTTAGTCTCCTGAGTGCTGAGATTAAAAGTGTGCACCACCAAGCCCAGTTTTTAGTTTGGGTTTTAAAAACTATTTTATTCATTTATTTGAGAGAGAGTGAGCAAGCAAAAGAGGCAGATAGAAAGACAGAAATGGGCATGTCACTGCAAACAAACTCCAGATACATGCACCACTTTGTGCATCTGGCTTTATGTGGGTACTAGGGAATCGAACTCTGCTCCTTAGGCTTTGTAGGAAAATGCCTTAAACTTTGAGCCATCTCTCCAGCCCTTGTGTTTTTTTTTTTTTTTTTTTAAGTTTTTCGAGGTAAGGTCTCACTCTAGTCCAGGCTGACCTGGAATTCACTATGTAGTCTCAGGGTGGCCTTGAACTCATGGTGATCCTCTTACCTCTGCCTCCTGAGTGCTGGGATTAAAGGCATGCGCCACCACGCCCGGCTCCTTGTGTTTTTTTTTTTAACATTTAAAAAAATATTTTACTTATTTATTTATTATTTGGGAGAGAGAGGAAGATGCAGAGAGAGAAAGAGAGAATGGGCGTTTCAGAGCCTCCAGCCACTGCAAACGAACTCCAGATGCATGCGCCCCCTTGTGCATCTGGCTTACGTGGGTCCTGGGGAATTGAACCAGGGTTCTTAGGCTTCACAGGCAAACGCCTTAACCACTAAGCCATTTGCCTAGGCCCCCTTGTTTGGGTTTTTGAAGGCACCAGCACCTTGTTGATTAATTTGGGCAACACTGGAACACTGGGCTTAGCCGCATGCTTCATGCTACCTCTCACAGGTATGCGACTTCACTGGTGAACATGTGACTATTTCCTTCACAGTGAGGCCAGTGACTCTCCACTGTGTTAGGATAACCACAGGGGCAGGGGTGGGCATGGATCTGATCCAAGTACAGCTTCCCAGACCCTGGCCTGAGCAAGAGAGTAGAGTCCCCAGGGTGGGACCAAGAGCTCACCAGGTCCCATGGTTTCACTGTAGCATGCCAGTAGTTTCCTTAGGGAGCCCAAAACAAATCAGGTCTTGCATAGAGGGCCCACACTCTCCACAGCTGGGCTACATGAGCCTGTGGAATCTCTCTACCCACTTGGGATGGGCAGTGAGTGTGTTACTGCATTCTAGGCTCAGAGTGTATGGGGCCCTCCCTCAGCCTGCTGTCTCCAAGGGGTGACAACTTTGCTGTAAGTTCAAGCCTGGATGCTGGCGAATGTTCTAAAAACCCCAATTCTTAGATGCATAGTATGTCTTCCTGGGAAGAGTTAGGTGGTGTTAGCAGGCCTCACAAGCTATGAGGAAGCTTCTTGTGGCCACGTGAGTGCGTGTTTCTGGGTGGGATTGGGATACTGTGCTGGGGTTGAGCCCTGCGTGGAGCATGTCTGCTCATCAGCTGTCCTCCCTCTGTTGGTCGAAGGGGATGCCAACTCCCAGTGGCTGCAGGACACGGGTCTGTCCGGCCTCATCAGTGGTCAGGGCTTGGATGGTGATCACCAGGGGCTCCTGTCTACCCTGACACAGACCCAGGTAGCTGCTGTGTGTCGCCGGTTAGACGTCTACGCCCGTTCAGCCCGAAGACGTCACAAGGCACCTATCAGAGATGTCAGGGACATCTTTGGGGTCTTCACTTCTGAGGTGAGTAAGGGGCATCAGGGTCACCACAGGCCCTATCTTCCTGTGTCCTTTGTTAGGCCACCACAGCCTTTTTTTTTTTTAATTTTTTTGCCAGGCATGGTGGTGCATGCCTTTAATCCCAGCACTCAGGAGGCAGAGGTAGGAGGATTGATGTGAGTTCAAGGCCACCCTGATACTACCAAGTGAATTCCAGGTCAGCCTGAGCTAGAGAGAGACCATACCTTGAAAAACCAAAAAAAAAAAAAAAAAAGCAAACAACAACAAAAATTTATTTATTTATTTATTTGAAAGAGAGAGAGAGGCAAAAGGAGAGAGAATAGGCTCACTAGGGCCTCTAGCCACTGCAAACAAACTCCAGATGCATGAGCCACCTAGTGCATCTGGCTTTACATGGGTTCTGGGGAATCGAACCTGGGTCCTTTGGCTTTGCAGGCGAGCACCTTAACTTCTACACCATCTCTCCAGCCCACCACAGCTTTAAGCCTTTTTATTTATTTAATTTATTTATTTATGAATGAAAGAGAGAATGGGTGCAACAGGGCCTCTAGCCACTGCAAACAAACCCCAGACACATGCACTACCATGTGCATCTGGCTTACGTGAGTACTAGGGAATTGAGCCTAGGTCCTTGTGCTTTGCAGGCAAGTGCCTTAACCACTAAGCCATCTCTCCAGCCTCACCACAGCCTTTTTGCTGAGGCACATGTGGGAGTATTTGCTCACATGTGCACCCCTGCGTGCCCCAGTGTCCCATGCTGTGTGTAGTCTTTGGTGTGCATGCCAGTGTGTAGGTGCCTGTTGCCACCGTGTCCTTGGGTAGACCTGAACACTTTGGTAATTACCAAAACAAGCATAATGTTTTCTGTTGTCACATGTAGGTTCTACTGGCACTGAAGCCTGGCAAGCTGTGGGCATCATCTTTTAGGGATATGTACCAAAGGGCTGTGATTAAAATGATAGGCATTGGCACCAGACAGCCCTGAGTCCCTTGCCTTTTCCCACCTACTCAGCTGCTGTGGGATCTTGGGCAAGTAACTTAGCCTCTTTGTGCTGTGGCTGTTCTATTTGCGAATGCTTCTGTTGATACAGGAAATCCCGAGGCTCACAGAACCAGTACCAGAGACTGAGTGGAGAATCGGTTTATTTTCACGCCACTGTGGGTCCAGGGGAGTCTCTTCCAAAGCCTGGATCCTGATTCTTGGTGGTTCAGAGCTTATATTCCTTATCTTGGACTATTTTCATTACGGTCAGGTCTCAGAGCCCAGAGCCTAGAGTCCCCGCCTAGTGCCAGAGACTTTGAGTATGAGATGGGCAAGTTTGACCGAAACAGAAAAATCATTAGTTAGCAGACAGATGTCGGCAGCTGTGCCATAGAGATAAAAAAAAAAAAAAAAAAAAAAAAAAAAAAAGATGTGTGAGATGATTTACAGTACAGGATAGAACCTGCCATACAGACATGGCCTTGAAACAGCACAAAACTATAGTGTCAGCACAAAACACTGTGCTGTACAGGACAAAACTCTGGGAGTAGGGGCCTCTTCATCTCCACCTCACTATATCCCAGGGTTGTGTGAATGTTCCCTTCTCACAAGACTTAACTGGGTACTCTCTGTAATCTGTATAGGAGGTATCTTCAGAGAATGGAGACTCAGGAATGAAATGGACTCAGATCAGTTCTGGGGCTTCAAAGTCTCCTTCAGGTAAGTGGCCTTCATTCTCAACCACCCCCACCCCCCGCCGGAGAATCCTCCAGGCAGCACACATGGCCCCTCTGTAAAGTAAGAGAATGCACACTCTTCCCCCCAAATTTCCCTTCCCTGCATGAGGGTGTTAGGAAGGATCCCCAGGGGTAGGGAAACAAGCTGGGCCTTTAAATGGACTATTATCATTAGGAATTTTTTATCTTGTAAATCACTTCCGGGGCAATGGGCTGCAACTAAGAAACCACTTCCTGGGGCAATGGCCATCGGCTAGAATACCACTTCCTGGGGCAATGGCCATCAGCTAGAATACCACTTCCTGGGGCAATGGCCATCAGCTAGAATACCACTTCCTGGGGCAATGGCCATCAGCTAGAATACCACTTCCTGGGGCAATGGCCATCAGCTAGAATACCACTTCCTGGGGCGGTGGGCGTCAGCTAGTATATCACTTCCTGGGGCAATGACTCGGGCTCTAAACCTCAGAACTTTCTTCCTAGTTGTCTGTCCTGGCTCTCTGCTTGAATTCTGTAGGAGCCGCTGAGCCTCAGGAACCAGAAGAGCCTGCAGGGATGGATGAGGTGTTCAACATGGACTCTGCCTACTCCGAACAAGCTGTAGCATTCCTGCAGAGGACCAGGCCATCCTCAGGAGGCCCCTGGCCCTGGGGCAAGGCCTCCCTGCCGGTGAGGATGCTGCCCAGTGGGTCTTAGGCACCAACATCCTTTTCCACGTCCCCATGCCCTCCGGGTGGCCAGCGGGGAAAGTTGAATCAGCCAGACATTCAGGTCACACCACAGATGTTAACTGAGTGGGTGCCCAGTGTGGGTGCTGGGAGCAGGGAGCCCACTTCTGACCCACAGTATTTTCACCAATGTACTTCTTTGCTTATGCCCTTAGAAAGTCCTCCTTCAGGGAGCAGACCACTAGCCACCAACAGCTTTTCTAGTTATTTTAAAATCAATTTCAGTGTCTGATATATGAGAGAGATCCAATTTTTTTTTTCTTTTTTCTTTTAGAGAGAGAGAGAGAGGGAGAGAGAATGAGAACTGGCATGCCAGGGCCTCAGCCACTGAAATTGAACTCCAGACACTTGTGCCACCTAGTGGGCATGTATGACCTTGAACTTGCCTCATCTTTGTGTGTCTGGCTTACATGGGATCTGGAGAGTAGAACATGGGTCCTTAGACTTTGCAGGCAAGAGCCTTAATTGCTCATCTATCTCTCTAGCCCTTAACTTTTGTCTTGTTTCATTTTAGACAGGGTCTCATGGAGCCCTGACTGGCCTCAAACATGCTATGCTTTGAACCCATGATCCTCTACCTCCTCTACCTCCCAAGTGCCGGGATACAGGCGAGCACCACCACTCCCAGCTCAGAGATCCACCATGTTAGTTTTAGTGTTTTAGTTCCCCAAATGTTCAGTTATCTCTGTAAATTAGGATGAATAATTTAAGTATTTGCGATTGAGATTTAACTCACAGTAATGTGCCTAGAGCTTCGCCACACAGCCTGATGTGTGTAGCTGTGGAGATACGATCCAGACCAAAGCCTAGAACCTTCCATCCTCCAAGGGGTGTCCCAGGCCCTTCACAGGCAGTTCCTCTCTCTCAGAGGAAGCAGGATTCTGACTTCATCTGTGAGGTGTAGTCTTTCCAGAACCTGCTGGTACAGAAGTTTCTTTACTGACCACATCATTCCGGGTTTGGATAACCCTGGGGAGATTCACTGAGGACCATCTGGCTTGGGACATGGCTGCCCTTACCCCAGTTTTCCCATGTACCTCCTTACAGCCTCAGTTTGACCAGGGAAATGAGCTCATCATTGCACACACACACACACACACACACACACACACACACACACACACACACCCTTCATGAAAAACAAGAGAAGTGAGTTCAGAGAGGTGATATAACAGAGCTGGCTGACATAGAGGCCAAAACTGGGAACCCACAGCTGCCAGAGCCCAAGTTACCAATTGGCTACTACTTTCTAGTGCTTGGGCAATTTGCCTCACACCCATAGTAAGCTGGATTCCAATGTGGAAGTACTTTAGTTCATTCAAATGGCAACTTAACTTTAGACTTTTTATTTTTAAATAATTTTAATATCATTTTAATTAATTTTTTTTAATTTCACAAGAAATTATTAAAAAACAACAACAACAACATAGAGTTTTCATCTACTTTCTCCCAGTAACATTCACATATGTAATTTACTGTACCAGATACAGTTTTAATTTTTTTGTTTTGTTTTGTTTTTCAAGGTAGGGTCTCACTGTAGCTCAGGCTGACCTGGAATTCACTATGGATTCTTGAGGTGGCCTCGAGCTCATGGCTATCCTCCTACCTCTGCCTCCCGAGTGTTGGGATTAAAGGTGTGTGCCACCACGCCTGGCTAGTTTTAATATTTTATTTATTTACTTATTCATTTGAGAGAGAGACAGAGAGAAGGTGCACTAGGACCCTTTGCCACTGCAAGTGAATTACAGATGAATGCACCACTGGGGATACAACTCAGGCCAGCAGGCTTTGCAGGCACCTTTAACTGCTGAGGCATCTCCCCAACCCCCCATACCAACATGCCTGACATGCCTGATCCCATCAGATATAGGTGGGGTCTTCTTCTTCTTGTTGTTTTCACAGTAGGGTCTTGCTTTAGCCCAGGCTGACCTGGAGCTTATTCTGTAATTTCAGAGTGGCCTCGAACTTATAGGTGATCCTCCAACCTTGGTCTCCAAAGTGCTGGGATTAAAGGCGAGCGCCACCATGCCCAGCTCCCGCCTTATTTTAAACAATGTGTTCTATTCCTGAAAGCCAGAGATCATTAATAGTAGTGTTACCTTATCTTTCCCCAATGCTCCCGTGGAACAGTGAGTGAGGATAGCAGTGATAAACTCCCACACGCTGCCTTCTGCTACAGACCAGGCACTGCCCCTAGTACTTGTCCTTGCTCTGCAGACCAGCACTGCACCCAGTACTTGTCCTTCCTCTACAGACCGGGCACTGCACCCAGTACTTGTCCTTCCTCTACAGACCGGGCACTGCACCCAGTACTTGTCCTTCCTCTACAGACTGGGCACTGCACCCAGTACTTGTCCTTCCTCTGCAGACCGGGCACTGCACCCAGTACTCGTCCTGCCTCTGCAGACCTGGAACTGCACCTAGTACTTGTTCTTCCACTGTAGACCGGGCACTGCACCCAGTACTCGTCCTGCCTCTGCAGACCTGGAACTGCACCCAGTACTTGTCCTTCCACTGCAGACCGGGCACTGCCCCTAGTACTTGTCCTTCCTCTGCAGACCGGGCACTGCACCCAGTACCTGTCCTTCCTCTGCAGACCGGGCACTGCACCTAGTACTTGTCCTTCCTCTGCAGACTGGACACTGCACCTAGTACTTGTCCTTCCTCTGCAGACCGGGCACTGCACCCAGTACCTGTCCTTCCTCTGCAGACCGGGCACTGCACCCAGTACCTGTCCTTCCTCTGCAGACCGGGCACTGCCCCTAGTACTTGTCCTTCCACTGCAGACCGGGCACTGCCCCTAGTACTTGTCCTTCCACTGCAGACCGGGCACTGCACCTAGTACTTGTCCTTCCTCTGCAGACCGGGCACTGCACCCAGTCCTTGTCCTGCCTCTGCAGACCGGGCACTGCACCCAGTACTTGTCCTTCCACTGCAGACCGGGCACTGCACCTAGTACTTGTCCTTCCACTGCAGACCGGGCACTGCCCCTAGTACTTGTCCTTCCTCTGCAGACCAGGCACTGCACCTAGTACTTGTCCTTCCACTGCAGACCAGGCACTGCACCCAGTGCTTGTCCTTCCTCTGCAGACCGGACACTGCCCCTAGTACTTGTCCTTCCTCTACAGACCAGGCACTGCACCTAGTACTTGTCCTTCCTCTGCAGACCAGGCACTGCACCTAGTACTTGTCCTTCCACTGCAGACCGGGCACTGCACCTAGTACTTGTCCTTCCACTGCAGACCGGGCACTGCACCTAGTACTTGTCCTTCCTCTGCAGACCAGGCACTGCACCCAGTGCTTGTCCTTCCTCTGCAGACCGGGCACTGCACCCAGTACTTGTCCTTCCTCTGCAGACCGGGCACTGCACCCAGTACTTGTCCTTCCTCTACAGACCAGGCACTGCACCCAGTACTTGTCCTTCCTCTGCAGACCAGGCACTGCACCCAGTGCTTGTCCTTCCTCTGCAGACCGGACACTGCACCTAGTACTTGTCCTTCCTCTGCAGACCGGGCACTGCACCTAGTACTTGTCCTTCCACTGCAGACCGGGCACTGCACCTAGTACTTGTCCTTCCACTGCAGACCGGGCACTGCACCTAGTACTTGTCCTTCCTCTGCAGACCAGGCACTGCACCCAGTAGCTTGTCCTTCCTCTGCAGACCGGGCACTGCACCCAGTACTTGTCCTTCCTCTGCAGACCGGGCACTGCACCCAGTACTTGTCCTTCCACTGCAGACCGGGCACTGCACCCAGTCCTTGTCCTTCCCTGCAGACCGGCACTGCACCCTAGTACTTGTCCTTCCTCTGCAGACCGACACTGCACCAGTACTTGTCCTTCCTCTCAGACCGGCACTGCACCCAGTACTTGTCCTTCCACTGCAGACCGGACACTGCACCAGTCCTTGTCCTTCCTCTGCAGACCGGCACTGCACCCAGTCCTTCTATGAAGAACCAACAAAACTGTCATTCCTAGACGGACAGCAAAATCATTCCTTGGAACCATACTGCAAGTTTGGTCCATCCTGGACGATGAAACCCTTCTCTCAAAAACGACAAAGCAACAGAAGAACTGAAGACAGGCAAACCCTATTGGTCCTTCTTATACCGAACACCAATGTACTTTGTTTTCAGTGGCTAGAGGTGCTGGTGCACCCATTCTCTCTCTCTCTCTCTCTCTCTCTCTCTCTCTCTCTCTCTCTCTCTCCCTCCCTCCCTCCCTCTTTCTGTATCTCTCAAGTAAGTAAGTAGATAAATAAATAACTAGAAATGCCATCGATGGCTAGTGGCCAGCTTGCTGCATGAGCATCAGTAAAAATTCTGAGAGTATGCCGGGCGTGGTGGCGCACGCCTTTAATCCCAGCACTCGGGAGGCAGAGGTAGGAGGATCTCTGTGAGTTCAAGGCCACCCTGAGACTCCATAGTGAATTCCAGGTTAGCCTGGGCTAGAGTCCTGCACTGCACCCAAAGCTTGTCCTTCCTCTGCAGACCGGGCACTGCACCCAGTCCTTGTCCTTCCTCTGCAGACTGGGCACTGCACCCAGTACTTGCCTTCCACTGCAGACCGGGCACTGCACCTAGTACTTGTTCTTCCTCTGCAGACTGGGCACTGCACCTAGTACTTGTCCTTCCTCTGCAGACCGGGCACTGCACCCAGTGCTTGTCCTTCCTCTGCAGACCGGGCACTGCACCCAGTGCTTGTCCTTCCTCTGCAGACCGGGCACTGCACCCAGTACTTGCCCTTCCTCTGCAGACCGGGCACTGCACCCAGTACTTGCCCTTCCTCTGCAGACCGGGCACTGCACACAGTACTTGTCCTTCCTCTGCAGACCGGGCATTGCACCCAGTACTTGTCCTTCCTCTGCAGACCGGGCACTGCACCCACTACTTGTCCTTCCTCTGCAGACCGGGCACTGTACCCAGTACTTGTCCTTCCTCTGCAGACCGGGCACTGTACCCAGTACTTGCCCTTCCTCTGCTACCAGGCACTGCACCCAGTACTTGTCCTTTGTCTACAGACCGGGCACTGCACCCAGTAATTGTCCTTCCACTGCAGACTGGGCACTGCACCCAGGGCTTGTCCTTCCTCTGCAGACTGGGCACTGTGCCTATTACTTGTTCTTTCACTACAGACCTGGTACTGCCCCTAGTACTTGTTCTTCCACTGCAGACCTGGCACTGCACCTAGTACTTGTATGAATAACAAAAAAAAAAAATCATTCCTAGGGGCACTATTTCAAAATCATCCTTGGTAACATAGCAAGTTTGAGGCCAGCCTGAACTGTATGAAACCCTATCTCAAAAAAAAAAAAAAAAAAAAAACAAAGAAAGAAAGAAAAGGAAAATTTGGGTTTCTTTTATACACCAAGCACTGATAATTGTCTGGAGTTTGTTTGCAGTGGCTAGAGGTGCTGGTGCACCCATTCTCTCTCTCTCTCTCTCTCTATCTCTCTCTCTCCCTCTCTCTCCCTCTTTCTGTATCTCTGAAGTAAGTAAGTAGATAAATAAATAACTAGAAAAGCCATCGATGGCTAGTGGCCAGCTTGCTGCATGAGCATCAGTAAAAATTCTGAGAGTGAGTCACTGTGGTGTATATAGTTTATCTAGTTTAATTTCCCCAACGGTTGTGTGATGTTGCAATGATGGCTTTCCATCACTATAGCGAAATTCCTGAGGCAATTAAGTTAGAGAGAGAAAAGGTTGCTTTGGCTCACAGTTCTGGAGGTTACAGTCCAAGTATTAGGTAGCCTCATTGCACTGGCAGGGCAGAGCAAAGTGCTTACCTTATGATCCAGGAAGCAAGGGAGCCAGGGGAGGGCCATGGTTTCACACTGCCCTTCAAATGTGTGCCCCAAGGGCCTCCCAGTGTGTCCCCACTTCCTAAAGGTCTCAGCACCTCCCAATACGACTACAGAGCCTTTAGCACATGAACCCTTCGGGTGCCTTCAGCATCCCAGTTACAGCAGAAATTGGAACGGGCGATAAGTCCCACTTTGCAGATGAGAAAAAAAAAAAAGTCGGCTTCTGGGCAGGTAACATTAATTGCCTGAATTCCCAGGGAAAGTCAGCTTTTGAATCCAGGAAGTGTGACTCCACAGCCCCTGTACTAGATTTTAACCACAGTTATACAAGTCAACTTTGGCATGTTTTCATCTCCTTTGAGTGCTCTAACAGGGCGCTGGGGTGAAGGTGGGGGCCATATGGCCCAGCCTGGGCAGGTCTGCCTATTTCACCTTAGGCTGTGGATGGTCGAAAACTGCCTGCAGTGCCCAAAGCGGCCTCTAGATGGCCTAGCTGAGCATCATTCATTTTTCAGCGAATCAATATTCGCAGGGAGGTAAAGGAACTCTGAATGTCATGGTCAGGAGTAGGGACGAGTAGGAGAAGAGACATGATGACAAGAGGCCCACGGGGTGACCTGTCTCCTCCAGGCCGTCTTGTTACACTGCAGATAGCAAAAAAAAAAAAAAAAAAAAAAAAAAAAAAAAAAAAAAAAAACGATTTCTATCGTGGGAGCCTCACTGGCTTTGTACTGCTCATGGGCGCCCCTCAAAGGCTCATGTTCCGGGTGGGGTTCAGGTACAGAATGTCACCAGCTGAAGAGGCAGAGGTCAGACTTGAGCCTGGGATGGACTGATCTGGCTCTTATCCACTCTTCTCTTCCTCCTGCCCAAGTGCCTCGAGATGGGGACACCACCTGAAAAAAAATGGCCTCTCCTTCCTTCCATAGAGGTTTCGAATCCCCAAAGGCAGACTGGGCCTGACCAGAATAGGAGACTTGTCTTCAAAGGACATGAAGAATATCCCTGCCCTGGCCCTCATAGAGCTGACGGCGCTCTGTGACATCCTGGGCCTGGACCTGAAAAGGAGCAAGGCCGGGAAGTGGAAGGCTGCAGGTGAGCGCTGAGCGTGGCCGTGGCCCTTGCTGCGTAGCCCTGCCAAGACCTGCCCAGCTTCGTGCTTCTGCTTCTGCCGGCGATGGATGTATATATATATATAATATATATATTTTTTTTTCTTCATGTGAAAACAATTCTTGTTCAGGTGTAGTGGTACACACCTGTGATCCCAGCACTCACAAGTTTAACGCCAGCTTAGGCTACATAGAGAGATCCTGTCTTTAAAAACAAAATGGTAACATTTTACTTCTATTTGCTGTTTGAGTAAACATAGGAAAGCACAGTTGGGACAAATGGAACATACACGTCAGATATGAGCACCGCTGTCTTTCAGTGTCCTGCCTTTCCTTTGCACGTGTGCATGGGCACATCTTTTCCCTCCCTTGATAGCGTAGGACTGGGGCTAGGGAGATGGCTCAGTCAATAACGTGTTCCTGCACAGCCGAAGGACCTGAGTTTGGACCTCAGCACCCATGTAAAAGCTGGGTGTGGAGATGTGCACCTGTGAGGCCGGCCCTGGGGAGGTGGAGACGGGAGTATTCCTGGGGTTTGCTGGCACAGATGAATCTGTGAGCTCCAGGTTCAGTGAGAGATACTGTCTTTTTGTTTGTTTGGTTGTTTTCTTCTCAGGTTTTCAAGGTAGGGTCTCACTCTAGCTCAGGCTGACCTGGAATTCACTATGTAGTCTCAGGGTGGCCTTGAACTCATGACGATCTTCCTACCTCTGCCTCCCAAGTGCATGTCGCCACCGTGCCCAGCTGAGATATTGTCTTTAAAAAATTATATTTTTATTTATTTATTTTCAAGGGGGGAGGAGGAGAGAGAGGGAGAGAGAGAGAATGGACATGCCAGAGCCTGTAACCACTGCTAACTAATTCCTGATGCATGTGCTACTTTGTGCATGTGGTTTTACACGAGTATTGGGAAATTGAACTCAGGTTGCTAGGCTCTGCAGGCAAACGCCTTAACCACTGCCCCATCTCTCCAGCCTGAGATATTGTCTTAAAAAGTAAGATGGAGAAGCCGGGCGTGGTGGCGCATGCCTTTAATCCCAGCACTTGGACGGCAGAGAGAGGTAGGAGGATCGCTATGAGTTTGAGGCCATCCTGAGACTACAGTGTGATTTCCAGGTCAGCCTGAGCTAGAGTGAGACCCTACCTCGAAAAAGCAAAAAAAAAAAAAAAAAAAAAGTAAGATGGAGGGCTGGAGAGATGGCTCAGTGGTTAAAGTGCTTGCCTTCAAAGCCTAAGGATCCAGGTTCAACTCCTCAGAACCCATGTAAGCTAGACACACATGGTGACACATGCCCACAAGGTTATGCATGCCCACAAGATGACTCACATGTCTGGAGTTCAATTGCAGTGGCTACAGGCCATGGTGCACCAGTTTTCTCTCTCTCCCTCTCTCATAAAATAAATAATATTAAAAAAAAAAAGTTAGAATTCCAGGTCAGCCTGGGCCAGAGTGAGACCCTACCTCGAAAAAAAAAAAAATGTCTTTAGCTGGGCGTGGTGGCGCACGCCTTAATCCCAGCACTCGGGAGGCAGAGATAGGAGGATCACAGTGAGTACAAGGCCACCCTGAGACTACATAGTGAATTCCAGGTCAGCCTGGGCTAGAGTGAGACCCTACCTGAAAAAAACAAACAAACAAACAAATAAATAAATAAATAAATAAATAAATAAATAAATAAAACTTAAAAAAAAAAGATGGGGAGTAATTTAGAAAGATACCTGACATTGACCTCTGGTCTCCACACACAAGCAACACAGAACAAATAGCGCAGGATTGTGGACGTCGCCCAGGAACTGTGTGATTCAGCTTCCTCACAGAGATGCCACACACCAACATCCCCCCAAACTCATGACCTTGTCACTCCCGACTCTTGCTCACATGTGTGGGGGAGCAGGGGCCTGCTGGCTGGGCCTGCGTGTGCTTCACACCCCTCCTTCTCCAGGAAGCAGCAGGCCATCTGGAACATTCTCCTGCAGTGGCCAGAGCACAGAGGGCCACCGCTTCCACCCCTCACATTTGAAGCTTCAGCTTGTGCCTTGTAGGTCGCCTCCTGAGCCAGCGCTCCCAGCTGCTCACAGGGCCGAGCCCAACACAGGAGCAGGAAGAATAGAGGGGGGATGACTTTGGAACCACTTGCCACAACTGTTAAATGATTTTACAAACTTTTTGTTGTTGTTTTTCTAGGTAGGGTCTCGTTCTGGCCTAGGCTGACCTGGAACTCACTCTGTAGTCTCAGGGTGGCCTTGATCTCTTGGTGATCCTCCTACCTCTGCCACCCAAGTGCTGGGATTAAAGGCGTGCACCACCACGCCTGGTTTTCAAAATATTTTTATTATTTATTTACAAGCAGAGAGAAGGAGAGAGAGAAGGGAGATGCCAGGGCCTCTTGCCACTGCAGAACTCCAGACACATGCACCATTTATGTGGGTACTGGGTGAATTGAACCCAGGCCATCAGTCTTTGCGAGCAAGCACCTTTAACTGCTAATCCATTTCTCCAATCCTGTTGAATGTTTTTTGAAACATGTTTTTCTTTTCTGTATTTTAAAATGATTTTTAGTAGTATATATTAATTACATACGGTTTCATTATGACATCTTCATGCCTGTATATCATTTAGTTGGGTCATGGTCACCCCCCCGCATTGTCCTCTCTTGTCCCTCTCCCACTGATCCCTTCCTCTTCCCAAGTAGCCCCCCTTCTACTTTATTTCTTTTCTTTTCTTTTTTTTAAATTTTTTCGAGGTAGGGTCTCACTCTAGCCCAGGCTGACCTGAATTCACTATGTAGTCTCAGGGTGACCTTGAACTCATGGAAATACTCCTACCTCTGCCTCCTGAGTGCTGGGATTAAAGGCGTGCACCACCACGCCCGGCATAGCATAGTTTTTTTTTTTTTTAATTAATTCTTTAGTTAGTGGGTAAAATAATGAGTTTTGTTATGAGTTTCTTGTGGACTGGAGTCCAATAGTCACCGCAGGCCATGAGATGAGCCTCCTGCTCTTTTGCTTCCTGCAGATACAGGTCTTTTCGGCATGCCCCTTGACAGCCTGCTGGAAGCTGACCACAGAGTTCTCCCCAGCACCCAGGTCCCACTGCTCTTTCAAGCTGTAAGTTGATCCTGACTCGGCCTTACTTAGCTCTTGAGACGCTGGCTGATGGCCATCTGGGAGATGCCTGGCCCGGAGGAAAGAGTCTGGGCCTGAGAGCAAGGGAGACCTGGGATCAAATTCTGCGTCTGGCACCTGCTAGCTCAGACACGTGGATGCAGTTTGAGCTTCCGTGTGTCTCTCCACCAGCATCTCTGGAGTTCTAACGATAGTCTCCTCTTAAGAACTATTAAATCAGGAGATGCATGTAAAGTTCTTAGCACAGTTCTTGGCTCATAGCAGTGGTCAAGAAAGCTCATAAGGGGCTGGAGAGATGGCTTAGTGGTCAAAGCATTTGCGTGCAAAGCCAAAGGATCCTGGTTCCATTCTCCAGCACCCACATAAGCCAGATGCACAAGGGGACGCATGCGTCTGGAGTTCATTTGCAGTGGCTGGAGACTCTGGTGCACCCATTCTCTTTCTCTCTCTCTCAAATAATTAAATAAATAAAATGTATTGGAAAAAAAAAAGAAAAGAAAAAGAAAGAAAGCTCCTATGGGCTGGAGATGTAGCTCTGGGGTAGAGTGTTTGCCCAGCATAGGCAAGACTGTTCCATCTCCATAAGAAAAAAAAAGTTTTTTTTTTTTTTTTTTTTTTTTGTTTTTTTGAGTCAGGGTCTCATATAGCCTAGATTGGCCTCAAAGTCTCTATGTAGACTTGTGATCCCCCTGCTTCTACCTCCCAAGTGCTAGAATCACAGGCAGTGCCTTGGATGAAACCCAGGGCTTTATGTGTGCTAGATAAACACTACCAACTGAACTACACCCCAGGCCCTTCTGTTATGATCATGAAGGAAACCCCGGCATTCTCTTCTTCTAGTGTTCATGGGAGACAGGCACACCAGCTTGGATCCCACTTCTCAGTGGGGGCTGGTTTGAATGCTGGTTTCTCTCTCTCTGACAGCTGCTGTCCTGTTTGGAAAAGAGAGGGCTGCACACGGAAGGCATCCTCAGGGTGCCTGGGTCCCAGGCCAGGGTCAAGGTAATGTCTGGCTGGCTTCTCTCACTGCACCAAGGGGCCTCACCTCTCTGCATTCTGCCTTGGGATAGGTCAGGAGAGAATCGAGGTCCTGCCTGGTTGGGGGTGTATTTTTGGTCTCCGTGTTGGTTGTGGGATTCCATGAAAGCGGAGAGGTCCATTAGAGCTTTGTGACCCAGAGCTCAGTCCCCAGAGCCACACTGCCAACACCTACGGCATGGAGTTCTGTGCTTGGTGGCTTGACTCTGGAGACCATCTAATCTCCACAGCAACAATGTGAGGGAAGCATTGTTGCTGTCTACACCTTGCAGACGAGGACACTGAGGCCAACCAAGGCAGCTGGGAACAATGGGCCAACTTCTTCTTAATGGTCTTCCCTTCACTAGGGGCTGGAGCAAAAGTTGGAGAGAGACTTCTATGCTGGCCTCGTGAGCTGGGATGAGGTGCATCCCAACGACGCATCCGATCTGCTCAAGAGGTTCCTGCGGAAGCTTCCAGCTCCTCTGCTCACAGCTGAGTACCTCCCGGCCTTCTCCGCAGTGCCCAGTGAGTGTCAGAAGGCCTGTGCCTATAGAGGGAAGAGTGAAGGGCCTCTGTGTGTGGGGGGGGGGGAGTGGTGGGAAGAGGGGGCAACCTGTCTGTATTCAGAGATTGATTGATTGTTGATGAGTGAGGGAGAGGGAGAAAATGGGCATGCCAGGGCCTCTTGCCACAGCAGACAAGCTCCAGATACATGTGCCACTTTGTGCATCTGGCTTTATGTACTAGGGAATTGGAACCCAGGTTGGCAGGTTTTATGAGCAAGCACCTTTATTTTATTTATTTGAGAGATAGAAAGGGGGGGGGAGGGAGAGAGAATGGGTGTTCCAGGGCCTTCAGCCACTGTAAATGAACTCCAGACATATATGCCACCTTGTGCATCTGGCTTGTGTGGATCCTGGGAAATCGAACCTGGGTCCTTTGGCTTTGCAGGCAAATGCCTTAGCTGCTAAGCCATCTCTCCAGCCCAGCAAGCACCTTTAACTGCTGAGCTATCTCCCCAGCTCCTGTTTCCCAGGATTTTGAGATGATTGGGCAGGATTATGTTTGCACATGAACGGTGATCTTGTATGTGTGTGTGTGTGTGTGTGTGTGTGTGTACACAGGCATGTATGTGGTGTGTATCAGCGTGTGCTTCTGTCATGCATATATATTTGTATGTGCGTGGAGCATTATTAGGGAGGAGAGACCAAGGCTTTGGGAACTATGGTCATTGTAAGTCCCCATATGAGAGTAGCTATCTTCAGCTCTTGACATCCATGGGACAGAGCGCATCGGGCTTGCCTGTCTGTGGGCATACTTGTATGTGTGTGCATGACCATCTGTCTGTGCACGTGTGCAGGTGGCATGTATCGCAGAAAGCCTTCTCTGTTCTGTGTGCATGTGGATGTGATCCCTGACTAGGCCTCTTCACAATTCTCCATGTGCAGCACAGGGAGGCCCAGGCGCTCGCTCTGCCTCTGCGTCTCTCCTCTCCGCGACAGCTCAGCTTCGGGCCTCGGTCTCCACTGAGTCCCCTCTGCCTTTTGCACCTCACAGCCTCATTTTCAAACACACATCAGGTCTACTCTCCCCAGGACACTTGCTCCTTCTGAGGCCTGCCAGAGCGTCCTCCTCCGCCTGCTTCCTCAGGCCCTGGAGCCTGCTGTCTGTCTGTCTGTCTGTCTGTCTGTCTTGCTGCCCATGGTCAGATGCCAGTGTCTCAGGCCTGACAAGCCATGAGCCCGTCTATAGCTTTCACTTCTCTTCCTTCTGGAGATCCTGACCCCAGGTGGGGCGGGGGGGGACAGATTTTCCTGCTCAACTTTGAGCTCACAAAGTGTCTCAGGAAACCTTCCCTCTCGGATGGGTGAGCTGCCCATGTCCTGTCCAGGGATGATTTGCTGGTCCCTGGCATTCCCGACCCAGGGGTGTGTGTGTGGACACATGCATGTGTGTGTGTGTTTATGCATGTACGTGTGTGCTTTGTTTCCTTTCACAAAATACAGCGAGTTTCTTGGCCAGCAAGGGTCAGGGCACTGCTTGAGTCAGCACTGGCTGGGAAGCAGTGGCAGGCCTGAGAGAAAGGGCTTGCTGGGCTTTCTGGCTCCGAGAATTTCCCCCAGGAAGAGGTCAGAGCAATGAGGGAGCATCCCCGAGCTCAGGCCCCTGCTCCCCTCTTCTGCAGACATCCCTGACCTGAAGCAGCGCCTGCAGGCTCTCCACCTCCTCATCCTCCTCCTCCCAGAGTCCAACCGGAACACCTTAAAGGTAACAGTGGCCTCCACGCTCTCACCTCAGTCCACAGTGCTATCTCTGCATTCATCCCATTCATTCATTCACTCATTCATTTGCCAACCATGCAGGTGTGGGTGTGATGACCACACATGCAGGCCTTGCCCAAAACTCAGCAAAGCAGGCGAGTCCTGCAAGGGGCAGAGACTCTAAGGTGGTCCTCACAGGGCACCAGGACCACTGGTAGTAACCTGTGTCCCAGGGGAAGGCTCTGTGTGCAGGCAGACAAGCCTGGTGACGCAGGAGAGATGCTCCAAGTTCAGGACTATCTGTTCTCGAGAATTTCTCAGCGCCTTCACATGCCCCGACTTGGCGCGTCTCTGAGCGGGGCTGGGGCACCATGCACTTCGGTTGGTCACAGCCCTTTTCGGCTTTGGGAGGCCTGGCAGGGTGCCGACATTCGCGCCAGTTTTGGAAATGGCCGACCTTACTGTGTCTTCTGGAAGAAGGTGTTCATGACAGGGACTGGGACCAGCCTTGGCCCGGCTCCTTATTTCTCATCTCCTGGCTGTCCCCGGGCCAGACTGAAGATGCGCCTGCAGGGTGAGCCTATGTGGAAGCCCCGAGACTTCTTGGAATTTCTGCTTCTTTTTGGACACTGAGGATCGTGTAGCATGTTGTGAGGTTGTTTGGGGAAGTATAGGAGCTAATATAAGAGAGACAAGTGGTAGACAGTTGAGGATGTGGACTCGGTGTATCCCTCCCTCCCTTCTCTTTCATTCTTTCCCTTTCTTCCTTCTTTTACCCATATGTTGTCCTTCTTTCCTATCTATCTGCCCATCTATCTTCCATTCCTCTCTCCCTGGCACGTTGCTCTCTATAAAATGGTACAGTAGTGACGCTCACTGCACGGAGTACCTGTTGACCATCAGTGGGTTGTCGTGCCACGCACGCTGATGTCTTCTGGGTCAGGAACGCAGAGCACACTTCTGAAGCAGTAGCTATGATTACCCGCCCTGGCTCCTTTGGATCTGGGGCGGACCCACTCTCCAGGATGTTGTCCTAACATTCACTAGGAAAAGACCCCGCAGCTCTTTCCTACCTGGAAGCTGGAGTCTGACTCTCAGATCTCAGCCTCGCAGGAAGTGGGGAAGGGAGAGTGTTTGGGTCACCTTTTGCAGAAGAAGCAGAAACACAAGACGGGTCGGGGGGTGGACTGGTGACAGAGCTGCAACTGAGGCCCTCTCCTGCCCCCGCTCCCACCCCTGGCTCCTGCTGGTGCCCCCCCCCCCCCCGCAGGGCACAGCAGGGCGCTCTGGAACGGGGTGCTGGGGTTTGAGGCAGGTTCTGTGTCCTTCCCCAGGCACTCCTGGAATTCCTCAGGAAGGTGGTGGCCCAGGAGCAGCACAACAAGATGTCTCTGTGGAATGTTTCCACAGTGATGGCCCCTAATCTCTTCCTGCCCCGAGGGCGGTCTCCCAAGCTCCCCAAGGGGGAGAAGCAGCTGGCTGAGGGCGCAGCTGAGGTGGTACGCATCATGGTGCACTACCAGGACCTGCTCTGGACGGTGGGTACTGCGGGCTGGCAGCGAGCCAAGGGGTGGGCTGTCCATCCGGGGCTCGAGGGCCCTGCCATCCTCTGGAAGCTCCCTGCCATCCAGGATTGTGGGGGGGGGGGCATCTTTTCGTGCCACTAATTAGGTCTCTTCCTTGAGGAACCCTGCTGAACTATATACAGGCCAGGATTTTCTTCCTCCCTGCCTTCCAAATCTAAGAAGCAATCTCCAGGGCCATGCCTCTCAGCCAATTCCCAGGCTTCTGGTCTCCCTGGGTAGTAGATAAGACATTAAAGAGGGTCCCACCCCTGAGGTTCAGGAACGCAGGCCAGGCCTGTACCCAAGAGAGAGGTCAGAAAGACAGAGCCACCGCCCCCACACCCCACCAGGAGCTTAAGAGCAAGCCCTGTGCAGAGCAACAACAGAGAGTGGGGAAAGGGAGGGAGGAGAGCGCTGCGAGGTGTCAACAGGCATGATGTTGGAGTTGGGAGTGCACAGAAGGCTGTAGAAGACCCTTCCATCATTCAGTATTACAACAGAGGAGACACCATCCACAGGGGCTGCACGGGACACTTCCTCATACAGAGACATGTAGCGTCTTGCATCCATCTTTCCATTCCTCATTTAGTCTCCAACTCACACACCTCTTCTCCCACACACCCTTCATCACTTACCCAACTATTTATCCACATCCATCATGCACTTTATCGCCCTACACATCCCTCCTCTTACCCACCCATTTATTCACCCTTTCGCCCATATATCTACCCACTCGCCTACCATCTCTCTCTATCTACTTACTTACCTACCTACCTATCTTCCATCATTCAGTTTCCTACCTATCCACCCACCATCGCCCACTTATCTACCCAACCACCTGCTCATCTATCCACTCACTTATCACCTATCTATCTGTCATCTCTCTTCCATCATCCATTCACCTCCGTATCCACCCACCATCACCTACCCATCCATCCATCCGTTCTTTTACTCATCTGCCTATCTACCCACTCACCAACCCATCCATCCATCCATCCATCCATCCACCCATCCACCCATCCATCCATCCATTTATCCTCTTACTCATCTACCTACCTACCCCGTCACCGACCCATCTATCCATCCATCCATCCATCCACCCCCCCCCCACAATGCTTCCTCTTACTCCATCCCCATGGATGACGTCCTGTGGGGGGCTGTCCCCACCCCACCAGACACTCTCCTGTGTTCTGAGCACACTCAGTGGCAGTTGTTCCTCAAATAGATCCTGGGCTCCCCGCCCCCTTTTGCTCGTGCCTTTCACTGTGCCCGCAGTTGCTTCCCTTTTCTTGAAAGGAGAGCCTGGCACTGTGCTCGCCCTTTCAGACCCAATTCAGGGGTCACTTGTCGCTGCCAGCCCCCCACAACTCCTTCACTCCCTTGTGCTGCCACGATTCCTTCTCTGCACTCAGCTTTCTGAAGGAACGTTGCTAAAATACACTGGATTATAATTTTTTTTGTTGTAGGGATTTTTTTTTTGAATTCGAGAAATTTCTAAATGCTGTGTTTTCATAACAGTGTCAGACAACACAGACGTAGATAAACAAAATGGAGGAATTCCCCATCATGTTTCTTAGCCTCCCCTGCTTCCCAGTTCTGTCCTGCCACAGGAAACAACTGGCTGTCATGGTGTTCCCTGGGCCTGAAGTCTTTGCGGGCGATTGACCTGCAGGCCTCAGAGGAACTCCCGTAGGCCCACTGGCTGGGGGTTCCTGGAGGAGGAGGTCACTCCAAGTGCGTTCTCAGGGACACTGTGCATGGAGTGCCAATGAGCAGCTGTGTCACAAGTGCAGGACCCTCCAAAGCCTCCCATAGGCTCCGGGTTAAATGGGGCTGAATGGAGGTAAAGGCCTGCCCTGCTTCCCCACAAAAGCAATGCTCCTGCCTCCACTTCAACGAATGTGGAGGAGTGAGGGACCAGAAGAGCCACAGTGCCCCCGGATAGCGGCTTCTCCCCAACACCCCCTCCTCGTCCCCGCTCCCCAGCTCCCGGGCTGAGCCTTCATTCTTCCTGGCCAGGTCGCCTCTTTCTTGGTAGCCCAGGTGCGGAAGCTGAACGACAGTAGCGGCCGGCGTGCCCAGCTCTGCGACGGGGGTCTCAAGACTTGGCTCTGGAGGTCGCACTTGGACAGGGATAAGACGAGGGACGGGCTCGAGGCGGTGAGTGACCCCCTTCATCCCCACCTCTGGCAGATGGATAAAAGGGACCCAAAAGGCATCAAGAAGGTACCTTCCTGGGGTTCCCGCCAGGTTCCCCAGATGTCAGAGATGACCGACTGGGGCCACCAGGGGGCGCTCGGGCCCCACCGCACAGACAGGACTGGGCCTTGAGGGAGGGAGTCTCCTGCAAGCTTCCTACTGCAAGTTTTAGCCCTTTGTGTGCCTGGGTGAGGACTGGGCGAGTGGGGGGGGGGAGGTTGGGGGGATGAGGGTGTCTGACGAGAGGTGAGCCTTGCAGGAACAGGGAGTGTTGAAGGAGGAGTCCTGAACATGGCTCCTTAGGAAAATCTGTGTGTGTGTGTGTGTGTGTGTGTGTGTGTGTGCGCACTGTGGTGTGTCTCTGCATGTGTCACATACATGCACTCTGTGCGTAAGGACATGTGTGCTGGCATTTCCACGCCTGCGATGCGTGTGTACACAGGTCTGGGTTTGTGTGCGTGTGTGATCCGAGTATGTGAACATCCTGTGGTCTTTTTAGTGTGAATGCTGGCGGAGGTGGACGTGTGTGTTTATTCACACGTACATGAATTCCAGGCAAAATGCCATCACGTATGAGTCGATTTCTCTCTCTCTGTCTCCCAGACTCCCGAAGTGGCAAAGATCCAGGTGGTTTGGCCTAGCAGAGACCTCCTGCAGGTGCCTCTGACCCCCAGCACCACTGTGGCGCATGTCCTGAGGCAGTTCACAGAGCGCCTCAGCCCTGGGTCACGGGATGAAGACGCTGGTGAGGACCCCAAGAGCAGCCTCTCAGAGTAAGGGACATTTCACTGATGTCAGAGCCCCGCCCCTCTCCTCCATAGGGCACAGAGAAGGCTAAGCACCAACCAGCTGAAGCGTGGGGCGTCACACATGTCCTTGGTGAGCCCTTGACCTTGCCCTTTCCGTGATGGTCACAATAGATTCTTCAACCTTTGTAGAAGCTTTTTGGCTCTGAATAATAATGAAAAGGGCCACCATTCATTAGTGATTTTAATACCCACTTCATGAATGGGCACAATAGGCTGTGGGACGCTAGAATAGTAAGGAAAAGAACTGGCAGACTCCGGCCTTGCAGGGTCAGCCTTGTGGAAGACACAGGCGTGAGTCAAGTAGCCACAAAACAAATATCAAGGGCACACCCAGCACTCGGGAGGCAGGGGTAGGAGGTTTGCCAAGAGTTCAAGGCCAGCCTAAGATGACATAGTGAATTCCAGGTCAGCCTGGGCTAGAGTGAGACCCTAACTCAAAAAAAAAAAAAAAAAAAAAAAAAAAACAGGGAACACGGTGAAAGTACAACTAGGTATCTGGTATAGTCTGAAGAGCAGATCAGGCTTCTTCTCATGGAATATGGCAAGTGCCAAGGTCCTGAGGTGACAAGGAACAGCACGAGCGAATATCTGAAGGAAGGTCCGTGGGCCTGACTGCGCGGCCGTCCTTGGCAGGTGCAAGGAGCAGCCGGGTCCCTGGGAGCTGCCTTCATGGGGTTGCCTGAGACACCCTCAAATAGGTAGACCACCAAGTGTCGGCTCCAGTTCCTGCTCACACAAATGGGAAAAGCAAGGCTCGGAGAGGGGCTAGGACATGTCTAAAGCCACGTAGCAGATCAGGGGCACATCCTGAAATTTAATTCAAAAGACACCCTTCGTTATCATCAGGCCATTATGATCACGGCCGTTATCTAGCGTATCCATAACCTATCGTGACACAGGATGTGCCTCTCACAGGAGGCTCCTGCTCCCGCCTGTGACTCTCGCCCCACCTCCTTCACAGCCTGGTGCCCAGCAGGAAGGGGCCTTGTGACAGGAGTGCCAGGGGTTGGCCCTCGCTGTCTAGTGTCCTGTTGTCTCGCCCTGCCCCTGGGTAGCCCCAGCTCTCTCAGGAGGATCCTCACCCCTCCCCTCTCTCCTGGGACCACAGATCTCCCGAGCATGTCCCTCCCAGGCCCCCAGGGTAGTCTGGCTGTCTCCAGGAGAAGCCAGCCGGCTTGCCCTTCTGTCTTGCAGCCACGCAGCATCAGACAACTTCTTCGTCTACGAAGTTGGAGGGAATATTGGTAAGTTTCTCTGTAGGGAGTGGGTCCAGAGCCAGGGTCATGGGAGCTCTTTGACCTTGAAAGCTTAGGATGAGCCTTTCCCTCTGGGCCTTGGTGCAGCCCTGCTATGAGGTACGAGGCTGTGCATCCCGCGGTAGCCGGTTCTGCACGGAGCTGGCTTGGGTTGGGAGAGAGGGCAGATTGGTTCTTGGTGTGAAGGCTGTGGTGTCACCACTGATGTCTCCAGGACTCCCTTTAGGTTCCCAGGCTGTGGATTTCTTTAGGAGTGCTGTAGGCCCACCAGCACCCAGCTCTGAGGGTCCCTGCTTTGTGGGTACCAAGCAGTGACCCTCCAACCTTAGTGGGACACCAGAATTGCTTACAGAGCCATGACAACAGACATCTGAATGCACATTTCTGATAAGTTTCCCCATGTGGTCCAAGAAGCAGAGACTCAGAAGTCTGTGATGTCCGGAGGAAGCTCTTGGGACAGACCTTGTGGGGAAGGAGTGAAGGAAAATGGGGAAGGAAAGAGGAGGAGCCCCAATGACTCTCTTCCTGGAACTTTTTTTAAAATTTATTTTTATTAGATATGGACATATTTAGAATGTAGACAACACATGTTGGTACCATCCTTTCCCTTCCCCTGCCTTGTTAGGGGCACAGGTCAACCCCATGGGGATTGTAGGCAGCCACATCTTCCCCAGCCATCCTCTCGATCTCTGTGGTCCCTTCTTCCCATAGGTGAGCATCGCCTGGACCCAGATGCCTACCTCTTAGATCTGTACCGTGCCAACCCCCATGGCGAGTGGGTCATTAAACAGAGCCCCACCTAAGCCCCGGACTCCAATGAGCAGCCTGAGAGACCCAGCATGAGAGCAGAGCTATTCAAAGAGAAGGCTTGGGTCTTTCTTCAGACAGTCGTCCTCTCTGGAAATGCCTCTTAGATCGCGGACACGACCCAGGGCTGAACCAGCGTCTCCCTACCTGATTACACCCCAGTACATAGAGCCCCCGTACTTGGGACAGCTGGTTCTCTGAGGGGTTTTGTCCACAGTTCCCAGACTCAAGAATAATAAAAATTGCAGAATCTCACAAACAGGCTTCTTTTTTTTTTTTTTTTTAAGAAAATTACATGGGGGTGGGGCTGAAGAGATACCTTAGTGGTTAAGGTGCTTGTCCATGAAGCCAAAGGACCCAGGTTTGATTCCCCAGGACCCACATAAGCCAGATGCACTAGGTGGCGCATGCATCTTGAGAACATTTGCAGTGGCTTGTGTGCCTATTTATATTCTCTCCCTCCCTCCCTCCCTTCCCCCCTTCTCTCTCTCAAAAAAAGAAAAGGAAAGGATTTTTTTTTTTTTAAAGAAAACTATGCTGGGTGTGGTGGCACACGCCTTTAATCCCAGCACTCGGGAGGCAGAGGTAGGAGGATCGCTGTGAGTTCAAAGCCACCCTGAGACTACATAGTGAATTCCAGGTCAGCCTGGAGACCCTACCTTGAAAAACAAAACAAAAAAGAAGAAGAAGAAGAGGAAGAAGGAGGAGGAGGAGAAGGAGAAGAAGAAAAGAAAAGAAAATTATGCTGGAGACAATCCCACAGAGGGAAGTGGGGACAGCAGCGTGGCCTTAGACTCTCTGAGACTTTATTTTTTAAATATTTTTATTCATTATTTATGTGAGAGAGAGAGAAGCAGAGAGAGAGAGAGAGAGAGAGAGAAAAGAATGGGCATGCCAGGGCCTCCAGCCATTGCAAATGAACTCTAGATGCATGTCCCACCTTGTGCATCTGGCTTATGTGGGTCCTGGAGAATTGAACCTAGGTCCTTTGGCTTTGCAGGCAAGTGCCTTACTTGCTAAGCCATCTCCCCTGCCCTGAGACTTTAACGATGGGAGCAGTGGCGGTGGCCATTCCCAGCCCTGGGAAAACTGGACAAATGGCAAAGCTGTCCAGTCTTAGGCGCTGTTTTGCACCATGTTATTTTATAACATTGAAATTGCTCAAATATTAAAAGCACAACCAGTTAAATGACGCTTTCACTATCTTCTCCCCAGCCCAACTTCCAGAGGGTGTCATCCCTCCAGGGAGCTGGGTGATGAAGAGACTTTGCTCACATAGACGTGGGTTACATCCTGAACCTGCCCCCAACCGGTAGGGCGGGAAGAGAGGCTCAGAGCAAGGAAGTTAGAGGGAGGTCGACAGATCTGAAAGGGGGAGGACAGGCTCCCTGCTACCCACCCCTCCCACTGCCGGTGGACGCAGCCCTGTCTTCTCAGCCTCTCTTGCTCCCATCCATCCACCCTTTCATCCATCCATCCTTCCATCCATTCAATAATGACTATGTTGGACATTTAATACACACCAAATGCTTAACAAGTTCAGTCTTCACCACACTCCAGTGTTTCCAATGGGGGTTCTCACCAGAAGCAGACCCTGGGGCAAAGATCCAGAAGCAAATAGTGATCCTAGGAGCTGCAAGAGAGTGAGGCTATGAGAAAGAGGGGGCCACCCACCAGACGGTACGTTATCCAGCAAAATGCCACCGTGGGCACCTAGAGCTTAGTTGTACTGGGAATACCCGGGAAACCGTGTGGAAGCTGCTCGTCTGAGTCGCCCCCACCCAAGGGGCAAGGGAGCGGGAGGAGGGGGTGGGGAGGGCAGGGGGGAGAGGTTACGTTACATCCAGAAAGTCACTGGACGTGGGCTGCTCATGAGGAGGATAGGCCTTGATGCCCTACATGTCTGGCCTGCCCGAGTGCAGGCATAGTGGGCTCTGACAGCCAGAGCGCTCCTGATGAGAGACACAGACGCAATGAGGGACTGGATATAGGTTGGTGTGGTTAGTACCTGCTTCACCCTGGGAATGAGAGGATGGTGGTAGTGAGGCGGCCCTGCTGCTGCTGCTGCTGACGGTGACGACAATGACAGTGACGACCGTGACCGTGATGCTGACGGTGGGAAGACAGCGATAATGATGGTGGTGATGGCGATGGTTGTGAAAGTGGCGATGGTGACCATCATAGTGATGATGTTGATGGTAGCGACAGTCACGGTAAAAGAGTGGGCGATGGTGACGTCAAGAGCTTTATAAATCTATTACTCATTTGTTTTTAAATAGTTTTATTTGTAATGCGAGAGAGAGAAAGAAAGAGAGAGAGAGAGATTGGGCACACCAGGGCCTCTAGCCCCTGCAGATGAACACGCCACTTTGTGCATCTGGCTTGATGTGGACACGGGGGAATTGAACCTGGGTCATTAGGCTTTGCAGGCAAGTGCCTTAACCACCGAGCAATCTCTCCAGCTCCAAATTTATCTTTTAAATGTTTTTATTTTTTTATTGGAGAGAGAGAGAGACAGAGACAGAGAGAATGCAAACTCTAGATGCATGTGCCATTTTATACATGTAGCTTTATGTGGGTACTGAGGAATCAAACCTGGGCCATCAGACTCTGCAAGCTGAGCCATTGCTCCAGCCCCAGACTTTATAATTTTTTTAAATTTTTATTTATTTAAGAGAGAGAGAGAGTGTGTGTGTGTGTGTGCATGTGAGGCAGAGGGAAAGAGAGAGAGAGCGGGCAAGGCCTCTGACTGCTGCAAACAAACTTCAGATCCATGCGCCACCTTGCCACCTTACGTGGGTCCTGGGGAATTGAACCTGGGTCCTTTGGCTTTGCAGGGAAGCGCCTTAACCACTCAGCCACGGCTCCAACCCCAGACTTCATAAATTCAATCTTCACAATAACCTAGTGCCATTTTGGGTGATGGTGGTGACAGCAACTACTACAAACCAGGGTTGTGTGCATATTAGCTCCTGCGAACTGAGTTGCTGTTATTTTCTTTTAATAGAGCAGGAGAACCAGGGCTAGGAAACCCACAGCACCTATCCGCATCACTGTAAGTGACCGGATCCAATTGCACTGCAGGTTAGCAAGGGCTCAAGACACAAGCTCTTAACTGTACGAGGCTATGAGTAGGAACTAGTTGGCCGTATCCACATTTTAAAGGGCTTTGGTGAAGTCACTTCCTGTGCCCCCCTCATCTCCCTTCTCACACAATGCCAATATCCCTATGGTTCACTCTTCCAGGCCCTCCCACCACCGAGTCTCAGCTCAGATGTCCCATGCTCCAAAAGTTCCATCTCTCACCACCCCACCTGAATGTGCTTTCTTGTGCACGTGCTTTCTCTCCCCTCCTCTCTCTCTCTCTCTCTCTCTCTCTCTCTCTCTCCATTCCTGTCACTGGTTTTCTTTCTAGCATCTGTCACTGCCTGAACTTGTCTTAATGAGATTTTTATTACTGTCTCCCTGACTAGGATATAGCTAGGATATAGCTCTGTGAAGCCAGAGACCACGTGGGCTTTTCTCATTTTTGTGGCTGTGAGGGCACTACTAGGTGCTCAATAAAAACTGGTCAATGGGGCTGGAGAGGTGGCTTACTGATTAAGGTGCTTGCCTGTGAAGCCTAAGGACCCAGGTTTGACTCTCCAGGTCCCACGTAAGCCAGACCCACAAGGTGACTTGTGCACAAGGTGGTGCACGCATCTGGCATTCAATTGCAGTGGCTGAAGGCCCTGACGTGCCAGTTCTCTCTCTCTGTTCACCCCCTCTCTCTCTCATAAAAAAAAAAAAAAAACAGGTTAGAGGAATGAATGTGTGCATGTTTGTTCCCGAGTCAGCTGCCCTCACCACCAGCTCTAACTCTGACCTCCCCGTTTGATAGAGGTAAACACGAAAATGCACCAGAAGTACCTAGAACAAGTACTCAGTACTGTTGTCATCATGAACAAAAGCCAGGCAGCTTGCCGTGGTGACCAGTGATATTGTCCCTGCTGGTCCCATTGCAGGCTCACTGGCTCACTCACAGGACCACGGCGACAATCTGTAATTGGAGGGAAAGTCCTTTCACCTTTGCAGGAGGTGAGGCTGGTGTCCCTGAGGCTTGTGAGAGCCCAGGAAAGACTGTGCTAACATCCGCCAGTGGGCCTCAGCCTCAGGCAGAGGACGCAGTTAATCACATGTCAGTTTCTCCATTCGTCTTCTTTGCTATCTGCAGCTCTCATCGGTTCCCACCCTGTGCATCCTGGTGATTGATGATCCCGCAGCCGCCCTCCTGCTGGGTTAGCGCAGCTCACAGAGGGAGCCCAGCTTCTCCAGGCTTTTTGCAGCCTGAGCTTGGCCGGGGTCATGGTTCTCTTGAAGAGCCCTGGTAGGAACTGAATGGCGCCCTGCTCAGATTCACCCTAATCCCCAAGATGCCACTATTTAGTTAGATACAATGCCTTTAGGAAGGCAGTTCAAGTAGGACTGTCTAGTCTGATAGGACTAGTGTTCTTATAAAAAGAGAGACACCATAGCTGTCCCCTTCCCACCCAGTTCACAGAGAAAAGGCCATGTGGGGGTAGCAAGGAGGTAGGCTATATGCAAGGCAGGACTAGACCACTCGATGGGAGACACATTTTCTGGTACCTTGATCTTGGACCTTGGAACAAAATTAATTTCTGTTGTTTAAGTCACTCGCTTTGTTGTGGTATTCTCAGCAGAACACTACAGGCTCTGTGTTGTCCCCTCCTCTGGAGAGGAAGGACGATGGGATTTGGAAATATGCCCTCCACCCCCCACCCCATGGAGTTCGCAGCCTGGTCAGAATGATGTGACCCTAGAAATGAAAGATGTCACGTGGTGAGAAAATCAGATGGACAGAGGAGGAGAGAGGGCACAGGGGGACATGTGAGAAGGTTTTGAGTGGTCTGGGAAGGGTCTAGGGTCCTCCAAAGCAGGCCTGTGGGTGACAGCGGAGGCTCGGTGCTGTTCTGGGTTAGGGGAACGTTCCTGGGCACGTGCTACTGACCTCAGGAGGCTGGACGGGCCAGTACACCCAGCAGCGCTCACTCTTCCTGGTTGGGGGCTGCTTGGGTATTTAATGGCCGCATTTCCAGCCTGGCCCCTTGGGGGTGGATTCAGCCCTTCTGCGTCAGACAAGACCTTGGGCAAAGCGCCCCACTGGAATGGACAGGGGCCCACGGGGATGTAGCGGAGGAGACAGATGTGACCTCACCGATGAGGTGACACTCGAACTGACCGCTGTGGAGGCTGTAGACGTGGGAAAAGCTGGCAGCCAGAGATCTGTCCTCTGATGGAGAACGCAGAAAGGGCCAGGGCCGTGCTGGACTTCACGCCGGGGGAGGTCAGCAAGGTTGTAGGGGGGGCCCGGTCAAGTGCAGGGAGGCTCAGGTTGCTCCAGAGCGCCCCCATTCGGTGGTCACCACTCCACCTCCAACCAGGCTCTTTCCTTTACACCCCACCCGCAACCTTCAAGCAAGTCGAGGATTGGCTGGCCAGGACAAGGGGCGGGGCCTTGGGGAGGCCCAGTCCTCCGAGGCCTCGGGGTGCTGGGTGGTGGAGGGAAGGGAGACGTCAGGGCAAAAGTGACATAGCCGCCGGCCACCAACATTTTCACGTCGCCAGTACCGGAGGGTGTGGCTTCCCTGTTCAGTCACGGATGGGACGTGCAACGTGCAACCAACAAGAAGTGTCTGTCGCTGGCTAGGCCGTGAGAAAGACCAAATGCACGCCGAGTTTGCAGTCCAGCGAGGGAAGAGGCGTTTCCACTAAGTCATCGCACAAATGGCTGTGTAATTACGGCAAGACAAGCGAAGGGAAGGAGAGGGGAAACTGGGTCTGGAGACCGCAGAATGGGTGAAAAGTTGGACGCTCCCCTGTCTTGCTACCCCCACCCCCCGCCCATGGGGAAGAGAGGAAAGTGATTGCTGGATATTAACCAAGGCTGGGGTGGTGGGAAGGAAAAGTGACTCCTGGCAAGCCCACTCTGCTGTCCCCGTCCCCACCCCCCATGCAATCACTTTGTATTCTGGGGGAGGGGAGTGGAAGCCACTTGCCATTATCCCTGAACACTGGCTGGCGGGAGGCCCGGGGGCGGGGGAGAGGGGCTCCCCAATAGGGACTCTGCAGCTGCCTGTCTTTAAGGTAAAATTACCGTAATTACCCCAATTACCAAATCCATCAAGAGCTCTGGACTGAGGAGACCAGAGAACAATTGAGCCTGATGGATCTGAGGGGGGCAGTGGGTGAGTCATAAGGGAGGAGGAGGGGCGGACTGCTGCCATGGGGGAAAGACCCCACTCTCGTCTCATGGTGAGGGTTTTGTTTTGTACTAGAAAGAACACACACACACACACACACACACCCTCTGGCTTCTTTACGTCTCTCTCACACCCTACATACACACACTTTGAACTCTGACCGTCCCCCCCCCCCAGAGGGCTCAAAGTAGAAAGGTGGAGAAATGACCAGCACCCCCACCCTGGCTTTGAGCCAGGCCCTGTGCGAAGCGCTCTGAGAGCACCGCTTGGGTCTCGGTCTCCTCTTACAGATGTGGCCAACCTGCATTCCCCGTAGCTCTAACTCCAGAGACTGTACCCCCTCACGCTGGCTGCTTTGGCACCCAAAGAGATGTTGGGCACACCCAGAGACGATATATTCCATGAATAATAAAGTTCATGAAAGTCTTCTGGACCAGTTTTTTCTTTCTTTTCTTTTCTTTTCTTTTCTTTCTTTTCCTTTCCTTTCTCTTTCTTTCTTTCTTTCTTTCTTCCTTCCTTCCTTCCTTCCTTTCTTTCTTTCTTTCTTTTTTTCCATCGAGGTAGGGTCTCACTCTAGCCCAGGCTGACCTGAAATTCACTATGTATTCTCAGTGTGGCCTTACACTCACAGTGATCCTCCTACCTCTGCCTCCCGAGCGCTGGGATTAAAAGCGTGCACCACCATGCCACCTGGACCGACTTTTAAGGAATAGATAAGCCTGGTCAATGATGTCACAAGCTCAGAGTCCCCTAAATTTAGTCCATAACAACTACTCAACAGTTGACTGTAAGGGGAATGTATAATTAAAGTACACGTAAAAAGGTAATTAATTTAAAAATTGTCAGGTGTGGTGGCGCGCACCTTTAATCCAAGTGCTCAAGAGGCAGAGGTAGGAGGATCACTATGTGTTCGAGGCCACCTTGAGACTACATAGTGATTTTCAGGTCAGCCTGGTCTAGAGTGAGACCCTACCTCGAAAAACCAAAAAAAAAAAAAAAAAAAAAAAAAAAAAAAAAAAAAAAAAAAAAAAAGAAAAAAGAAAAAAGAAAAAAGAAAAAGGAAGAAATTAACGACAAGACAAGAGAAGCCAGCCAGGAAACACAGACACTTTGTTTTATTCATGTGAAATGTTGGAGGAGAAATCAAAACGAATCTGCAAAGAGGAAGTACATCTATGGAGGTGGGAAGTGTAGCTGAGTGGTTAGAGTATTTTCCCAGCATGCACACGACCCTAGGTTCCATCTCCAGCTCTACAAAAAAGGAAAGGAAGAAAGGAATCAAGTCTGTGGGAGTTGGGAGGGAGAAGGGCCTGTAGTACAATCCATGAGAGGCATTAGGAGAAAGGGGCCCTAGGGAGCTCCCTGGGGGTGAAGAAAGCATTGTGTTGATGGCAGTGGTGATTATGTGGGGTTTGTGTACATGTGTCAACACTCGGGAGCTCGGGGCTGGAGAAGTGGCTCAGAGGATCAGAGCACTTGCTGCACAAGCATGCGGGCAAGAGAGGACCAGATTTGCCCTGACTTCTATTTCTCAGCTGGCATGACCACACACCTGTAAACCCAGCCCTGCAGGAAGTGGAGACGGGGGAGAATCGCTGGGGCTTACTGGTCAGCCAGCCTGACCTAAGATGGAAGTTCCAGGTTCAGTGAGAGACTCCAGCTCAAGGAAACATGGATGAATGATGCAGGTCACTGGATGTCTCCCCCTCTGGCCTCAGTAAGAGCATGTACACACACCCCCCTGCCACCCTTCCCCAAGTGCATGCAAAAACAAAACAAAACAAAACAAAAAACTCTCACAGAATTGTTCACTGAAAACAAGCGTATTTTATTATTTGGAAAATACACCTCCACAAAATAAATTTATTTTTTATTTTTATTTATTTATTTATTTTTGGTTTTTCGAGGTAGCGTCTCACTCTAGCCCAGGCTGACCTGGAATTCACTATGGAGTCTCAGGGTGGCCTCGAACTCACAGCAATCCTCCTACCCCTGCCTCCTGAGTGCTGGGATTAATGGCGTGTGCCACCATGCCCGGCTTATTTATTTTTTATATTTATATTTATATTATATTTATTTATTTGAGAAGATGAGGCAGAGGAAGAGAGAGAGAGAAAGAATGGGCGCGCCAGGGCCTCCAGCCACCGCAAACAAACTCCAGATGCATGTGCCACCTTGTGTATCTGGGGAACCGAACCAAGGTCCTTTGGCTCTGCAGGCAAGTGCCTTAACCATTAAGCCATCTCTCTAGCCCCAAAATAAAATTTTAACCGCCTCAAGGGGTTAAAAGTAAGATGCAAGTTTGGTCACTGTTCAGGGTAAATGAGTTAATAATGCCTGCAAAGTGCTTAGCTCGGAGCCTGGAACAGTGTAAGCGGGCAAGTAAATGGTAACCATGGCAATGTGAAAAGAAGACATCGGCTCGGTAAATGGGGCAAGAAAGGGAAATAAACCGAGGGCAGGTGAGGATGGGCTGCTGCTTGGAAAACAGCCTGACTGCAGCTGTGAACTTGGCCTCTGAGGCTGTGTGGCACCTCTCTTCTCCCGCTCAGAGGAGGATGCCCTCCTCTGACCTCAGCATCCTCTGGGGCCTGGGCAACAGCCACTTGTAAGTTAGGCCCTGCTCAGGTCAGTTACCGGTTTCTTCCGCGTGTGCACTCACTGAGCATGCGCCTGGACCACTACGCAGCGCGCGGCAGAAGACAGCTGTCCCCGCTTCTGCTTACTGAGCAAATTTCTGTGCCATTCTAAGTTGAACCAAAGCAGAGGACCAATGTTCAACCGGTTTTCACCCCACGGAAAAGGCAGTTTGCTGTGCTTCAACCGAATACACCATCTTTTCCCTCCTTGCGTCAAGTCTCCACGGTAGATGGAGTGATTTCCATTTTGGTGGCAAAAGGACTGGTGTTCAGAAAGGTCAGGTCACTGTCCCAAGGTCATCCAGATCTAAGTGGATTTGAACCCCCGGGTCTTACTACCTGAGTCCCTCGTGGTAAGGTCTGGCTCTGGGTACCAATGATTGCCTGTAGTCAAAGGAAAAAAGTGGGCAGGGGAGATGGTTCAGTGGGTAAGCATGCTTGCCGCACATGCATGAAGACTTGAGCCTACACCTATAACCCCAGTGCTGAGACAGGAGGATCACTGAGGCTGACTGGGAAAATGGTAAGCTCCAAGGTCAATAAAATACTGCCCTCCCAAATAAATAAATTAAATTAAATTAAAAGGAGGGGCTGGAGAGATGGCTTAGCAGTTAAGGTACTTGCCTGCAAAGCCCCTGGACCCAGGTTCGAATCCCTAGTACCCACATAAGCCAGATGCACAAGGTAGTGCATGTGTCTAGAGTTCCTTTGCAGTGGCTGGAGGCCCTGGCGTGCCCATCCTGTCTCTTTCTATCTGCGTCTTTCTCTTGCTCTCTCTCTCTCTCTTAAATAAATAAATAAAAACAAAAGACTCTTTCGCTGGGCATGGCGTCTTTAATCCCAACACTTAAGAGGCAGAGGTAGGAGGATCACCGTGAGTTCAAGGCCACCCTGAGACTACATAGTGAATTCCAGGTCAGCCTGGGCTAGGGCGAGATCCTACCATGAAAAACCAAAACAAACAAACAAACAAACAAAAAGACTGTTTCAAGGTAAAAAAAAAAAAAATGTTGAAGAATGATTGGCTGTCTTCCTCTGGCCTCTGCACATATGCATATGAGATGTAGGCATTTACGCACATACACAAGAAAATGACATAATTTACATAAAAAACGGAAAATGTGAGGAAAGAGAAATTATCAGTTTGTCTCCCTTGCCTGTAGCAGTTTTACAACTTACAGAAATGATGAAGCAATAGTCAAAAAAAAAAAAAAAAAAAAAAAAGAACTGATGTTGATTTAGCACTGTTGCTCCTGGAAACTAATTCCCTTGCTGGTTCAGTTCAGCCATGTTCACCCCATGTTCACCCCGTGTTCACCCCAGCACGGTGCTTCCTGCAGGAGTCTTTACCGCTGGGGCCCAGTTCAGCCTGGCTCTGAAACTCATACAGTGTAAGTCTGGTGGGAGGGGTGAATATACGCCCCTGGGTCTCACCCACTTACCCCAAGTCCCCAGACGGACCGCTTTCCGCTTTTCGCTGCATCAGTCCTTGGCCTTCCTAGAATGCCATTGTCAATACAGATGCCCATGTTCCCCTGCCTTCCAGGACAACCTGCCTCCTGCCTGGCTCCCTTCTCCCTAGGCCTGGGGGCTTGTTTCAGGAGCAGCGCTGGCCAGGCGAGGCCAGAGCTATATGCATGTGTCTTTCTGTAGCCCCAGGAGCTGGCCTCATTCTGCCCATCTTATCCCCAGCCAGAGCCAGCCTGTCAGCGGCCTGGACCTCCTCTCACAGCTTCCCTTCCAGTTCAGGTTTGTTTTAATTCACAGCTCATTTGCAGATCAAAGCAGACAGAGACACCCCAAGTACAAGGGACCCTCAGGCAGCCCCCTCCTCACTCTACAGCTAGGTGTCTCCCTAAGCAGGAGGGAAGAGGCCTCCCCACCACCCCCTTGGATGCTATTTGTGAAGCAAGGCACTGGCACCTCGCTCGACGCTCCCCCTTCCATAGTGGGGCTAGAGGTTGGCAGGCAGAGGCTGTGGTCCAGGCGCTGGCATCAGCCCCCTCCTCCAGAGCCTGAGCAGGACAAGGACAGTTAATTCCTCTGGTGTTATCAGCTGGGCACAGGCGCTGGTTGCATAGCAACCCAGATTGCTCTCTGTCTCCAGTGGAAAAAAAAAAAAATCAGCATTTTATTCTCCAACCCTCCCTCCATTCACGGATGAGCTGGAGATGGGCCTGGGGCAGCCCAGACTCTCTGGCTTCAAGCATGGCTCTTTTGCAGAAAGCCTTCACCCATACGGCTCTGTGAGGGCCATAGTCTTTCCCCCCCCCTCCAGGTGTATGTGTGTGCTGCGTGTGTGTATGTGTGTGCTAGTGTATGCGCACACGTGTGTGCATGTGTGTAGAGGCCAATGTTAGGTGTCTTCCTCTATCACCCTCCTCTTTATTCTTTGAGACAGAGTCTTTCACTGAACAGAAATTCACAGGGAACAGAGTTCACTGATTCGGTTAGACAAACTAGCCAGCCAGCCCCAAGGCTGATCCTGACTCTGCCTCCCCAGGGCTGGGATCACAGACACACGCTACCATGCCTGGCATTTTACACGGGTACGCAGGCCCCCATATTTGCACAGCAAACACTTTACCATTGAACTATCACCCCAGCACCCCTCTCCTCCCAGGTTTCCTTTCTTAAAGTCTCCATCATCTTCTTGCTTCCCACATGTCAGGCTGGGGGTGGGATCCTGCCCCCACCCCCTGCCCTTGACCCCGCTCGTGCAGTGCGGAGAGTTGAGGATGTGTTAGGGGACTCTGGGCAGAACTGAGGTCTGGGTGGTAGGACGGGAGCTGGGGAGCCTCACTGAGAAACAGTTCTTGAGCACTTGGTGGGTGCACGACCCTAAATTCTCACTCAGTGCGTTAAAGATGGCCACGGATCTTTGCCATTCTTCCCTTGTGGTAGGGGGATCTGTTTCCCCTCTTCTTGAACTGGGGCTGGCTCCATGAGCTATCTGGCCAGCGAGTACGAGGCAGCAGCGACATTGCAGGTCAGCCTGTGAGGTGAGACGGGGTCCTGAGATGTCAGGAGCTTGTGCCTTTGCTCTTGGAACCCAACCACGATGACGTGAGGAGGGTCCCTGAGGTCCCCATGAGCAAGGCCACGTGATGCCACAGGAAGCAGCAGAAGCCTGACTGAAACCCCGCCCCCCCTCACACCAAGTCATAGACTGCCCCCTCCCTCTCTCAGGAGTGAACCCAGAGCCTGGCATATACTAGGCCAGAACTCTACCTCTGAGCCACCCCTAGCTCAAAACTGCTCTCTTAATGGGAGCAGTTGGCTCTGTAACAAGTCTCCCAGACTCCAGAGTTGTCCTCTCCATTCATACACCATCTGAGATCAGCAAACGTGGTTTAAGTACCAGATACATGTTGAGCTCCAAAACAACCCCACCAAGAGAGCTGAAGCCCAGGCTTCTGGGAGCTGGGGTGCCTGGAGAGGACACAGAGGCAGAGGTTATGGCGTTGGAGACAGGGGCAGACAACTGAATATAAGCTGTTTCCACTTAAGGAACAATGAGTTGAGTAGGGGAGGCGGCCTCGGCTTCTAACTAGGCAGTTTTGAATTCAGGTCTCTGCTTTGCTTTCTGCAGTGGAGCGGGGACTGCAGGGGGGAGGATCCTGAGTTCCTGGGTGAACAGGACTGTGATTGATTAATGTTGTCTGCTGGGGAATGAATAAGGCCCCTGTGATTGGCTGGTCTGGGCCTGATTGGATGCGCAGAGGGCCTGGAAGGCAGTTCTCACTGGGAAGGGTTGCCGAGGGCTTTTAGCCACCCCCAAGTTGAGCTTGCTTTTGTTTTAGACATGTCCAAGGCAAACCAGTTCTGAATGTCATCACTATGTTCCAAGACCAGGCCTTCACCAGTTTCTATTTTATTTGTCTTTTCTTTATTTGCAAGGAGAGAGAGAGAAAGAAAGAAAGAGAGGGAGAGAGAGTGAATGGGCACACCAGCACCTCTTGCCACTGCAAATGAACTCCAGATGCTTGAGCCCCCTTGTGCATCCGCCTTTACATGAGTCCTGGGAAATCCTACACAGGCTGTCAGGCTTTTCAGGAAAGAACCTTTAGCCGGGCATGGTAGCGCATGCCTTTGATCCCAGTATGCAGAGGTAGGAGGCACAGTGAGTTCAAGGCCACCCTGAGACTACATAGTGAATTCCAGGCCAGCCTGGGCTAGAGTGAGACCCTACCTCAAAAAACAAAACAACAACAAAAAAAGTGGGCGGGGGGGGGGAGGACCTTTAACTACTGAGTCATCTCTCCAGCCCACCACCAGTCACTATTTTAATACTGGCACTTGGGCTCCATCTCCACCTATTCTAATTTAAGGGGCTCGGAATGGGAGCTGGGCACTAAATTCCCACAGTCCCCCAGGATATTCTGACATGCCAGCAGACCCTAGACACCCACTGCTCACGCCATGGAGAGCTGAGGTGAGGACAGGAGCATCCGGCGCCACAAGACGGAGCCCAGGTTGGTGGCCACCGGTCAGTCGGGAGTATCTTGTGCTGGCAAAGGGTCCTCTGTTTCCCTAGGGAAAGGAGCTCTGATTTCTATGAGGTCAATGTTTTACTTTCCACAGGGTTAATTTCAGGCCACCAGTAGTATGTCACTGAATGCAGAGTGGGAGAGAAAGGCACCATCGTCCCTCTCCAGACAGCACGGGTGCCTCTGGCACACTCCATCGCCTGAGGTGGGCACATCCCTGGCTCATGTCTAAACTGGGTAAGAAGTGCTCAGCAGACATGGTATGGGTGATCTGGGCTAGTTAGAAATGCAGTAGGTAGGCCGGGTGTGGTGCCACATGATCACCATGAGTTTGAGGCCACCCTGAGACTGCAGAGTGAATGCCAGGTCAGCCCGGGCTAGAGTGAGACCCTACCTTGGAAAAAAAAAAAAAAAAGCACAATGTCAGGTTCATGCAGACCTTGTCAGTCTCATTGTTCATAACCCATGCAAGTTTGAGACACGTGGATCCAACATGAATAGCCATGCCTAGAGCTCTGAGGAGGAGTGGCATCAGAAGTGGGCTTTAAAGAACTAGATGTTTTCCTGGTACACAAGATGGGGAAAGGGAGTATCGGCACGGCAGAGGGACCAGCATAGGCAAAGGCATGGGCGGGGCAAAGGTGTGTGCTGGAGCGGGGAGGGGAGGGGAAGGAAGGAGAGAAGAGAGAGGCTAAGGACCAGCGCTTTCCAAGTGTGGGCCACAGACCAGCAAATGCTTAGATAAATGATTAGAAATGAGAACTCAACCTGGGCTTTGGTGGTTCCCACCTATCATCCCAGCATTTGGGAAGCTAAGGTAGGAAGATCACTATGAATTCAAGGCCAGCCTAGGCTACAGAGTGAGTTCCAGGTCAGGCTGGGCAAGTGAGACCTGCCTAAAAAAACAACAACAACAACAAAAAAAAAAAAAACCCGGGCATGGTGGTGCATGCCTTTAATCCCAGCACTTGGGAGGCAGAGGTAGGAGGATCGCCGTGAGTTTGAGGCCACCCTGAGACTCCATAGTGAATCCCAGGTCAGCTTGGGCTAGAGTGAAACCCTACCTTGAAAAACCAAAAAAAAAAAAAAAAAAGGAGAAAAAGAAAAGAAAAAAAAAGAAAGAAACCCCCAGTGGAATGGGGGCAGGGACGAGGGAAAGGATGGTAGCAACACATGATGCATACATACTAAGTATGTCTGTAGTAAAAGAAAGAAAACAAGTTTGTACTCCAAATCTAAATTTAAAACGTCTTTCAGAAAGTTCTGGCACACACTCAAAATTTTTTTTTTTAACTTTTGTTTTTACTACCTCAACAACAATTTGTTCTTTTTGTTTGTTTATTTTTATTTATTTGAAAGTGACAGACAGAGGGAGAAAGAGGCAGATAGAGAGAGAGAATGGGCACGCCAGGGCCTCCAGCCACGGCAAACGAACTCCAGACGCGTGCGCCCCCTTGTGCATCTGGCTAACGTGGGTCCTGGGGAATTGAGCCTCGAACCGGGGTCCTTAGGCTTCACAGGCAAGCGCTTAACCGCTAAGCCATCTCTCCAGCCCCACACACTCAAATTTAAGAACCACTGAGCCAAGACGAGTGGGAGGAGGAAGAGGCATCATGGAGGGTCCCTTGTGTGACATGAAGGCGTTACTGGGGAGTCAGGCCTGGGGTCCTCTGGCTGCGTCTTTTCTGTAGAGGTCCTGAGAAGAGCTCCCTCCCAGGTGGGGGTGGGGCCGCCCTTTTCTCCAGGGGCTTTCTGCTACCCCACCTGCTGCTAATCTCTGTCCCCACCTCTCACTGGAGGACTCTTTGCCATGGTCCCAGCATGTGTCGCAATAATTACAGGGAATCATGGCCAATTCCCTCATTCATGAGCTACGTTGAGAACAAGTATGGCATGATTAGCTCCCGTGGTTCAGCCCGAGCTCTGATTTCTACCTCAGCCAACTGCAGGTGTGTGAGTGTGACCAGTGGGCTCTGTCTGGGGCTCATATGTCTGTGGGACCAGAGTAATGAGATGTGTGCCCCACCCTAGTCTTTGGTGAACTCACACTCACTCCTGAGATAGGTGGGCATGCCTTTCTTCCCAGAAGCCCCCTCTTCTAGCCAGATGCACCACCGTTGTCTTGACCCACAGTGTTCAGATGGGGACATCTATCTCTTCCTCCATCACAGGGCTGGGACTTGAGTGTGCAATGCCCAGCGTCAATACGGTTCCTGAGCATTCCCTGTGGGCTAAGTCATGTTAAGGGCCTTATGAAGGTACTGTGCCCTTTCATCCCTCCCTCCCTCTTCTTCTTCCCCCTCCTCTTCTTCTCTCTCTCTTTCCCACCTGCTTCCTTGTTTTTTTGTTTTTTTTTGTTTGTTTGTTTTCTTGTTTACTTGAGGCAGGTCTCACTATGTAGTCCAGGCTGGCCTTGAACTCACTATGGAGCCACAAGTGTCCCCAAATTCATGATCTCCTGTCTCAGCCTTCTGAATACTGGGATTGTAGGTAAATGCTACCACACCTGGCTTTGACACCCTTTCTTTCTTTTCTTCCTTCCTTCCTTCCTTCCTTCCTTCCTTCCTCTCTCTCTCTCTCTCTCTCTCTTTCTTTCTTTCTTTTGAGAGAAAGAGAGAATGGGCATGCCATGTCCTCTAGCCACTGCAAATGAACTCCAGACTCATGTGCCACCTGGTGCATATGGCTTACGTGGGTCCTGGGGGATTGAACCTTGATATATATATATATATATATATATATATATATATATATATATATATAATTTATTTATTTGAGAGCGAAAGAGGCAGATAGAGAGACAAAGGGAGAGAATGGGCGTGCCAGGGCCTCTAGCTATTGCAAATGAACTCCAGAGGTATGTGCCACCTTGTGCATCTGTGGGTACTGGGGAACCGAACCTGGGTCCTTAGGCTTCATAGTCAAGCACCTTAACTGCTCCAGCCCCACCGTGTTTAAACCTGACAACTGTTCTGGGTACTATTGCTTTCACCCCATTTTACAGTTGAGGAGACCAAGGCGCGGGAAGAAGAAAACATCGCCTAGAGCCACGTTGCTGGGGGGCCACAGGCCACCTGCCTGCCACAGAGACAGCACAGCTTGCTTAGGGTTACTGTTGTTTTTACTGTTGGTCTGGGGAGCAGGAAGAATGGACTGTTCATGAGGTCTTCATTGCCCTGGTAATGTTCTCTGCTCTTTGAGAAAGAGCCTGACAACGACGGTCTTGTGTGAGACCCAGCAGGGCTGCAAGGGGCTCGAGGAGCTCGTAGGTCGGAATGCTAGTTTTAGTTTCAGCTTCAGCCTAGGAATCTCGCGAGAGAGGCAGTCCCGTCTGCTAGCCCGGGGCTGGCAGTACCTTTGACTCCCGCTGCTCGCTTCTGTAGCCATAAGCGCTGCAAATTAGCATCATAATTGCCTTTTAACTATTCATGGCTGTGAAAGAGAGCAGCTGACCCCGCCTCTCCATCACCCCGTCTGGGCCCAGAGAACTCATCTGGTCCTCTTCCCCAGGCCTGTGGACCACCCGGGCCAGCCCTTCCTCTCATGTTTGTGGAAGCCTCAGTTTCTCCATCTTCTTCACCCAAGGGACAGTGACCATTCAGTTTTCGAGGGCTTATCATGCACACAGTGGGTAATGGTAGCGTGGCTGTTGTCACTCTGTTTGGAGAGCCCAGCAGAGCGAGGACACGTGAGTCAGGGGCATGGCCTGCGTCCACGCTCTCGTCCTCTGGACTCAGCTCAGGCCCTTCCAGTCCCAGCAGATCAGTCTGTGCGCTTACCTTTCGCTGCTGCGGACAGCTTGAATATTTATAGCCCTAGGAGTAGGCTGGAAACTAGACCTGGCCTAAGACACTCAGCTTCCGCGTTGTAATCAGATCTTTACTGTACAGCAGCCAGGCTTAATTACGAGATGGATTCATCTAATCGGCTCTTACATTTGAGATGCAATGAAGCGCTAGGGAGCATGCTGTCGTCGTGAGGTAGGGTCCTGGATGTGAGATGGAGGCCAGTCTGGGCAACGTAGTTAGAAGAAGGCAGAGGAGGAGGAGAGGAAAACTGGTTCTACTGCTCAGAATCAGGTGTCCAGGCTCTCACCAGGCTCTGCACCATCTCACCACCAGCCCCTGCCCCTGCCCCTTGTGCCCATACCTCCCTGTTGGAAACTGGCACTTTATTCTTCCTCCAGCCCCAAGACAGTGGCTTAGAGCCCAAAGAAGCCAAGATTGATGTGGGGATGAAATAGACTGACATTTATTTATATTTATTTATTTATTTTAAGCCAGGCGTGGTGGTGCACGCCTTTAATCCCAGCACTTGGGAGGCAGAGGTAGGAGGATCACAGAGAGTTTGAGGCCACCCTGAGTTTGAGACTACACAGTGAGTTCCAGGTCAGCCTGAGCTAGAGTGAGACCCTACCTCAAAAAACCAAAATATATATATATATATATATATATATATATATATATATATTTAATTATTTATTTTTGAGAAAGAGAGACACAGAGGGAGAAAGAGGGAGAAAGAGGGAGAAAGAGAGAGAATGGGCGTGCCAGGGCCTCCAGCCAATGCAAATGAACTCCAGACACCTGTGCCACTTTGTGCATCTGGCTTACATGGGTCCTGGGGAATTGAATCTGGGTCTTTAGGCTTTGCCAGCAAGTACCTTAACTACTAAGCCATCTCTCCAGCCTGGCTTTCATTTTTTTTAAAATTATTTATTTATAAGCAGATGGAGAGAGAGAGAGACAGAGAGAGAGAGAGAGAGAATGAGAGAATGGGTGTTCCAGGGCCTCTCTCACCACTGCAAACCGACTCCAGATGCATGGGACACCTTGTGCATCTGGCTTTAAGTGGGTACTGGGGAATCAAACTTGGGTCCTTAGGCTTTGTAGACAAGTGCCTTAACCTCTGAGCCATCTCTCTGGCTTTCTTTTCTTGGAGGACAGGGTTTCATGTAGCCATGGGTGACCTTGAACTTCTTATCCTCTTGCCATCACCTCCCACGTGTTGGGACGACAGGCGTGCACCACAATGCTCAGTACTGAGGACCAAACCCAGGGCCTCAGGCATGGTAGGCAAGCTCTGAACCCACTGAGCTACATCCCTGGTCAACCATCATGATTTCACAAGTATCAAACAATTAGCCTTTGAGTCAAAGTCAGCGAGGTTCCCATTATGATCATTATCTCCATCCCCAAAGGATAAAACGAGGTTTGGTGAGGTTAGCCAGCTTATCTAAGGCCACACAGCCATTACTGGGACAACTGGTGCCCAAATCCAGGCAGGCTGTCTCTGTGTGCCATCTTCTGTTTTCTTTGCACTGTTCGCAACAGGAGGCAAGGTAACCAGGAAGCTCAAGCTAGCCGTTCCCTGTATTGGATGGTGGTGGTGGGGGTGTCAGGCAGAGTTATGGGCCCCAGGCCACTGGAGGCTAAAGCAGCCCTGAGATGTCAGGCATGGCTAAGGGCCCCAGGCCGCAGGAAGTTGCAGCAGGCCTAGACCCTGATAATCTCGCCTTGAGCAGGAGTGGGGCTGCTCCCTCCCTTCGCCTGGGGCACCTGGACGCATGTGACCTTTTACCACTCACCCTGAAGGTCCCTATATGTTAATGAGGTATTAGCCAGCAGCCTTCACACAGCCAATCCCCCTGTGATCCGTACCCCGTACCTTTTCCTGCCACTACATGAACGCTTATAAACCCATTCCCCCACCTAATAAACGAGCTGTCCTCTGACACAGTCTCCCAGGTGTTTCTTCCTGTCGATTCACGCCTCTGGGAAACCAATGCGCAGCGACCCCAGGGCGGCCAGGAACCCTGGTGGGGAGGGGGGCGTTGCTTCCAGGTGGGGCTGGAGCACCTCTCCCTGTGTTCTCCCTGTGCTCCTCTGCCTCTGTTGGGTGAGATGGCAGCTCCTGGGAACTTCATCACCCCAGCTGAGGCTGACCCTGGATAGTCTGAGTCCTCCATCTCCTGTCACTGGGCATCCTGTACTCAATCACCCACATATTCATTTCTCCTAATCTTTCTCTTCTCTGCTGTGATAAAGTCATTTTTATAGCACCGAGAACGTGCCTTTCATTTAAATTAAGCTCGCTAGAGTTGATCGGTTTGTCCTGGAGAGCCAGGCTGATCAAGGAAACTGTTTCAATGGTCCCTTCCTTTTAACTGTTCTCTGGGATGCTCTTATAAGAGTCTTGTTTTTGTGTGTATACACTCTGAGTTCTCACTTCTAGAACTTTGGGAGGCAAGGAAGACCACCTAGAGCCTGTCTATTGAAAGGGTTAGGACCTCTCTTACAGGCACAATAGAGTCTTATCTATTTTCCCCATCAGGTAGTGGTCACCCAAACTTTGGGGACTGGTGCCCTGGGAAGGCTGAGAATTCACTTTCACACGGAAGGGCTCTGAGAGGCTTGGATCCAGCTGAGGCTATCAGATCATGCCCAACAGGGAACATCAGCAGAGAGAAAATGGCTGGCTCTAATGGGCCTCTAGCCCTCCATCTGAGGCAAGGGGGGAAGAAGACATGGCCAATCCAAGGGTCGCTGTGTGAATGCCTTCCCTGGAAGTTCTTTCATAATAGCACCTTTCATCACTGTGTCCCAGTGTTGAGCGCGTCAGAGGAGTTCAAGACATGCATGATCAAATGGACAAGGGCTAGGGAGATGGCTCAATGGGTAAGGGACTCGCATAAGCACAAGGCCGTGAGTTCAGATCCCCAGAAGCCATGTGAAGCCAGATGCAATAGCACACGTCTATAATCTCAGTGCTCCTAAGGTGAGATGAGTGGCAGAGACAGGAGAATCCCTGGGAGTCTGCAGGCCATTTAGCCTCATGCACATAAAGGCAAACAAGAGAGCACATCTGAAATTAGGTGGAAGATGTGGACTGACACCCAAAGTCATCTTCTGAACCCCTATACACACACTGTGAAAGGTGCATCCACACTCCCACACAGGTGTGCCCACACACACGCATGAGAAAGAAAGAATGGACAGAGTGAGTAAGGCTGGGCACCAATACCAGCGCTGTACTTGGGCAAGACAGGAAGGTGAATCTGGGAAAAGTAGACCCAGCAGAGGTCCCTCGGCAATAGTCTCTGTGCCTAGATCCCATCTCTGTCCCCCACCGGATACTTGACTCTGGGAAAGCCTCAGCTTTTTTATGCACAGAACAGGGATGATGTGGGCTAGGGACGTGGCTCAATTGGTTGCCCAACATGCATGAGGTGCTGGGTTTGACCATGAGCACAGCATAAACCAGGTATGGTAGTGCACTTGAAGGCAGGAGAATCAAAAGTGTAAGCTCATCCTTGACCATATAGCAAGTTCAAGGCCACCATGGGCTATATGAGACCTTGCCTCAAAAAGAAAGACTGGGCAGGGCGTAGTGGCACACACCTTTAATTCCAGCACTTGGGAGGCAGAGGTAGGAGGATCACTGTGAGTTCGAGGCCACCCTGAAACTACATAGTAAATTCCAGGTCAGCCTGGGCTAGAGTGAGACCCTACCTCGAAAAAAAAAAAAAAAAACTGAAAAATAAAGAAAGATTGGGGATAATGGAAGTGATATGGGGACTTGGGGTATCTTTGAGAGCAATGGAGTCATTCTTGGCTCTTGGTTAGGCTCTAACTCAGAAGTTAAGACACCAGACATTCATAGTCACACAAAACTTCCAAGTCAGTGGTCTTATGAATTCAAAGAATAAGATCCACAGACCATGGAGGGTGAGATTTAGAAAGGTTTCATTCTAAAGAAGAAAGGAAGGCAGAGCTCCTGTATACCAGGAGGGGGCCCCCAGAAATGAAAAAAACCCACCTGATGACTCTGATTGGGATATTTTATGGGAATTTACTAGATGGGGGCTAAACTGGCTAATCCAGTCCTGTCTAATTTCTAGGGAAGGGGAACTGCTTTAGGAAAGAAGAAAAGGAAAAATCAGATCTCATGCCACGTGTCCAGGTGTCTTGTAAGCTTATTTTCATCTGTGTGGCAGGTCTCTAGGGAAGGAGGACTCTTTTATGGAAAAAGAAATAAGAAGAACAGGGCTGGAGAGATGGCTTAGCAGTTAAGCGCTTGCCTGTGAGGCCTGAGGACCCCAGTTCAAGGCTCAATTCCCCAGGACCCACATTAGCCAGATGCACAAGGGGGCGCACGCATCTGGAGTTCGTTTGCAGTGGCTGGAAGCCCTGGCGTGCCCATTCTCTCTCTCTCTCTCTCTCTCTCTCTCTCTCTGTATCTGTCTTTCTCTCTGTGTCTGTCACTCTCAAATAAATAAATAAACAAGTGAACAAAAAAAAATTAAAAAAAAAAGAAATAAGAAGAACAGATTTCCTTCCTTACAGGCGCAAGGACATTTCCTGCCTTTAGCCAATTAATATTTTTTCACTTTTCCCTCAACTTCCTAGCCAATTTCTATCTCATTCCCCCCTCTGAAGAGGTACAGCCCTAACTGCCTGGCTCAGAATTAAATGAGAGGATGTACATCTATGGTGCTCAGCCCTGTGCCTGGTATGTCACAATCATTCACTTAAATGACACTTGTCACTCCAGGTCTCAACACCTGAGGGATCATGAAAAGTGTCTTACTTGGTAACCAGTGTCCTGCTGACACACCACCCTGCCACCCAGGGGCAGCTGAAATAATTTTGCTATCAAAACCACTTGCCAAGCCTCATGGCTCAGTAGTCAGTTCCACGTTGCTGGCATGAGCATCCAAACCAGACACAGTTTATGGGAGGAACAGGATTTATTTCAAGCTTACAGATCCAGGGTAAGGTCCTTTAATGGCGGAAGAAGCTGGCTCCCATTCGTAAATCCAAGCAGAGAGAGAAATCACTACCAGCCAGCAAAAAAAAACAAAATGCAAAATGCGGCAGAGGCTCTGCCAGAGCTCAGACTTCTCTGCATACCTTTGGGCTGGAATTCAGATCCACCCAAAGGTGTCACTGGACCCAGCGACACCTCCTCCAGCCAGGTGGCTGGAGACCCAAGTTACAAGCTTTAGTAAAATGCCTGAGTCTATGGGGGACAGCCATTTATTCAGACGACCAGAGCTCCCCAACAGCTTCTGTTGTCCTGTTAATTCTCTTGCTCTTGTGCTGCTTTTTCCCCTAAGATGTTCTTCTCAGTGCTGCTGCCCACCCGGAAAACACCTGCTCATCCTCCAGCCTCATCCCTTTTCCTCTTCCGTCTCCATGAGGTCCGTACATACTGCCTGACCCCTAGCCCCAAGGGATCCACCAGCTCATTGCTGTCGCCTGAGTTTATCCAAGCAACACTGGTATAAGAATCACCTGGTCCATCTACAGAATCACGAGAAACAACAAGGCATTATTGCTTTCAGCTCCTAAGTTTCATAGATGGTCTTCTAGGCAGTACCACACAACTCACATAGGCCCTAGAGAGGGTGTATCGACATGCTTCAATCCATCTTCACCTTGACCTCTGTCATGTAGAATGTCCCCTGAACCACTGGAGAAACCAGGGAGGGTGATAGAATACCCTCGACTCTGTTCATTACACACCATAGCTGAGCGAAGTGAGAGGACCTACCCTAAATCTTCAAGATGAATATAAACTGTGGGTGATGTCTGTCTACCAAGATCTCTTCCTGGTGCTGAATCTTCCCCCTCCAGGGAAACCCAGAGCCATTCCATAACGGGTCCTCCTGCTCCAGGGACACTCTACTCAACGCCTGTCCCCATGCTGCCGTCTAAGACGATGAGCCTCCGGGGTTCGACCACATCTGCGGAGACTGAAGTAGAATGCTAACACCTTCATCCTTCCTTCTCCTTCCACCCTCCCCCCCCCCACCGCCTCAGAAACCATCTGATCATTATAATAAAAATCCAGCTTTATGTAAATACCCTATTCTCCAAGTAATAAATGCCATTAGCTGAGCCTGTCTGAGCAACTGCAGGCTTTTAAACATCCATTTGAAGATCTTTGAAAGCTCTCTCGAGGCTCTTGCTCATAATTTACTAAGGGGGAGTTGGTAATAACTGTGTTAAATGGCCAGGCCTAGCAATTCACAGTAGGTGTGTCTGTTTGTGTGTTGTGCTGCTGGGGGGCACGGGGGGGGGTGGGAAGAGCATGCCTTGTCTTCCATGCTGATACGTTACTTGTTTTTAAGAGTCCCACTGGGGGCTCACAGTCCTTTGATGAGCTATTAATGAAAGAGCAGATCTGACAATTAATTTCCCCAGTGCTATTATGTGTTGTTTTGACAACAATTCTCTGAAAAGCCTTACTTCTCACCTGGCCTCCCCGTGCCAAGAAGAGCCATGGGTTGCGGGGAGAAGTTGATTTTACCTGGTTATTTAATGGTAATAGATTACCTACTGTGTGACAGACATGGTATTGGGTATACTTCCTGCCTTCAGGGAGCCCCCAGTCTGGTGGGAAGAAAGATATGGAAACAAACATTCAGTAACAATACGTGATGCCTACTATGGTGAGGATGGTGTGGGGAGCCATGGGAGCCACCGGATAGCAAATAGCCTAGAATCAAGGAGTCACAGAAGCTTCCAGAAGGAAGCCTAGAGCTACCAAGACAAAAGTAATGCTCTTGAGAGTGCTTAGCACTAAGTGAGACATCTCTATCACACCCTCCGAGGCTCAGGGAACACTGCAGAAGAGGTGATGGAAAGAATGTAAGAGCCAGTAGGTGGGGAGGAGTGCTTTTGAATGCTGCCTTCCAGACACAAGCTGGCTGTTGGATTAATGACTTCACAGGGGCTGTTGCTACCTACACAAGACCTGCGTACTATGAAGGCAAAAAAGAAAATAAAATGATGACATTAAAATAGGAGAGAAGCTGGGCGTGGTGGCGCACCCCTTTAATCCCAGCACTTGGGAGGCAGAGGTAGGACGATTGCCATGAGTTCGAGGCCACCCTGAGACTACATAGTGAATTCCAGGTCAGCCTGAGCTAGAGTGAGATTCTACCTCAAAAAACAAACAAACAAAAAAAAAAATTGAAGAGACAAGCTGCAAAGAAGGAATTCGGTGGAGGAAGATGATGGGATAAAGGAGGGTGGTGGGAAGGGATTATGATCAGGGTACATTGTGTATATGTATGGAGCTTATTCTAGTCACCTTCGCGTTGCTGGTACAAGCTGACCAAAATCAGTGGGTGGATGGGAGGAAAGAGTTGAGTTTGGCTTAGACTCAGGGGGAGGATTCGTGATGGCAAGATAAAGCATGGCATGAGCAGAGGCTGGACACCACCCCTGCCACAGCAGGTGGAAAACAGCAACAAGAGACTGAGCCGACGGACACTGGCAAATTAGAGGCTAAAGATCCTCAAGATCTTCCCCTAACCACTCACTTCCTCCAGCAAGGTTCCACCTCCCAAATCGCCACCCACTGGGGACCAAGCAATCAGAACACATGAGTTTATGGGGGACACCTGATACAAATACAAGCTGGCATTTCGTTGTTTTTTTTTTTTTTTCCTTTGATGAGATTGGGATCACACTATGCTCATTACTCTGTGGTTTGACATTTTTACATTACAATATATCAAGAGCATCTTTCAAGATAAGTCCTTCCAGATCTAATACACTTTAAAACTTTTTATTTAGTTATTTATTTGCAATCAGAGAGAGATAGAAGAGAAATGGACAGAGAGAATGGGTGCGCCAGGGCCTCCAGCTGCTGCAAATGAACTCCAGATGTATGCACCATTTCGTGCATCTGGCTTTATGTGGGTACTGGAGAACTAAACTTTGGTCACTAGGCTTTGCAGGCAAGCGCCTTAACTGATGAGCCACCTTTCCAGCCTTCTAATAGATTCTTTAGTTGCTGGAGAATACTCTTCAGTTTGAATGTAGCAGAATCTATCTATCCAATCCCTGGCTGATTGACATCTACATAATTTCACATTGTCATGACTACAATGTTATATCCATGAACTCCGATGCCTTTCTATCTGCAGAATAGATTCCCAAAACCAAATTGCTAAATGAAAGAATGCACCTTTTTGATTTTAGTAAATTCTGACAGATTCCACTCTCAAAATGTTACAGTCATTCACACTTCTCACCAGAAACACAGAGAATTCTTGCTTCTCCATGACCTTTCAACACTGGGTGTTATCAGTTTACAATGGTCTCCCCACCCACTTTTGATGAGCAAATTTCAAAGAAGAAGAAGAAAAAAAAAACCAGATAGCAACAACACAAAACCATACCAATTTGTTATTATTATTTGCATTTTACCTGATCACTATTTAGGTTGATTATCTTCTCAAGTGTCTGTTTATATTTTGGGGTTTTTTTTTCTCCTCCAAGAAATGCTCATAATTGTCTGACACTTCATTAAAATTCAGGTTCTGGGGCCACAGGTGGAGCTACTGAGTCAGGATCTCTGCAAGTGGAGTCGAAGAATCTGCATTTTCAGAGACCCTGTGAAGGTTTTTAATTTATTTTTATTATTATTATTAACAACATATTTTTCATGGATACATTATGTGTCGGCACCCTCTTTTCCCTAATCCCTGCCCCCATTCCTCTGGGGACCCTCCTCAGTGGGGTTGCAGGTATTCCCTATGGGCTTGTGCATTGTGGGAGCAGTAGTCAGTTATTTTTGGGGGGGGAGGGATTTTTTTTGTAGTCAGTAAAAATAGATAAACATGACCTCAAAAATTCAAAACCCTTGCAGGGGAACAAAGGGAGGACATTGTCTGGGAAGATGAGGGTGGGGAAGTCAATGGCAAAGGAGTGCGGTTACTGCCACCATCCATCACCATCATCATCTTCACGATTCCTATCAGCCAGAGAAGAGCTCTAAAGACTGAATGAAGTGCTGGAGACCAATTCCATAGCAGGAGTTCTCTGGAAGCATTGGAACAGAGCTGTCGCCAAGAGACCTTTTGGCCTAATACCTCCCTTAAGTCAGTCAAGCTTTTGTAGCAATAGAGGTGAATCTAATATATCACTTTCTTGTCAGTATAAAGGTGTAAATGTCAAATCCTCCTCCTTTTTTTTTTTTTTTTTTTGGTAAAGATTTGACAATGCACTTCCAGCAGCACCCATTTTAATCAACAAAGCAGCAGCAGAAAGATCACAGGGCGGCAAGTGTGCCATATCCTATCTGAGCTTTGGTGTGGATTTGAAAATTGCACTTTTAATTAAAATTGGCATTTCAGAAGCTTGGGTTTCAGCTAGCCGTTTTGCTGGGGAATTGCAGATGGCGAGGCAAACAATCTGAGAGAGAGGCTTAAGAGTGCAAAGAGGATGGCTTGTGTATGAACAGGGGGCGCTTGTTTAAATAATGAAGTGGAGAAAAGATAATGTAAAAATGCTTCTCTGTTTAGTTAGGTTCCCTGGGAGACTCAGATAATTGCAGTTGAGCTGTCCAAGGTGCTGACGGCTAGGCAAGCAGTTCCTTTGAATGTGTCCACAGTGCCCAGAGGTTAAACTCCGGGTCGCCAGCCTTCAGTCCAGTCAGGCTGGGCTTCCTTCAGGAGTTTGTTTCTGGCCAATGACAAACACAGGAGCTGACGTTATACTAGCAGTCATTGATTCATTCGACCTACAGAGCTAGTGATGTTTTCCATGTACAACAATGCATGCTGCTCTGATTTGCTCTTCTTTTTTTTGAGGTAGGGTCTCACTCTAGCTCAGGCTGACCTGGAATTCACTATGTATTCTCAGGGTGGCCTCCTATCCTATCCTATGGTGCTCCTCCTATCTCTGCCTCCCAAGTGCTGGGACTAAAGGCATGTGCCACCATGCCCGGCTCATGCTGCTCTGACTTGATTTGGCTTTGCTTTTTTATTTTTATTTATTTATTTGTTTATTTGTTTATTTGTTTATTTATTTATTTATTTATTTATTTGAGACAGAGAGAGAGGGAGAGAGGGAGAATGAGCATGCCACGGCCTCTAGTCACTGCAAACAAACTCAAGATGCATGTGCCACCATGTGCATCTGGCTTATATGGGACCTGAAGAATCGAACCTGGGTCCTTAGGATTCGCAGGCAAGTGCCTTAACCACTAAGGCTTTGCTTTTTTAAAATGGGACCTCATTAAGTAGCCCAGGCTGGCCATGGAACTGTCAGTCTTCCTGTCTCTGCTTCTACAGTAATCCAGGCATGCTCCCACCCCCACCCAGACATTGCTTTGAAAAATTAAAAGATTATTAAGCCAGACTCATTGGATCTTATTCATGAATGATTTTTTGTTTGTTTGTTTGTTTTGTTTTTCAAGGTAGGGTCCTGCCCTAGCCCAGGCTGACCTGGAATTCACTACGTGGTTTCAAGATGGCCTCGAACATACGGCAATCCTCCTACCTTAGACTCCTGAGTGCTGGAATTAAAGGTGTGTGACACCATGCCCAGCTTGGTTTGGTTTTTTGAAGCAGGATCTCACTCTAGCCCAGGCTGACCTAGAACTCACTCTGTAACCTAGGCTGTCCTTGATCTTGTAATGATTCTCCTATCTCAGCATCTCCAGTGCTGGGATTAAATGTGGGTGCTATCACAGAAGGCTTCTGTAACAGACAGCTTCAGGTTTGTTGAGATGAACTTCCAGACCAGGCACAGTTATGGAGGAAGGGATTTATTGAAGCTTACAGATCCAGGGGAAGTTCCATAATGGCAGAAGAAGCCGGCCTGCCTTCACAGGACCAAGCAGAGAGAGAGAAGCACAAGCCTAAAGCCAAAAGCCACAGCACAGCACACTTCAGGAACTCCAGCTAGGCACACTTTGCATATCTTTAGATTGAAATCTGAAACCCACCACCACACCTTAACATCCGCCCAGTGACACCGCCTCCAGCCAGGTGGCTGCAGATGCAAACTACAACTAAAAAAAAAAAAACAAAACTGAATATATTGGAGGCCATCTAGTCAAACCACCACAGGTTCCATGAATTATCTTATTGAATCTCAGAGTTGGTTTTGTGAGTTATCAGGACTTTGCGAACTTGAATTATGATTGATACATTTTTTATTTTATTATGTTATTGTTTTGAGAGAGACAGACAGACAGAGAAAGGGAGAAAGAAACAGAGTATGGGTGCCCCAGGGCCTCTTGCCACTGCAAATGAACTTCAGAATCATGCACTACATCATGCATCTGGCTTTATGTGGGCACTAGGGAATTGAACCCAAGCCATCAGGCTTTGTGAGCAAGCACCTTTAATCACTGAGTTCTCTACCCAGCCCTGATTAAATTTTTAATTAATCAAGAACAATGTCAATTAAAGGCATTTATCTTTTTCAAAAAAATTTAAATTTATCTATATGTTTGTATGTGGGGGGGGGGGATGCTCAAAGGCCTCTTGTCATTGTAAACAGAATGCCAAACACTTAATGCCACTTTTTGGGTTTGGCTTTGCCTAGATAGCTGTGGAATTGAACGCAGGCCAGCAGGTTTTCTAAGCAAGCGCTTTTAACTGCTGGGCCATCTTCCTAGCCTCAAGTAAGGGCATTTAAAATGATCTTTTGGGCTGGAGAAATGGCTTAACAGTTAAGGCACTTGCCTGCGAAGCCTAAGGACCCAGGTTCGATTCTCCAGATCCCACATAAGTCAGATGCACAAGGTGGCATATGTATCTGGAGTTCATTTGCAGTGGCTATAGGCTCTGAATCAACCATTCTCTCTCCCCCGCCCCTCCGCTTTCTCTCTGTCTCAAAATAAATAAATAAATAAATTTTAAAATGATCTTTTACTGGTGGTGCTGGGGATTGGAGCCAGGGCCTTGTGCATGTTAGCACCCTACCACTGGGCTGTAACACCAGTCCCAGTCAAACTTCTTGACACCCTTGTGTGTTATGTGTATGCAGATCACACAATACTGGTTTGACTCAAATTCACATAAAAGAGATGTGATGTGAGGGACTAGAGAGATGGCTCAGCAGACCAAGTGCTCCTATGCAAAGCCTAAGGACCCAGGTTTGATTCTCCAGTACCCACATAAATCCAGATGCACAAGGTGGTGCATGCATCTAGAGTTGGTTTGCAGTTTCTGGAGGCCCTGGCATGCCCATTCTCTCTCTCTCTCTCTCCCAAATACACACGCCATCCCCATGGGATTCCTGAGAAAGTCCCATTTTGGAATCTGGAAGCTGGGGAAGTCACGTACTATTTTTCAAGAGAACCAACGTTGCTTGGCCCCTTCTCCAACCATGAACCCAGAGATCCCCCCTCACCCTCAAGCCTGTGTGGCCCTCTTGCCACCGCATGAGCTCCTGTACTCAGTGGCCCAGGCAGCAATCCAGCCCAGGGAGGGAGCTGCACCAGAGTGAGACCAACGAAGAAATCGAAGAAATTGAGAATCCAGCCCAAGAGCTCACTGACTCCTCCCCTGGGCCAGCTCAGGCAGCTGGGGAAGCCTGTCATTAACTCTCTTTATTATCTGCATTTTCTGCCTCACTGGCTCATCTGAGCAGGAGGTGAATAGGAATGGGACCAGCTTGGAGTCACTGGCGTGGACTTGGCTTCACTGGCTTCTGCAATGGGAGGAGCTGGGACCACCGAAAACACCGCCTGTCCAGAAGGCACCCACGTGTGAGATGGGAATGGAGAACTGCTGTGCTCATAACAGGGCTGGGCTCTGGACATTCAGCGTAAGATTTCCTTGGCAGTTTCCCCCAGTCATGGCTTCTGAGCCCACAGTCTCCTACCACTGTCATTTGGAAGATCAGCTTGTCCTTTTATTTTTATTTTTTATTTCTTAAAGGGGCTGGGACAATGGCTCAGCAGTTAAAGGCACTTGATTGTAAGCCTGCTGACCACAGTTCAGTTCTCCAGAGCCCATGGAAAATCAGCCATAAAGCGGTGTATGTGTCTGTAATCCCTACGTGTCTATGACAACGGGAGCTGGAGCCAGGAGAATAAGAAAGCCTGTCTCTAGAAGGTGGACAGACCGGAGAGACCTCTGATCTCCACATGTGCCATGGCGCATGTGAGCCCCATGCACACACATAAAGACATGCATATGCAAATAAATCTGGCTTTATATACGGGTCCTGGGGACTCAAACCCAGGTGGTGAGGCTTTGCAGGCAAGTGTCTTAACCACTGAGACATCTCTCCAGCCCAGCATGTGATTTTTTTTCTCCTTCCTTCCTTCCTTCCTTCCTTCCTTTCTTTCATTTATTTGAGTTAGAAAGAAAGAGACAGACAGAGAGAGAGTGAGAGAGAGAGAGAGAGAAAATGGGTGCACCAAGGCCTCTAGCCACTGCAAACAAACTCCAGATGCATGAGGCACCTTGTACATCTGGCTTACATGGGTACTGGCGAATCGAACCTGGATCCTTTGGCTTTTCATGCAAGTGAAAAGCCATGCCTCCAGCCCCCAGCATGTGAATTTTTGTTTGTTTGTTTTTTCAAGGTAGGGTCTCATTTTAGCCCAGGCTGATCTGGAATCCGCTATGTAGTCTCAGGTGACCTTGAACTCAGGGCAATCCTCTTACCTCTGCCTCCTGAAAGCTGGGATTAAAGGCGTGCGCCACCATGCCCAGCTGAGCAAGTTGGTTTTTTTGTTTTGTTTTGTTTTTTCAAGGTAGGGTCTCACTGTAGCTCAGGCTGATCTGGAATCCACTATGTAGTCTCAGGGTGGCCTTGAACTCGCGGTAATCCTCCTACCTCTGCCTCCCGAGTGCTGGGATTAAAAGCGTGCGCCACCACGCCCGGCTGCATGTGATTTTTAAAATGAGGAAATGTTTTGAGGTGCCTGCCAAGGAATAGAACTATCTTTATTTATTGAGCATTTTCCCAACCTGAGTGCTTATTCCCAAATTATTTTAAACCAATCCTCAGAATAACAGGGTAGATATTCATACCCCATTTTGTGGATGAGGAAACTGAGATACAAGTTAAGCAACTTGTTCAAAATAACATGTGTCTATCTCTTTTTAAAAGTTGGGGTTGGAAGCCGGGCATGGTGGTGTATGTCTTTAATCTCAGCACTTGGGAGGCAGAGGTAGGAGGATCACCATGAATTCAAGGCCACCCTGAGAGTGCATAGTGAATTCCGGGTCAGCCTAGACTAGAGTGAAACTCTACCTCAAAAAACAAACAAACAAACAAACAAACAAAAAACTTGGGCGCTGGAAAATAAGGCACTTGTCTGCCAAACCTAACAACCCAGGTTCAATTGCCCAGTACCCACATAAAGCCAGACGTACAAAGTAGTTCATACATCTGAAGTTCATTTACAGTAGCTAGAGGCTTTGGCATGCCCAGTCTCTCTCTCTCTCTCTGTCTCTTTCTCCACTTGCAAATAAATAAATAAATAAATTTTAAATGTTGGGGTTGGAGAGATTGCTCAGTGGTTAAAGGCACTTGTTTGTAAGCCCTGATGTCCTAAGTTCAATTTCCCAGTGCCCCTTATAAAGCCAGATATGCAAAGTGTCACATGTATTTGGAATTAATTTGCAGTGGCAAGAGGCTCTGGTGTGCCCATACTATCTCTCCCTTTCTCTGTGTCTCTGTCAAATAAATACATACATACATAAATAAATATTTTAAAAAATTTGTGTGTGTTCATTTAGAGGCAAATATGTGTCTGTGTGCTTGCACATGAATGTGTATATGTGTGGAAGTCAGAGGACAATCTTGTTTTCAGTCTCAGGAAATCCATCCACCTGTTTTTACTTTTTGGTTTTTTGAGGTAGGGTTTCACTCTGGCCTAGGCTGACCTGGAATTCACTATGTACTCCCAGGGTGGCCTTGAACTCACAGCGATCCTCCTACCTCTGCCTCCTGGGTGCTAGGATTAAAGACATGCACCACCATGCCCGGCTCAGCATGCACATTTTTTATGTGAGACAGGGTCTCTCACTGGTCTGCAGCTCACAAATTTGACTAGACTGGCTGACCAGTGAGTGAGCCCCAGGGACCCTCCTGTCTTTGTCTCTTCAGTACTGGATTACAAGTGAGTGTCACCACACACAGCATTTTATGTGGACCTGAAGCTTATAAGACAGTCACGTTATCAAATGAGCTATCTCTCCAGCTAACACACCTCTTTCTCAACCACTGTCCCCTATCCTGGTACAAGATCTGCAAATAAAACCCCCATGTTTGCCTTGGTTATGGGCAGCATTACCTTGGAAGTGACTCTCGTGATCCCTTACCTGCTGCAGATAATAAATCCTTCTTTCACTTTTTTCCTTCTTCTTCCTCCACTTTTAAATTTGTTGGCAGAACTTCTGCATTCACCAATATATAAATCCATTGATTTGGTCACACCATCCTTGGTATCTATTGCTGTGGATATGTCCCCAGGTTAGCTGTGTCATTACAGGTCTTTCCGGGACACTTGCCCACCCATTGCTCCCCAAGTTTTTCTTTATCCAGTGTCCGAAGTCTGACTTGCCTTGTCTTAGCTGAATTGTCTTTTTCTCAGATCACCATGAAAGCTGAAAAATAAGAGACTCAGAAATACTACATTTTGTTGACCTGCAAAGAGACCCTCTCTATTCAATGACCACATCCTCTCCTTCCCACCTCCCATCATCATTTCCCTCCTTGGGTTCCCTTCCTCTCTCCCTCTATTCCGCCTCTTTTTTTGGGGGGGGGGGAGGAGACAAATGGCCCATGGTGCTGTCCTTGGTGCTGACCTGCATTTCTCACTTATTCAGTGAGAGACGGAAAAAAAAAAAAAAAGTGCTGGAAACACCTGTAATGACACACAGCTAATCTGGAGACATAACCCGAACAAATTAGGTTCTGTGCCTTCGATGGGCCAGAGAAACCACCATGCCCCACAGACGCTGGCCTGGGTTACAGATGCCAGCTGGTTGCTCACCCTTCCCATAGCCATTGATTGCTAAACTCCAGGGTACAGAGAGCTAGTGCCTTATCGAGGCGCTCCAGAGACCGCAGTTGGACCAGTGATGGCCCCACAGGGACCAGAACGTGCTACCCAAGCAGGATACACAGGCTCGAGATAAGGCCAAGAACAGAGTCCCTTTGGCGCTCAGGCGCTGTTCATCAGAAATCAACAGCCCCTCGGCCCTGGCCATGACGGGCAGGATGATAACAATGCATGTGATCAGTAGCCTTAGAGGACAGGCTGTCGCTGGCTTCTGGAGATAAGGGAACAATGAACAGCCCCTCCTCCTAGGAAAGGGCAGAGCGCGGGAGTTAAGTTGGTCTCTGACCCCTCACAGCTGCCAGGGCTCCGTCCTCTCTGAAGACCCCCACAGCTCCCTCCTGCCACCCAGGAGACCCTGGACCCATTGTGCGTCCAATCTTCTGACCTCTTTGCTTGGGAATTAATCATGTTATCTCTAGAGCACAGGTATTAATGAGTGCCAGCAGACAAGAGACTCCCTCTCAGTTTTCCTGCTCTTCTGAGGCCGCTGAGGGAGTGGGGTGGGATGGGCAGGTTTCTTCGAATGGCTTATCCGGGCCATGGACTCGGCATTAACAGCCTCTCTCTAGGATCAGGCAGGGAGAGGCTGCAACCATCATTTTCTTTTCTTTTTTTTTTTGTTCTCTTTCTTTTCTTTTTTGCTTGCTTTCTCTTTATTTCTTTCCTTTCTTCCTCTTTCCTTCCTTCCTTCCTTTCTTTTTTTTGAAGGCAGGATCTTATACTCTATCTCAGACTGGTCAGGAACTCACTGAGGCTGGCCTCAGACTTACAGCCATCCTCCTACCTCAACCTTCTGAGCTACTGGGATTGCAGGTGTGAGCAACCACACCCAGAAAAATTATTATTTGCTTGTTTTTCCCAGGTGCCAAGTATTAAACCCAGGGCTCCATGCATGCTAAGAAAGCACTAATTTAGCCATTAAAAACCCCTGTGATGTGGATGCTGGGTGGGTGTGGTGGTGCACGCCCTTAGTTCTAGTACTCGGGAGGCCGAGGTGGGAGGATCGCTGTGAGTGAGTTTGAGGCCAGCCTGAGACTAATTCCAGGTCAGCCTGGGCCAGAGTGAGACCCTACCTTGGGAAAACAAACAAACAAATAACAACAACAACAACAAAAAACACAACCCACACCTACGAGGTATAAATTATTCTTGCCCCCATGTTACACACGAGAACTATGAGGCATACCAAAGAAAAATAACTTTACTTAAGCTACTAAACTATGATGTGCCAAAGGAAGGATTTGAACCACGGCGCACCAAAAAGTATGTGCTTTTTGAAGCCGGGCGTGGTGGCACACGCCTTTAATCCCAGCACTCGGGAGGCAGAGGTAGGAGGATCACTGTGAGTTCGAGGCCACCCTGAGACTCCATAGTGAATTCCAGGTCAGCCTGGGCTACAGTGAGACCCTACCTCGAAAAACCAAAAAAAAAAAAAAAGTATGTGCTTTTTTCTTTTACACTTTAAGTTCATAATTGTTAGGTTCCAATGACTTCTTTATTTTATATATATATATATATTTATTTATTTTGGTTTTTTGAGGTAGGGTCTCACTCTAGCCCAGGCTGACCTGAAATTCACTCTGTAGTAGCCAGGCATGGTGGCGCATGCCTTTAATCTCAGCATTCAGGAATTCAAAAAACCGAAAAACCAAAAAATAAAAAAAAAAGAATCCTTTACTTATGTATGAGAGAGAGAAAAAAATGGGCAGGTAGAGAGAGAGAATGGGTGCACCAGGGCCTCCAGCCACTGTAAACGAACTCCAGACTCATGCACCCCACTTATGCGTCTAGCTTATGTGGGTCCTGGGGACTCAAACCTGGGTCCTTGGGCTTTGCAGGCAAGCACCTTAACTGCTAAGCCATCTCTCCAGCCTCCAATGGCTTCTTATTTTAAAAAATTTACTGTACAAAGTAATAGGTCTTATGATAAAATTTTCACACATACAAATCATTGTACCATGCTCATATTCATATTCCTCCTACACTCCACTCTCCTGTCCCTCCTTCGACCTCACTGGTTCCCTTGTGTCCCCTTCTGTTTTTTTTTTTTTTTAATTTTTTTATTTTTATTTATTTGAGAGCGACAGAGAGAGAGAGAGAGAGAGAGAGAAGGAGGGAAGGAGGGAGGGAGAGAGAGGGAATGGGCGCGCCAGGGCTTCCAGCCACTGCAAACGAACTCCAGACGCATGTGCCCCCTTGTGCATCTGGCTAACGTGGGTCCTAGGGAATCGAGCCTCGAACCGGGGTCCTTAGGTTTCACAGGCAAGCGCTTAACGGCTAAGCCATCTCTCCAGCCCCCCTTCTGTTTTAAATATAAATAATTTTAACCTTTTGAATATGAATATATAATTTTAACCCTGGGTTTAAACTAAATATGCCCAAAACTGTGTTCACCATCTAGTATGACCTTAAACTGAGTATGTTTTCTTAATATATATGTTTGTATATTTTGTCTGTCTTGTTCTTCTCTTTCCTCTTTTCAGACCTCTTTTTCCTCATCCCCAGTAATCCTTCTACTTTCATATATTTAAACGAGATCAGACATATAAGAGGAAAACATGGAATTTGCTTTTCTAAGTCTAGCTTGTTTGGCTTTTCATGATAACCTCTAGGATAGTATGGGCTCTTTGGTATTATTATTATTATTATTTTCTTGGGGGGGGGGCATATGAGTCCCTGCAGTACCCCATGCACTTGCCTGATGTGCAGTGGCTGGATTGAACAGCCCATTCTTATTTGAGCCCAGGTCTCTTACTGATCTCAGAGCTTGCTGTCTTTTCACAAGCTCCAGCGATACCTGAGTCTCTGCTCCCTACAACACTGGGATTACAACTGCACGTGGCCATACCCAGCTGTCTCCTGGGTGGCAGGCGGGAGCGCTGGGGGTCTTTAGAGAGGTGAGGGCCCTGGCAGCTGTGAGGGGTCAGAGACCAACTAACTATTGCACTTTGCCCTTTCCTAGGAGGAGGAGCTGGGATTTGAAGTAGTCTCTCAGGTCTCTAACCCTCATGCTTGCAGGGAAATTACTCTTAAACTGCTAAGCCTTCTCTGCAACTCCTCTCCCCCACCCCTCTCTCTCTCTCCATGTATATTTAGCCTAGACAGACCTGGAATTCACTATGCAGTCTCAAGCTGGCCTTGAACCACAGCGTTTCTTCACTACCTCAGCCTTCTGAGTGCTGGGATTAAAGGTGTGTACCACCACACTCAGCCAAAAAATACATGTTGTTACTACATTTTATTTTTGGTCTTTGTTGTTTGTTTATTTGAGGTAGTGTCTCATCTATCCCAGCCTAGCCTCAAACTCAAGGAGATTCTCCTCCCTCGACCTCCTGAGGATTCAAGGTGTGTGCCACCACACCTGGCTAGGATGTGCTCTTTGTCACTGCCCTTGGCCACCAGCAGAAGAGGCAGTGGGTGGCATGGGCTGTGGAGGGGGCACCACAGCTTCTTGGGCATTGAGGGTCAGTGACTGAGCTTGTGCGTGGGTTCCAGCCAAGGAGGAGCTCTGCAGAGATGAGAGAGGTAAACTGAGATTCAGGGTAGGCAACAGACAGCGGCTATGTTGGAAATCAGACAGCGAGGAGAGAGCAGAAAATACCACAAAGGGCTGAAGAGGATGAGGGGGACATTAGATGCCCAGGAGGAAAGAGTGTGGGATCGTGGTGTGGTAGTTAGACTTCAGGGGACTGGGGGTGGATGGGAGGTATGGTCACATTTGGCTGACTGAACAGAGGTGGCACAAAGAGGGGACGTAGGGAGAGGGGCTATCCCAGCAGGACACGGTCAGCACAGGACAGATGCTAGCCCGAGCCCTGGCTTCCTACCAGGCCAGGCTGCGCAGAGTCTGCCTGGCAAAGGCTTGTTCTCGATCCCAGCAAAAAACCTCAAGCCAGGAAATGCCAAGTGAGGCCTGAAGGCACAAATATTTGTTCGGCTTCTGCCCTTCTTGTTCAAACACAGCATTCACTTTGGGGGGGTGGAAGCTGCTCTGTTACATCCAGGAAATAAGAGCCTGGCGAAGGTGGAGGGGTGTGTGAGAGGAGCACTTGCTCTTGGGGACCCTAAGGAAATCCCCAGGTTCCTGGGCTACTGGAATCCATTAACTCAGCAAAGAGGCGAAGTAATACCCCGCTCCTCGATGCTGTTCAAACAAATTCAGCCTTTCCCCCCCCATCAGGCTCCGTCCTTTCCCACGCCTCTCCTGCTTTGGCTGGTGGAATCAGTGAGGTGGGGGGGGGGTGGTACTGCTTCTCTCTACCCCGGGCCATAAGACTACACGTCATTGAAGAGGGTGTGTTGTCAGGTCATGACCTTGACGGAGGCTGAGCGTTATGTTGGGGTTGTGATCAGTGTGGTTTCTTTCTGCCAGCATGTAGGAGTCCATGCATGCTGCTGTGGAGTTAGTTACTCTCTCTCTCTCTCTCTGTGTGTGTGTGTGTGTGTGTGTGTGTGTACTCATGTGTTAGCACCATCTTGCTGAGGGACTACATTGTGTGATATGTGACTATGTCACTGCCACAGCTTCACGTTGCTGGGATGAACTTCCAAACCAGGCACACATCTTTGGGAGGAAGGCCTGTATCGAAGCTTACAGATCCAAGGGAAGTTTTGTAAAGGCGGACGAAACTGGCCTCCATTCACAGGTCCACGCAGAAAGGACTACCACCAGCAGCGTCATAAGCAGGCACACGCCGGGACCCCCGGGCAGAGGTCAAGCACTCTGCTTACCTCAGGCTGCAATTCAGATCCGCCCACAGTGACACCTCCTCTAGCCAGGCAGCTGGAAATCTAATAACTTACAAACTAATAAACTCCTGAATCTACTAGGGGACATCCATGTAAACTGCCACAGTCTTCTTCACAGTGGCTGATGTCACTTACAAGAGACCTGCGTAATAAGAGAGGGAAAATGTTGGCATCAAAATAAAAGAGAGACTAGTTGGGAAGAAGGCATTAATTTAAAAAAAAGAAAGAAAGAAAGAAAAGAGGACTGGAGAGATGGCTTAGCGGGTAAGCACTTGCCTGTGAAACCTAAGGACCTTGGTTCGAGGCTCGATTCCCCAGGACCCACGTAAGCCAGATGCACAAGGTGGTGCATGCATCTGGAGTTCGTTGCAGTGGCTGGAGGCCCTGGTGTGCCCAATCTCTCTCTCTCTCTCTCTCTCTCTCTCTCACTGCCTCTTTTTCTCTCTCTGTCGCTCTTAAATAAATAAATAGAAAAGAAAAAGACCACCTGTCTGCTCAGACCTTTTAGGAATATATAGTGGAAGTCCTCCGAACATTCCTGCTTTCTCTCTGGTCTTTGAGGGGCTGGATCAAACTGATCCATCCTTGAAACTCTCCAGATCCAAAGAAGTGTGCCTTTATTTTTTTTTCAATGTGTATTGCGGTATGTGCGTATATGTGTGTGTGGATGCCCGAGGTTAATATCAAGTGCCCTTGGTTATTCTCCACTTTATTTTTTGAGATCAGATTTCTCACTGAACCCACAACTCAACGGTTCAACTAGGCTAGCTAGCCAATGAGGCCCAGGGATTCCCTGTCTCTGTCTCCCCACTATGGAATTATAGGCACTCACCACCACACGTGGCATTTAAAAATATTTTATTTATTTATTTGCAAGCAGAGAGAGAGAAAGAAAACACACACACACACAGAGAGAGAGAGAGAGAGAGAGAGAGAGAGAGAGAGAGAATGAGAGAATGGGTATGCTACGGCCTCTTGCCATTGCAAACGAACCCCAGACACATGAACCACTTTGTGCATCTGGCTTTATGTGGGTACTGGGGAATTGAACTCAGGCCATCAGGCCCTTCAAGCAAGCATCTTAACCAATGAGGCATCTCTCCAGCCCCCACGCCTGACATTTTTACGTGAGTTCTAGGCATCCAAACTCAGGTCTTCATGCTTGCCCAGCAAGCACTTTACCCACTGAGCCAGCTCCCCTGCCCCAAAGTATTATTCTTGAGGTCACAGGCTGTTACCCCACCCCCATGCCCTATCCCCACACCCCACCTAGCAGCCAATAGTTCATTCCAAGGGCACCCACCTCCCAGGGTTACTCTGGAAGCCCCTGGGGCTGGGGAGGCAGCAGCAGGCCTGCCGGGCTCTGTCCAGACCTCCAGCAGCTGCAGCCCTGGCTGCTCTCCCTTTCCAGCTCCATCTGGGCAGGATTCCTCCACGCAGGCTGGACTGAGGCGGCGCAGACACCATCAGATGTTGCCATTCTCTCGGGCAGCCCCGCCATCTGCTTTGGCAGTTTCCCGCAGGAATGTACTGTGTGAGAGAAAGAAGCCCTCTTTGAAGGGACTCAGGTGTCCAAAGGCCAGTGCCTGTGAGTAGAGTTCCAACTTTGTCCTGGAGTCACTTCTCTGACAGCCTCTGACACGTCCCTAACTGCCCAGTACACCCAGCACCATTCACCACTCCGGTGTGTCCCATCCATGGACCCACAGAGCAGCGAACAGAGTTCATCCGAATGCATGGCTGTCCCTCCCTCGCGCCACGGTGAGGACTCTGGAGCTATTTGAAAGGCAGGGCTGCAGAGTGGCTCATGGTGTCCCAGAGCCCGCAGTGACATATAGTATCAGGCTGGTGTGGCCTGGTGCACCTTCCCTTGGTCACCTCTAACCTGATCTTAAGCCTTGGTGGACATGCCAGGCCCCACTGGCAGCTGCCCACCTCAAGTGCCCAGTTCACTCTTTGCCTCAGCCCCAGGCTTATTCCAGTGCCCTGAGAGCAGGCCCAGGTCACCTGGAAGTACCATAGAGTGGCATTTAAATAAAGACTGAGGGGCTGAGGGGTGAGCCAGTGGACACCCGAGGAGAGGGAGGATACCACAGGCAGTTGACATTGACAGCTAGTGTCAATTTCTGAAGCAGGAGACAACTGGAAGGACAATTAGCAAAAAGTTGCATGTGATAAGGAAGATAGGAGACGCCAGCATGGAGAGACCCTGCAGGGCTCTGAGGACCCTGTAAATGCATGCATCCATATTCTCGTGTGTGGGGGCGTGCGCTCGTGCGTAAGTGTGCATGTGGAGGCCAGAGGATGATCAATCACTCTCTACCTTATTTCTTTTCTTTCTTGTTATTTATTCATTTTGGTTTTTTGAGGTAGGGTCTCACTCTGGCCCAGGCTGACCTGGAATTAAGTCTCAGGCTGGCCTCAAACTCATGGCAATCATCCTACCTCTGCTTCCCGAGTGCTGGGATTAAAGGCGTGCGCTTATTTATTTATTTATTTATTTTGAAGTAGGGTCTTGCTCTAGCCCAGGCTGACCTGCAATTCACTATATAGACTCAGGCTCGGCTTGAACTCAAAATGATTCTCCTACCTTGCCCTCTTGAGTGCTGGGATTTAAGGCGTGTGCCACCACACCGGCCTTTTCTTTCTTTTTCTTCCTATTTTTGTTGAGAAGATTCATACATGAACATACTATAATTTGAATAGAATTCCCTCCCATTACTTCTTTTATCCTCCCTCCTCTACCTTCATTCTACTGACCTCCTCCTTTCCAAACAGCAGAAGAGTTCTTTTTAAATTTTTATTATTACTTTTTTTAAATAAAAAGGTTGTACTCTTAGACCCCCACACACACACCCCAATTCTGCTGAGCATCTTCTTCGGTGGGGTTATTGGTATTCACTGGGAGACCAAGAGGCCTCAGTCAGTTTTTGCAGGGAGTGCCTGGTGCCCCAGGCTATTCCCACCTATCCTGAGGTTCTTACAATCTTCCCACCCCCTCTTCCACAACGTTTCCTGAGCCTTGGCTGGCAAGATAGATAGAGATCTGATTTAGTGTTGCTTTCTCTGTAGCCTCTAGATCTGTTTTGATGAGGTTTGAGTGACCACAGTGTCTGTCACCATCTCCCCGAAACTAGTTTTCAGGCTAGCTGAGAGAGCAGTATTCATTGTCACCAGATGAGGTGGAGGTGACCCATCTCCCTGGTAGACAGTTGGCTCTCTCTTCTGGATGTATTGATGTATCCTTGTTCTCCCCAGTAGTCTCCTCCATCTGTATAATAGAACACATTCTCCAACCAAAAGTGGGAAGTTTGAGTAAGAGGGGATAAGCCTAGTTATTAGAGATATATATTTTAAAATATTTTGTTTATTTATTTGAGAGAGAATGAGGGAGAGAGAGAGAGAGAGAGAGAGAATGGGTGCACCAGGGCCTCCAGCCACTGCAAACGTACCCCAGACACATGAGCCACCTTTTGCATCTCGCTTACATGGATACTGGGGAATCCAATCTGGGCTGTTATGCTTCGCAGGCAAGTGCCTTAATCACTAAGCCATCTCATCAGCCCTAGAGGTATATACTGATGTGTATAATAAGCCACTCTTATTAGTTAAAGAGCAGTCTCCATGTTGTTTTTAAGACAGGCTCTCTCAGTGAATCTGCAGCTCAATGATTAGACTAGACTAGCTAGCCAGCAAGCCTCCACTCTGAAGCCTCCTGTCTCTACCCCCCTGATACTGGAACTACAGGGACAGACCACTGTGCCTGGTTTTTGCACAGTTCTGGGGAACCTGAACTCAGTTCCCTGTGCTTGAGCAGCAAGCACCTTACCCACTGTGTCATCTGCCTAGCCTTGGCCACTGATCTTGAGCCAAATCACAAACTCACAGTAAGGATAGAGGGACGATGTGAGGACAGACACCTCTCAGCAATCAGTGGCAGGGTAAACAGAGTGCCATCAGGGCCCAGATACCTCCCCAGGTGTCACCCTTTGAGCTTCCTGTCAGTTCTTCTGCCCAAGATCACTCCAGATATTAAGAATACAGCAGCCTGTTAGAGTCCTTTGACTTCAAGTCTGGTCCAAACCCCCAACCTTTAGTTCACGAGAAGGATTCAAGGATCTCTGGCGTTGGCTGAGTAAACTCACCTCTGTATCCAACAGGCTCTATTGGCTTCAAGTTTGGGGTCCCGCCATTTGCTTTCAATACCAGAAGTGTCGCTTAACCCTGAGCACTTGCGAATACAGAATGACCAGTGAGTGCGTGGCTCCTTCCCTTTCTGCACCCAGGACAGACATTACTAATTGATCATGATAATCCTTCCCACCCAGGATCCACTTGCCCTCAGATTCCAGGGCTGCTGCAAGCTGCTGCCAACAGACTGTGAAACCCATTTGCATTTCAACAAATACCTTTGACCCAGATGGTGATGCTGCTGCTGACAGTGATGACGGTCATGATGGTGAGCTTATTTGCCGATAGGCTTTGAGGTTTGAGACTTGCCAAGTCCTGTCAGCATCTATGCCCTTTCATGGCTTATTCCTACAGCATCAAAGACAGGTAATTGTACTTTGCCAGGCCCTTGTAAGTTGAAAATAACACAGTACCTTTTCTCAGCTATGCTAGAAGAAGCCCCAGTGATGTCTAAACCAAGGTCATACCTGTCCATGGTGTCTGCAGGGTGGGTTCCACACAAGCCACATGGCCTGAAGAAAATTACTGTGACATGGAGCAGGTGATACTTCAAGAGAACGAGCTCTGGAGCTATGTGAAGCATGAGCCAAGGAGATAGACCGCCCTTTCTGTGGGGGAAATGCATCAAGACCCCCATGGAAGCCTACAGCAGCAGACAAAACTGAACTGTAGCTTAATAAAACATCTCATCTGGGCTGGAGAGATGGCTTAGCAGTTAAGGCACTTGCACATAAAGCCAAAGGACCCAGGTTTGGACCCACGTAAGCCGGATGCACAAGGTGGCACATGCATCTGGAGTTCACTTGCAGTGGCTGGAGTCCCTGGCATGCCCATTCTCTCTCTATCTGCCTCTCTCTCTCTCAAATAAATAAATAAATATTTTTTTGACATGCCAGGCGTGGTGGTGCATGCCTTTAATCCCAGCACTTGGGAGGCAGAGGTAGAAGGATCACCATGAGGCCACCCTGAATTCCAGGTCAGCCTGAGCTAGAGTGAAACCCTACCTTCCCCCCTAAAAAAAACCCCAAATAAATAAATAAATAAATAAATAAATAAATCCTGAACTGTACATAAGCATACACCATCTTTCAGTGTATATGTAGGCTTTGTGAAGGTTTAGTTTATAAATAGGCATAGTAAGAGATTAATTAGAATAGCTAATTAAACAGAACAATTCTAACCATGTGCTATGGCAAGAGTTAAGGGAATGTGATCTCAGATCCTCTCTTGAGAGAGTCCAGGCAAACAGAATTTTCAGAGCACAGTGGCCAGGCTCAGATCAGGAGGCACTACTGCCATTTTCTCCCTCACTTCACAGAAGAGGAGAGCGGCTGTCCAGAAATGGCCAGTGCCCTGGCCAAGGTCACACAGCCAATGTGCGGAAACCCAGGACTGAAACCCAGGGTTTTGAAGCCTGAGCTCAGGATGCTTTCTCTCCTCAGCAAGAGAACTGCCTCTCTGAGGCTAAAGAGAGCCAGCCACCCCAGAGCCTTCTAGAAAGCCCACGGTGAGCGGAGCTCTCTTGAGACGGCAGTGCCTCAGCAGCACTGGCGAGAGCTTCCGTGACTTTTTGTCAGAGTGGACAGATGTGGCCTCCACTGCTGCCTGCTCCCCTCCCATCCTGGGTATGGATTCAGAGAGGAGCGCAGAGGCAGGATGAGCAAGAGCCCTCCCCTCCTCTCCTTCCTCTCCCTCCCTCCCAGCATCTACATTCAGGAGCTGTCCAGCACCCTCCCTTTCAGGCGACAGCAGGAGTCCAAATAGGCAATTAATTACTGCCTGCTGGCCACTGGCTCCCCTCCTCCTCTGCTCAGCCGAGTGTGTAATAGAAACGGGACCAGAACAGACTCCCCTGCCCAGAGGGAGCCCGGCATGCCAGAAGAGGGTCAGCTCTGGGGAGAAGTGGCGGCGAGGGGGGGGGCGGGCAGGGGTGGGCTTGAGAAGTAGAGGTGAGTTTATTAAAACCATCAGCTTTCCTGATCACTCACCACTCTCTTTTCCTGCCTCCCGGCTGCAGGACAGTGTCCACAGGGCCTGCTCCTCCCCAGCCCCTCCCCGGGAGCTTGAACACAGTGGAATTGTTGAGATTCACCTCAAACAAAATTAACAGCAGCCAGGCTCCTGCATGATTCCTGAGCATGGTCTCTTTAAATCCTTAGGACCGTCCCCTCATGTAATTTGAAACATGTTTTACTGATTAGGTACGTTGAATTCCAGAGACGCTGAATGGGCTCTAAGGGGACGGTGTTACAAGGTGCTTGGATGACGCTCTGGGATCAAACTGGATTATTTATGTTCCTTATTGGTTATTCAGCCTAGGTAAGTTACTAAACTTCTCCACAGTGCTAGGGCACTGTTTAATACAAAACATCAACAAACTAGTAAATATATGTCTTCAGAGGGTACCTGCTGTTTTACTCTTGTCTATAAAGTACGATTAACAGGTAAAAGTGTTGGGTGCCTACAATGGCTGCGGATACCACTCGCTCCCATCACACATGACAAACTACACAAGCAACTAAGAAATGTTCATTCACAAAACTTCAAGCCCACGTGACTCCCTTCACTCTGCCCGCTGCATCCCTCCCCTGCCTTCAAGCTCAGTTTGGGCTATCATTTTCTGTTCTGCGTATGAAGAACAAAATGAAAAGATTTCATCTGTTCTAGAGTCATTTAAATTCTGATAATGAATTTGCTTTCACAAAACCTTGACCCCCCCCACACACACAACCCTGCTAGAGAACCTTAGAAGTCTTCCAACCTGCTGAAAAGTGACTGTCCTTGACAGGGGAAACTGATCCCCCTGGGCATTTAGATGGGTGGACTGGCAAGAGAAAGGTCATGATACAGCGAAGGGAAGGTGAGGAGAGAAGTCTGATCAGACCAGTGGCATACAAGGAGCAGGGCACCAGGGCACATGCATAGAATCAAGGCAGGGCGAGCCCCTCCCTCAATCACAGCTCACTAGGGGTGCTGTGTCTGCCCATCTTCTTGGAGGAAGCAGGGCTGAACAAATTTATTGCTGTACCTCAGTACCAAGCATGGGCCCAATGCAGGGCAGGGAGACAGAGAATGCTGAAGAGAGGAAGGAAGAGAGAAAGAGAGAGAGAGGGAGGGATAAAGAAGGAAAGAGGGGAGAGAGAGATCTACTTGGGGGAACTTTAGAGCACAAAACTTAACAGGGTAAAGAGGGAATGATAAATAGAGATGACTGTTGGAAAGAAGGGATTCTGTCGAGGGGGATTCAGGAGTGAAAAAGAAAAAGGCAGAATGGTGGGATGGGTTTATGATCATGGTATATTGTCTATATGTATGGAGGCTGCCAATAAAAAAGTTGAAATAAAACAGAGATTGCTACGTAGTCTTAAACTGCTGACTAATCTCTACACTTTTATAAAATAACTCTGAAGGTAGTTAAAAGCAAAAATAAAAAAAAGAAAGAAAGAAAGCGCACAACGGGTGGAAAACAGTCTGTCCTTTGTGTAAAAACAGGGTATAAAAATAAGACGTGGTTCTGTGCGAGAAGGAAAAAACTCAGTAGCAGAGGCCAGTAAGTTAAAAAAGGAGATAGAAAGGGAAGAGAAAGAAAGGGAGGAGGGCTTTTATTAGGTTGGTATTGTATATATGTAAGTAGAAAGATTGAGATGGGGAGGGGATATGATGGAGAATGGAATTTCAAAGGGGAAAGGGGGGAGGGTAATACCATGGGATATTTTTTTATAATCATGGAAAATATTAATAAAAATTGAGAAAATAAAAAATAAATAATAAAAATAAAAAAAAATAAGACGTGGGAGAGACAATCCATCTGTATTGCTCAAGCAATCATCCTTGTTATACAGGCAAACAGGAGCCTTTTAAGAAGCCAGCCACAGTGATTAGAACCATAGAACAGGGGCTGGAGAGATGGCTTAGCGGTTAAAGTGCTTGCCTGCAAAGTCAAAGGACCCAGGTTCGATTCCCCAGGACCCACATAAGCCAGGTGCACAAGGTGGTGGTTGTGTCTGGAGTTTGTTTGCAGTGGCTGGAGGCCCTGGTGTGCCCATCTCTCTCCTCTCTCTTTCTCGGTCTCTCTCCCTGGCTATTTCTCCCTCTCAAATAAGTAAATAAAAATAAAATAATTAAAAGAACAGGTACATGGAAACAGAAGCTGGAGGGAAGCTTTTCACCATGTGCATTCACATAGAATACTTATGTACATATACATGGCAGAATACATACATATACATACATACACATACACATTCACACACGCATGTACATATACATACACATATCTGAGTCATGTGAAAAAAGAAGTAAGTTAAGGAAAAGGAAAACAGGAAATTCCTGCTCCAAGAAAATGCCAGGGAAGAGTGTCTGTCCCCCGCTCACTAATTGGGGATGCTGAGTTAATACCACACCGCAGCTCGTCTCAAGGACTCAGGTAATTACGGGCTTGGGGTCTGTTCACCTATTGATCTTGGACCAGAGGCATTAGGCAGATTCCCAGGAGTCTTGAGCTTTCTGAAGTCATTTCCCTAAACTGCACATCTCTCTTGTCTGTAGCCAGCAGTCCCTGCAATGTTCCCCGTGATGGTGGAGAAGCAGAGCTGGAGATGGTGGCTTCTGGGAATAAATACAAGAAAGACCCGTGGGAGGGTCAGAGGTCATTCTTGGGAGGAAGGAGAAGAGGGGAAGCTCAAAGGCTTGAATACCAGAGACAGAGAGGCAAAAACAAAAAATCCTGTCCCTTCTGTGGTTGCATCTTTTTTTGTTTGTTTGTTTTTTGTTTTTCTGAGTCAGGGTCTCACTCTAGCCCAGGCTGACCTGGAATTCACTATGTAGTCTCAGGGTGGCCTCGAACTCACGGCGATCCTCCTACCTCTGCCTCCCGAGTGCTGGGATTAAAGGCGTGCGCCACCACGCCCGGCTGCTGTGGTTGCATCTTTTACAACACCCACCTCCAGTAGCACGGACAGTTCCAAAGTCATGTGAACAGCCTCCCAGCAGCCCTGCAGGGGCCGTGCTCACACATGAGGATGACCGTGTGACAGATGTGCAGCAGATTCCTGAGAAGAGTTAAGTGCTGGCTGACACAACCGGGAGGGGTTTGGGTGCTGTCCTGGCACAGGAGCTCTCTGTCATTGGAACACAGACTCAGAGGGCCTGTGCGTCTCAGCTACCTTCTCACTGCTGGCATAAAATACATGACTGGAAGCAGCTTACAGAAGGCAAGGGGGTTAACTCACGGTTCCACAGGGCAGAGTCCATCACGGCAGGGAAAACATGGCAGGAGCAGGAAGCTGGCGTCACATCTTCATATCAGCATGGGGGAGTAGAGAGCGTGAGGAACGCTGCTGCTCAGCCAGCTCATTCCTTTTGTCTCGTTCTGTTCTGTCCTGTTCTGTTTATTCAAGGGGCTCGCTCTAGCTAGCCCAGGCTGACCTGGAATTCACTATGTACTCTCAGGGTGGCCTCGAACTCACAGCGATCCTACTTCAGCCTCCCAAGCACTGGGACTAAAGGCATGTGCCACCACACCTGGCTACGTTATACATAAAGTCACAACCCTAGCCCGTAGAATAGTGCTGACCATAGTTAAGATGGGTCTTCCCACCTTAATTAAGAGAGTTAAGATAATCCCTTTTGGGCCTGCACAGGCTGACCTCATCTACATGATCTCTCCAGATGATTCTAGGTCCTGACAATCTGTGTGAATGGTCACACTGCAGTACGGGTCTGTGTTGCCTGTACTCCTGACGCTGATGGACAACCTCTACCCTAGGGCTGATGAGCACAGCCCCTTGTTGTTTTCATTTTTTACTTGTGCATGCACACACATACCCTTGCCCTTGCAAATGAACCCTAGATGCTTGTGCCACTTTTTTGCATCTGGCTTATACGGGCAACTTGGGAGTTGAACCCCAAGGCCAGTAGGCTTTGCAAGCAAGTGCCTTTAACTGCTGAGCCATCTCCCCAAGCACCCACTTGACTTTCTCCACTCAACATGCAGGAGGCCTCTGACCCTTTGGTGACCATGATGCTGATAGGCAAAGAAGCCCAGGTTGTGTGTGCCTGACAAGAAAACCCAGGCTTGGTGTGCAGCTTCCAGGACCAAGGACACGGAGTCCCTCCCCAGGCAGCATAAAGCCCATCCTTTGAGCACACCCCCGAGTTGACCATCCTCCTGTGGCAGAGGCCACAGGCTGGTCTGAGCACAGCCTCCTAGGTGAACAAACGGCTTTTTCTGTCAGTTTGTTCATTCTCGGAGAAGACCATTTTCTTTGACCTCCTGGGTTCTGTCTCACATAGCCACTCTGAGTACTTCCAGCTCCTTAGGCTGAAAATCATGGAAGGTGGTGATAACAGTTAAAGTGACCGTGACAGTCATGCTAATCACAGCTGGCCCTTTGAGGACTTACAAAAAGGTGCAAGACTGTCAGACATGGTGGACCATGCCTGCAATCCCAACACTAGGAAGGCCGAGGCAAGAGCATTGTAAGTTCCAGGTTAGTCTGGGCTAACTAGCAAGTTCCAGGCCATCCAGAGCAACATGGTGAGACCCCGTCTTAGAAAAACAAAATGGGTCAGGCATGGTGGCGCACGCCTTTAATCCCAGCATTAGGGAGGCAGAGGTAGGAGGATTGCTGTGAGTTCAAGGCCACCTTGGGAACACAGGGTGAATTCTAGGTCAGCCTGGGGTAGAGTTAGACCCTACCTCAAAAAACGAACAAACAAAGAAGAAGAAGAAAAGAAAAACAAAAATGGGGGCTGGAGAGATGGCTTAGCAGTTAAGGCACTTGCCTGCAAAGCCAAAGGACTTTGGTTCTATTCCCCAGGACCCATGTAAGCCAGATGCACAATGTGGCATAAGCATCTGAAGTTCATTCGCAGTGGCTGAGGCTCTGGCATGCCCATTCTCTCTCATAAATAAATAAATAAATAAATAAATAAAAACAAAAATGGGGCTGAAAGGGACGGGATACTTTCCAGTGAGGCCAGGGAGGTCCCTGATGCCCCCAAAACATTACAGGCCATTGCCAAGGCCCTGGGTTTCCCACCAGAAATAGATGGTAAGACCCTATTGCTGAAGACTCCACATACTTGGGCTGCAAGGTCACTGAGAAATCCTGCTGGAACTGAGCTGATAACCTCCTCCATGTAGACCAGCTGACAGAAAGCTGGAAAAAGCCATCCAGCATGCAGTTCAATGGGAGAGAGAGAAATCACCAGTGAAGATACTCAACAGTGGACACTGCGAGCCTTATATTTGGCCAGCCAGGCCAAATGAGCCAACGGGTGCAATAGTGGCATGTCTGTTATGGGGGAAAACCAACTACCCTCTAATTTTACTGGAGGCCTGCTCCATGGGAGGGAATACATCCCTGATACTGAAAACCTACAACAGGGGTAGTCATAGCCCTAGAGGTGAAACATCTGCTGGTGTCTGGCTAAATGTATATACTATGCTCACCAAACTGCCTGGTAAGCACTTCTCTTAATGTTCATACCCATATCTTAATGCTACTCTCACTACTGGTTAGAGAACCTTCTCTTTTCAGATGGCAGTGACCTTGGGATGACTCAGAAGGCACCATGGTGCTGAGAAGAAGTGACAGAGGAGTGCTCAGCTCTGAAATATCTCTATCACACCTTCCAAGGCTCAGGATCCATTGTGGAAGAGGTGGTGGAAAGAATGTAAGAGCCAAAGGAAGGGTAGGACTCCTTACAACGTGCTCCTCCAGACACAAAATGGCCTGAATATCCATGACTTCACAGTGCCTGACACTACCTATACAAGACCAACATAATACGAAAAGATGATGACATCAAAATAAAAGAGAGACTGATTGAGATGGGGAGGGGACATGATGGAGAGTGGAGTTTCAAAAGGGAAAGTGGGGAGAGGGAGTGAATCACCATGGGATACCGTTTACAATCATAGAAGTTGTCAATAAAAAGAACTGGGGCTGAAGATGGAGTTCAGTTGATACAGTGCTTACTGAGCATGCACAGAGCCCTGGGTTTGACCCTTAGTACTGTATAAACAGGACTTGGTGGTGCATACCTGTGATCCAGTACCTGGGAGGTGAAAGTAGAAGAATCAGAAGTTCAGGGTCATCATTGGCTACATAGATAGTTTAAGGCTAGCCTGGGCTACATATGACCTTGTTTGGAAAAAAAATAATTAAGTACAGAACTTTATACATATTATCTATTTTCAGTGAGTACTCACAATAACCGGTGAGGGAGGTACTATTGCGCACCTATCGTAGAGATTAGGAAAAGGGTACAGAGGAGTTACATAACTTCCCCAGGATCTCACAGCCACCGATGGTAGTGCTAGTGTTCAAATCCACAGTCTGACCCCAGAATAGATTCTTTCAGCAGAGTTGCCATGTAGAGCTCTTTTTGGCTTTCTTCCCCAGCTAGCTCTTCCTTCCAGACCAACTCATGCAATAAAACATTTGATAATGGTTCTGGGACTTCAGCTTCACCTCTGGGAAGTAGTTCGAGTGTTCATGTGTCACCAGTGCTTCTTTTGCTACATGGCCCTGGGCCACTTGCTTATGCTATCTGTCCTTAGGTATGTGCAATGACCTAGTGACAGGTGGGGCATCTGTTCCCATACCCACTCAGTGTCTCTTCTTTCTCTGAGAACCATCTCCTCCCTTCCACTCCCACCCCATGGAGCCATCGTTGAGTTCACCATAGCCCTATAGTATTTTTACTTTTTGACTACAGTTGATTGGACCAGGAATGGATGCTTGACTTCAATTAGCCAAATTCCTTGAGTCAAAGAGCTAATCCTACCCCACAGGTGTCGGCTGTGAGATGGGAGGCTTGGCAGTGCTTAAGCTCAGGCTTGAAGGTGCTGTGCTGACAGAGGCTGGGGAGGAGTGCTGTGACACGCTGTCTCCTGGACACACAGTGACCGTTGCATCCATGACCCCAGAGCAGCTGCTGTTACCTATACAAGTCCTACATGATATAATATTGGGCCCAACAGCATTTTGTCATGGATGACAGAGGAGGGCAGGAAAAAAAAAGACATGAAGATAGAAGAGGGACTAGTTGGAAAGAAGAGAGTCCAGTGGAAGGGGGACAAAATCAGGTAATTGGAGGGGATTATTATCAAGATGCATTAGATACATGTATGAAGCCCATCAATACAAAAGGTTTATTATTATTATTGTTGTTGTTTGTTTGTTTTTCAAGGTAGGGTCTCTCTCTAGCCCAGGCTGACCTGGAATTCTCTATGTAGTCTCAGGGTGACCTCGAACTCACAGCAATCCTCCTACCTCTGCCTCCTGAGTGCTGGGATTACAGGTGTGCACCACCACACCTGGCCAATACAAAAGTTTTTTTTTTTTTTTCAAGGTTCTCACTCTAGCCCAGGCTGACCTGGAATTCTCTATGTAGTCTAAGGGTGGCCTCGAACTCATGACGATCCTCCTACCTCTGCCTCCTGAGTGCTGGGATTAAAGGCATGTGCCACCACGCCCGCATAAAAGGTTTTTAAAAGATGCTGTGCTGAGGGCTGGAGAGATGGATTAGTGGTTAAGGCACTTACCTGCACAGCCAAAGGATTCAGGTTTGATTTCCCAGGACCCATGTAAGCAAGATGTACAAGATGCTGCATGCATCTGGAGTTTGCAGTGGCTGGAAGCCCTGGCATGCCCATTCTTCTGTCTGTTTCTCTCTATATGCCTCTTTCTCTATCTCCAAATAAATAAATAAAATAATTTTTAAGAAGATGCTGTGTTGAGAAGCAAAGTAAGAAGCAGAGAGGGGCCTGTGGGTTCAGCTCTCCCAAGGCCACACTGCCTCCACCTTCCATAGTTCCTGGGACCCAGCGTCCTGGGAGTGTTCTTTTGGACTGGAGTTAGTGGCTGAGGTTGAGGGTATAATGAGACGATACCCGAGGGGCTGTGGAATGACCAAGTCCTCCATGCATGAGAATGGTAAGTACTTCTGGTAAGAGAGGCCGCCTATGGTGTGACAGGAGGTGGGTTTTCTTTCTTTCTCTTTTATTGATTTATTTTGGCATTTTGAGGTACGGTCTCACTCTAGCCCAGGCTGATGTGGTATTCACTATGTAGTCTCAGGCTGGCCTTGAACTCACAGCAATCCTCCTACCTCTGCCTCCCAAGTGCTGGGATTTTTAAAAAAATATTTTAGGGGCTGGAGAGATGGCTTAGTCATTAAGCACTTGCCTGTGAAGCCTAAGGACCCTGGTTCGAGGCTTGATTCCCCAGGACCCAGGTTAGCCAGATGCACAAGGGGGTGCACGCATCTGAAGTTCATTTGCAGTGGCTGGAGGCCCTGGCGCGCCCATTCTCTCTCTCTTTCTCTCTATCTGCCTCTTTCTGTTTCTGTCACTATCAAATAAATAAATAAAAATGAACAAAAAAATTTAAATAAAAAATATTTTATTTATTTATTTGAAAGCAGATATAGTCAGACAGAGAGAGAGAGTATGGATGTGCCAGGGCCTTTAGCCACTGCAGATGAATTCCAGATGCATGCACCACTTTGTGCATCTGGCTTATACGGGTACTGAGGAATCGACTCAGGTTGTTACACTTTGCAGGTAAACACCTTAACCACTGAGCCATCTCTCCAGCCCAGCAGGTTCTCTTTCTATAAATCACTGTGAGCTGAGGTTGTCCAGAAAGGCTCCCTGGACAAGACAGGCTTTGGAGGCCCAGAGGGACAGGAAGACATCCCAGCAGGGGCCGAGAATGAAAAGGTAGATCTTGCTTCAATACAGAACTTGTTGGCTTGAGGATTCAGTTTCAAGTCCCCAGGTCCAGGCTCCTTGTGGGCTATTCCTCTGATAGATGCTCCTTGTCTGCCTGTCAGCAGACTTGTTCGTCCACAGGTCTGTGGAGAGCCTCCTCCACAGCAGGCTCCATGCTTAGCACCAGGATTCAGGCCACACCCCTCACACACATGCATGGGCAGCATGCATAGGCAGCACAGAGAGGGTGGTGCAAATGCTTGGGAGGGCATAGCTGAAACGTGGAGGATCAAAGAGAGCCTCCTATAGGTGACATCTAAGTGGAGGCCTGCTGAATATGCATGAGGCAGTATCACGTGCGAGGTGCTACTGAACACGCACAAAGGTCGGACCACGGGGGGGCGGGGGGGAGGACTTGAGATGCTTTGCTTCCTTCGGTCACCTCCAGCACCTTGACCTTGACTGGTCGTTCTGATGACGTCCACTGAGCAGATAAGGAAGTCTCCTGGCCACACAGCTACAAAGTGGTGGCGACTGGATTTGCCCTTGGCTCTGACTAGCATTAAAAGCCTGTCTTTGGGGCTGGAGAAATGGCTCAGTGGTCAAAGGTTCTTGCTCGCAAAGCCTGCCCGCCTGGGTTCAGTTCCCTGGTATCCATGAAAAGCCAGATGCGCAAAGTGGTGTATGTGTTTGGAGTTCACTTGCAGCAGCAAGAATCCCTGTTGCGCTCCCTCTCTCTCTCTCTCTCTCTCTTGCAAATAAATAAATAAAAAATATTTAGAATTACAGGTATCTACTGCCACAACCAGGTTGAAAAAAAAAGCCTGTCTTTTAACATATATATATATATATTTATTTATTTGAGACAGAAAGAGAGAGGGAGAGGGACAGAGAGAGAGAGAGAGAGAGAGAGAGAGAGAGAATGGGTGTGCCAGGGCCTTTAGCCACTGCAAAAGAACTCCAGATGTATGTGCCACCTTGTGCATCTGGCTTACATGGGACCTGGAGAATTGAACCTGGATCCTTAGGCTTCGCAGGCAAGCGCCTTAACTGCTAAGCCATCTCTCCAGCCCAAAGCCTGTCTTCTAACCACAGAAATTCCAGTACTTGGGAGGCTGAAGTAGGAGAATTACTGTGAGTTCAAGACCAGCCTGAGACTAATTCCAGGTCAGCCTGGGCTAGCGCAAGACGACTACCTCAAAAAAACAAAAGAAAGAAAAAAAAAAAGGGCAAGTTGAGTTGGGATGGGCACATATCAAGTGAGAACTATGGGTCTAGTTGAGTTCCTGGAGGGAGGTCACTCAGGCAGGTTGGGGTCAAGTCACACAAGCTGGAGGTGGGGGGGTCAAGTTTACTCTTCAACAGAGAGTGACTGGCTGACAGAGAAGACCCTACTTGGCTTTGGGAGTCAATGAGATGAGCATTACACCCACAGAGGCAACCCTGCAGTGGTTGGGGATGCTAGTGGCCTCTGAGGGCCCCTTCCTGAGCCACCTGCCTGATGCCACCCCCTGTGGGTTGGGGGGCTGAAGAGAAGCCGCCCAGGGCCTCAGACCCTCTTCATCTGGAGTGTGGCGTGTGCTGCAAATCTCAGCCAATCCCGAAGCCGCCCCTCAACGAGCCTGTAATGACTCCTGATTGCTCCTTTGTCGCTGGTCTGGCTCTCGGCAGCTGCTTCCACTGCAGCAGCGGGGAGGGTTGTGGGGACTAGGCAGACCCCTGCCCCCCACAACCCCACATGCACCACTAGTTTCCTGTTTTAAGATGAACCCATGTGGTGGTGGTGGGGGGGGTCTGAACATGCCCTGAATTCCCAGAGATTCACTAAGAGAGACAGATGAACGGGGCAGGACCTTACAGTGGGTGGCGTTGCTTCTGTCACCCTGGGGAAAGGATCGTTTCCCTATGTGCCTGATAAATAACTGGGATTCAGAGACCAGATCGCAGACAATGGACCCAGGTGAGGTTTCCTCCACAACTGACTCAACAGACGTTTGCCAAGCATTTACTTTGTGGCAGGTGTGTGCTAGGTGTTAAATGTCAGCCCAGAGCCGGGCATGGTGGCACACACCTTTAATCCCAGCACGTGGGAGGCACAGGTAGGAGGATCATTGTGAGTTGGAGGCCAGCCTCGGACTACAGAGTGAGTTCCAGGTCAGCCTGGGCTAGATCGAGACCCTACCTTGGAATACCAAAAATAAAAATAAATAAATAAATAATAAAAATAAATAAATAAATAAATAAGACCAGAGCCTTTCCAGTCAGGACAATAAGTGTTCTTTACGCTACCCTCCTCCCACCAGTCCCAAGAAGCAGTCACTCAGGTGGCCAGGAGTGTTTCTCTCTGACCCCGTCATGAAGGTTGTCGTATGTCGAAGGTGGTCCACACACAAGGCATCTGGAGGCAGCAGCGACTGTGGGGCCAAAGAGATGAGAGCATGGGTCTCAACGTGATAGGGGAGACACGTGGGTGATTACAGGAGACCTGCTTAAAGAGCTCACATCTTGTGCAGGGTGACGGGATCAGGGCAGCAGATAAGCCCCTAACACCCGCCCCCACAGGCCCTGAGCATGTTACACTGAAAACTACTCAAATGTGAAGGAATGCCCCCACCTATGTCCTTTTAGATTCCACATACATCTTTCCACATATTGACATGTCCAATAATGATTGATCTCCTCCTTCCTCCCACGGCTTGGGACGCAGTTCCAAAGAATAATCCTCCCCACTTAACAGATGAGTAAACTGAGGCCAAGAGCCTGGGAGTCACCCGCCCAAGGTCACACCACTAGCCCTAGCAGGGTTGCATGCGGAGCTGAGCTCTGAGCCAACATGGCCCTCAGGGCTAGCCCTGGGGCCCAGTGGTCATGAGGGCAGCTGAGTACCCTTTGCTATTACCTGATAGACAATTGCTAGGACAACTTCAGCCCCTCACTGCCAACAGCAAGACCCTCCCCCCTCTTCCCTCCCCATGGCCCAGCTCCGCTCAGAGCTATTAACCAGGTCACGCCTGGCTTGTCCCAGTCCAATAGTTCCCTTAATTGCCTTTTTATAGCACGTCGTACAACTGTTCATTACGCTGTCATATTTCCCCTCGAAGGCAACAGTGGGGGAGCCGGCTAGAGGAAGCAGACCCGTCCAGGTGGCAAGGGCGCCAGCGTGCGAAGCTTATTTTCTACTTGGTCAGATTGAATTAAACGCACACCTCTCACACTTGGGCAACGCACAGGCCATTTTTAACTGGGGGGGGGGAGCAAATTCACAGCCCCTTCTCAACAGTTGACAAAGGATCTTTATTGCAATTTTACTGAAATATATACAAACATAAAGCCAGGGACAGACTCCTTATCTTTTTAGCAACATGCAACTGGAAAAGCAAACACAATGTGGCTCTGTGATACACAGCTAAGAAGTCAGAAATTTCAAAATAACACAATTAATTTAATGTGATGGATGAGGTGCTGCTGAAATTAAATTGCACTTACCCAGTGAATATGGCTCTGTATGCTTCAGCATTTAGCCCCCCTCTATTCTTTTACCATAAGACCTATGATAATTAAAGCAATATTTAGTCATCCAAAAGACTTATAATATGCTGGTCGATTTTTTTTGTTTTGTTTTTTTTTGAGGCAGGGTCTCACTCTAGCTCAGGCTGACCTGGAATTCACTATGTAGTCTCAGGGTGGCCTCGAACTCACGGCGATCCTTCTACCTCTGCCTCCCAAGTGCTGGGATTAAAGGCATGCACCACCATGCCTGGCTAAATATCTGTTTTTAGATTTTATTTATTTATTTGCAAGGAGAGAGAGAGAGAAGAGAGACAGGTAGAGAGAGAATGGGTACACCAGGGCCTCTAGCCACTGCAAACGTACTCCAGATGCGTATGCCCCTTGTGCATCTGGTTTACATGGGTCCTGGGGAATCAAACTGGGATCTTTGGCTTCACAGGCAAACACCATCTCTCCAGTGACCCCCCCCCTTTTTTATTTTTTGAGGTAGGGTCTCACTGTAGCCCAGGCTGACCTGGAATTCACTATGTAGTCTCAGGGTGGCCTCAAACTCATGATGATCCTCATACCTCTGCCTCCCAAGTGCTGGGATTAAAGAAGTGCACCACCACGCCTGGCTGCTGGTAGATTTTTTTTTTAAGGATATAAAATAATATAGCTTGAGAGATGGCTTAGTGGTTAAAGCACTTGCCTGCGAAGCCTAAGGATCCAGGTTCGATTCCCTAGTACCCATGTAAGCTAGATGCTCAAGGTGGCGCATGCATCTGGAATGCCCAAGACCTGATGTGTTTGGCCAGAAGGAGCTAGATCTGGGTCGCAGCCCCTTCAGGGAGCCCTTAGACCCACACTCCTCCTGGAAATGGTCGCACTGCGTGCTGAGGCTACAAGAACAGCTCTGATCCTGGCTTTGAACCTCGAACCCTCCACTACCTAATTTCAAGACAAGGTCAGTTAACCTCTATGCGTTTCGCTGACCTATCCACCTGTAGAACAAACGTGAAGCCAATCCAGGTCAGGGGGGGGGGGTGTTGTGAGGCTTGCACGTGAGGCCGTAACCCAGGCCAGGCACTGAGCCTAGAACTTGGTGGAAGATGAGCACTTGTTAAAGGCTAATGTTGACATCTCACTGGACTCCAGACCTATAGAACTGGCAAAGGAAGCTTCTAGATCTGAAACCTTCTGAAACACTGGCCTTGTTTCTGGAGAGGGGGTTTGCGGCCTCATCAGACGCCCACAGGGGCTGTCACCTAGAAGACCCTTGGGCCTCTGAGCTGTGCTGCTCAGGGCCTGGCGGAGGTGCTAAGACACAGCAAATGACCTCTGCTGGAGGCTCCGGTGATATTCCTTTTCTCATAGCTCTAGAAGTCCCTAGACCAAGGTCCAGTAAGACCAGCTTCTGGTGATGCCTCTCTTCCTGCCTTTCCAGTGATGACCTTCCTCTGTGTCCTCCTGTGGTGGCACTTACTAGAAGAACCCCAATTCTGGGCTGGAGAGATGGCTCAGGTGCTAAAGGCACTTGCTTGCAAAGCCTGAGGGACTGAATTAGACTCACCAGTGCTCACGTAAAGCCAGACGCATAATGTGGTGCCTGTGTCTGGAGTTCAGTTGCAGTGATAGAAGGCCCTGGTGTGCCCATACTCACTTTCTCTCTCTGACTGTCTTTTTCTCTGTGTCTCAAGTAAAAAAAATAAATAATGGGGCTGGAGAGATGGCTCAGTGATTAAGGCACCTGCCTGCAAACCCTAATGACCTGAGTTTGATTCCCCAGTACCCACACAAAGCCAGACGCACAAAGTGGCGCGTGCATCTGGAGTTCGTTTGCAGCCCTGGAGTGTCCATTGACTCCTCTCCTTCTGTTTGTCTCTGTCTCTGTTTGCAAATGAAATGAAAAAAAAATGTTTAAAAAATACAGTAACCTACAACATGGGTAGTCATGAGCCCTAGGGGTGTAACATCTGCTGCTGTCTGGATAAATGTATATACTATGCTTATCAAACTGCCCAGTAAGCACTTCTCTTAATATTCATACCCTTACATTAATGCTACTCTCATTTCGAGTAGAGAATCTTCTCTTTTCAGATGGCAGTGACCTTGGGACGACTCAGAAGGTATCATAGTGCTGGAAAGAAGTGACTGGAGTACTGAGTAACATCTCGATCACAACTTCCAAGGCTCAGGGTCTAATGCGGAAGAGGTGGCAGAAAGAATGTAAGAGCCAAAGGAAGGGTAGGACTCCTTACAATGTGCTCCCTCCATATGTAAAATGGCCTGGATATCCATGACCTCATAGTGCCTGACACTACCTACACAAGACCATCATAAGAGGAGGAAAAGATCATGACATCAAAATAAAAGAGAGACTGATTGAAATGGGAGGGGATATGATGGAGAATGGAATTTCAAAGGGGAAAGTGGGGGGAGGGAGGGTATTACCATGGGATATTTTTTTATAATCATGGAAAATGTTAATAAAAATTGAGAAAAAAATAAAATAAAATAAGCTAATAATGAAAGCATAAAAAAACAAAAAATACAATAAAAAATGAACCATAATCCTATCAGAGCAGGACCCTACCCTTTCGGCTTCATAAAACTTTAATTACTTCCTTACAGGCCCTGTTTCCAGATAGTCACACTGAGGACACCTCAGTGCATATGAATTTGAGGGGAGACAGAGTTTCACTATGTAGCACAGGCCTACCTCCAACTATGAATCCTCCTGCATCAACCTCCCAACTGTTGGGGCTACAGGCCTGTGCCACCACGTCCATCTTGAGGATAGTGTTTAACCAGCAAAGGTTGGCCACTGAGGCTTCTAACAGAAGCAAAGTCAGCTCCCCTGGTCTCAGCAACCCAACACACCCCACATCCTCACCACCATCCCTTCCCATCTTCCCTTGACCCTCGCTATGCCTCCAATCAACCCAACGCCATCTCTCCATGTCCAGTTCTGCAGGCCCGGCCTTGACATTACCTGTGATGCCAGAGGACTAATCTGTGGACCTCAGCAAGGAAACCCGCTAATACTTACACTCATTAATGCACTGGAATTTGAGGAAGGAAGAGGACAGCTCCGAAGAGGGCTTCAACAACACCAGGCACACCAAATGCCCTTGGTAAAGGCTGTCTGCACCAGCAGGCTCAAGGGTGAGAAGGTCCAACCTGCAGTGACCTTGAACTCCTGGAGTCCATCCAGGGTCCTTGTCACAGGGCTTACTGGTCTCAGAGCCTCCACCAGGCTGCCTCTCTCCATTGTTATATCTAGTGATCCACAGATTCTGAAAGGAGACCCTGAATCTTGATAGGTACCTCAAACTTCTTCTGAGCAAAACTTACATCTCACAGCCTGGCGTGGTGGCGCACGCCTTTAATCCCAGCACTCAGGAGGCAGAGGTAGGAGGACTGTTGTGAGTTCGAGGCCACCTTGAGACTACATAGTAAATTCCAGGTCATCCAGGGCTAGAGCAAGACCCTACCTCAAAAAAAAATCACATCTCACGTGTGTACCTATGATCGGCATTTAGTTACATATAAGACAATGTGTTGCATGTAAGACATGACCATCCAGAAGAGGTAAAGAAGTCGAAACTCAGGGATGGCCTTGGGCCACATGTATGTTTCCCCAACCAATGATGATAAAAGTTTCTGAGGAGAAGTGCTGGGGTGATCTTGTAATATTCATTTAATTCACTGCAAATGGATATCTATTCAGTGTGTGTGTGTGTGTGTGTATGTGTGTGTGTGTGTGCGTGCTGGAGACACAGTGGGAAATAAGGTTGACACACTTCCTGGACTCCCAGCACAACAGGGGGCTGTGTTCTCAGAAAAAAAGCAAGAATTTGGTCTAGCCAGGCATGGTGGTTCACGCCTTTAATCCCAGCATTAAGGAGGCAGTGGTAGGAGGATCACTGTGAGTTCGAGGACACCCTGAGACCACATAGTGAATTCCAGGTCAGCCTGGGCCAGAGCGAGACCTTACCTCAAAAAACCAAAAGAAAAAAAAAAAAAAAAAAAAAGCAAGACTTTGGTCTAACCCACTGGTCAGAATCCGAGCTCTTCCTTCCGTTCTGAACAACTTCTCGCGTAGTGTTTCAAGATTACAAGGGGCAAGGCGTGAGCCCGCACGGCCTTCCCATCACGCCACTTCCCAGAGCTCTCAGCACATAAGACATGAACCTAAAAGCCCGGTAGCCATGAAATCCACTCTCCTTTGATTAGATGGAAAGCAGACAGGATTTTCTGGGCATTATCCCTGATCACACATCGACCCTGTGTGTGGGTACCCCCAGGAGAGGACGCAACAGTACCTCATCAAGGAAACCGGCCAACGTTCACAGCCACCAGTGTATGCGGAGATGTGTCACCCTCACATTCCCCTCCATCTTCCCCCTGCTTTGTCCCACTGAAAGCAGTAGAATCAGCCTTTGTTCCCTGTGTGAGCTGCCAGCTCAGGGCCTTCATCCTGGCGGCCCCCCTTCTCTGAATGGGTGCCTAAGGACACAGCCTGAGGAAAGTAGGCTCCCATGTGGGGGGCAAGGCGAGCACAGCTCTCTCCTGCCACAAACCTTACCAGGCAGGGTTCCTGCCTCAGGAGGCCAGTACCTGTGTCCTGGGCAAGAAAAGGCTGGGAGACCTCCCTTTGGAAAAGGAGGGCTCCGAGCCACAGTAGGGAAGGGGAGGGGCAGGGGGAAGGGAGAGGGTCTGTCTGTGATCGGTCAGCCCCGAAATGATGCTCATGATGTTGGCTTTCCAGGCCATTAATTCAAGGGCTCCAGGGCTCCCCTTCCCCCATGTCCCTGCCTGCTCTGGGAGATAAGCCCAGTTCTCTTTAACCCTACCTCTTCCCCCAGAGCAACTTCTATCTCTGTTAGCCAAGCATTTGACTCTATGGGCACTGAAAGGCTCCAAGACCAAGTGAGAGACCATGCCCCCGGGTCAGGAAGGGCGAAGCCTGCCACCTGGACCCTAGAATCCTGATTCATAAATCCCTGAATCACCAGGCTTGGCAAGAGTTCTAGGAGCTCCCTCACCCATACCCTCCCAAGAAGCCCAGGTTCCCTCCCAAGACAGTAGGATCCTGGATGGCATGGGGGAGAAATGTCCCCTCTCCCACTGGATGGTGGTAACTTCCCCACCCTCCAGTGCTTTCCCTCCTAGGGTCTTTGTGGCAGGATCTGCGGAAGAGGCTATAGCACCTCTGCCTCTTTGGCGTCCCGCTGTCTGGTGGCTCTGCCCGTCTGGCTCTGCCTGTCTCCCTGCCACCCTCTTCTTGCTTGGTCTGTCTTCTGTCTCCCTGCCCCTTTCCTCCTTTGTTCTCATCTCTTCCTCTTCAGCGATCACATAGGGATATTCCCGAGTCTGAATTCTCCGTCTGAATCCATTCTCTCTCTCCCCTTTTTTTTTTCTCTCTCTCCCTCCCTCCCTGTCTGTGTGCACCCACATGTATTCTTGTGTCTGGGATCGTGTAGGATCTTCCTGTGTTACCATATGTCTTAAATCTGTCACCTGGGTGACTCTACCTATATGAATGAATCCATGGATGTCTGTCCTGGCTTCTTTGTGTGGTGGCTAGTCTGGGCACAAATCCTGCATGTGTCTGGTCTGTCCTTGACCCGTGTGCGTTGCTTTGTCAGTCTGAGTGACACTATCAGTGTGTGCTGGTCCTCACTTCCCTATATGTATCTCTTACTTGGTTCTTCATTGTCTAAGTCATGTGTGCGCATGTTTGCATATGTGCGTGTGTGGGTATGCATTTGGCCTTTCAACTCAGGAGGACTGTGCAGATCCCTCTCACAGAAGAGCTCTGTAGGAGAATCTGGAAGCTGATGGCATCTCAAGAGCTCAGCCCAGCTCATCACCAGCTAGGTAAGTCACCCTGTCAGTGCCAGGTCACGTGGCCTGTGCTCCCCTTCTGACCTCCATGCCCTTGTTTGTCTCCAGGTTAGCTCAGAAGCAGAAAGGTCAGACTACCTACACAAGACCCTCGTGATAGGAGGAAAAGATGATGACATCAAAGTAAAAGAGAGACTGATTGAGAGGGGGAGGGGATACGATGGAGAGTGGAGCTGCGAAGGGAAAAGTGTGGGGGGGGATTACCATAATTTATTGTCTATAATTATGGAAGTTGTCAGTAAAAAAAAAAAAAAAACAAAAGAAGTATAAGGGTCAGGACAGAGACAGTCGGGACACCAATAAAGAGTTACATGCCAGCTCACTCAGCCCCTTGGACCCAGTCATGGGATTTTTCTTGGGTACTCACTTTCTCCCCAACAATAACAAACAGCATTTGGTTACAATAACAACGAGACAATGGCCACCATTTTTGGACACTTAGCACAGGCTGAGCGCATCTCACATACAAGATCCCATGAATTCTCTAAATACTTCTACGAAGCTGTGGTTCTCACACTTCAGGGCTGAGACAAGGAGGATAAGAGAAGTTAAGTCAGTCACCTAAGGTCACAAGGCCAGTAGGTGATTAAGCAAAACTAACCCACACAGGGAAGGCCGCTTGGGAGCTCGCCACAGCCACCTCCAGCCTGGGAAGACATTTTTGCTTCAAACAGCCAGAAAGAGGAAATGGAAGGGCTCCTTCTCCAACTGCTGATGGCTCACTTGCAGCCAGAGGAACTGAGGTCTGATTGTGAATGTCACCACTTGGGGGGGGGGGGCGCATCAAAGAGCAAACAATAATAGGAGAAAGGATGGAAAGACAGACAAGATGAGGTTTGTAGAGGGAGAGGCACTTTGAAGGAGCGGCAAGATTTCTGGGATACAGTCTGGTTTTCCCTTGGGTTCTGTGTGACCTTGAACAGGACACTTCATTGCAGAAGAGTGTTTTGGCTTCTCTGTAAAATGTGGGTGGATAAGGGGTTCAGGATGCTTGAAGCAAGAAAGACAGGAAAACTAACTGAGTGAGTGTCCTCTGAGAATTGGGACGAGGAATGCAGGTAGTGTGTGTGGAGGATCAGAAACCACACTTTTGGTTTCAGTCATTCCAGCAGCCAGAAACGCGTCGTGCTCAGTTCAGTAAGCACTGAGTAAGGGTGGACGACTGACAAATAAATGACCCAATTTCTCACCCTCGAAAGCACCTAGCAGCCCACAGTCCATCGTGAAGGGACAGGAAGGCAAGGTGCATACTTTCGACGTTTTTTGTCAAAGGAAGCCTCTATGGCCATCTCAAGGTCTGAGGGTGGGGACACAAGAGATGGCTACAGAGATACGGACTAGGTTTCTGCCTACGTATATCAGGTGGAATGAAAGGGTTTCAATAGAAGGGGGGAAAGCAGGTGAGGAAAAGGGAGTTGGAGACATTCGTCCAGAGGAATCTGTGAGGCAAATCTGCCGGGTTGGGGATTACTTCTGTTCAAAACCTTTCTGGAGGAGAAAAATGTCAGTGTTTGAGGAGAAAGGATTTCTGTCCAGTGTTTGCATGGGACTCTTACCAGATGGCTGGAGGTGAGGAAGAATTTTCCAGCTTTGGGGGCGGGGGGGGGGAGGGGAGAGGGTTTCTATCTTCTGTCTTGGCTTCTGACAGCAGGAGGTGGGGGCTTTGCAAAGACTGCCTGTGAGAAATGAAGGGGGCACCTGTGGAGGGACGAAGAGGGTCTCTGTTCTGTGTGTGGAAGTGCCCTACCTGCAAGAGAGGTCTCCTCCTGGGACTGTGAGATCTGTGGCTGGAGGGGAGGGTGCGAGCGGTGGGGGGGGGGGGGGCTGTCTTCTTCCGGCAGCTCTAACTCGCTGGTCAAAGCCCTCAGGCCGCCCTATTTGTGCGCTGACGTGAGCTAATCTAAAAATACTGCAGGGGGAGGTAGAGACTGGGGTTCCCCCGAGAAGAAGGGCCTTGAGAGAGGAGAGGAATTTTGGGTGGGGAGCCCTTTTTCCATTCACTTCCGCTTCTATCCCCCCCCCCCCATCCCCACCAGCACTCCCAGTCACAGCGCGACTTCTCCAACTAAGCTGGGGATTGCTGCTGGCCGAATCCTGCGGTTCACCGCTTTGGAGTGGAAGCGCGAACCGAGCTGGGGACTTGGGCAGGGACCCACTCGGAGCAGCAGACAGACCCACGCGGCACCGGCACCGAGACGGCCACAAAGGAGTCCACACGGGCGCAAACGCAGGCAACTCCACTCCGGGGCGCGAAACCCACCACAGCCCGCTCGGCACGCAGACCCCACTGCGCACAAAACCACTCGGAAAACGCAGGTTCCCAAACCTCGCGCTCGGAGTTCACACACAGCCAGACCATGGCGCTATCGGATGATGTCTGTCTTTGTCTCTGGATCGCGCTCTCTCTCTCTCTTATTCGTACACACACACACACACACACACACACACACACGCACACGCACACACACACACGATCCACTCGACAGAAACGTCAAGCTCTCCCAGCCGGGGTGGCGGTGGTCTCCGCAGGGGCCGAGCGCACCCGCGATTCTGCGCCACGGTGCGCGGCGCCTTGAACCCTTCTCTCCTCCTTGCGGGATACCGCGGCGCTGCTGCGCCTTGACTCGCAGACCCTCCGCCAGGCTACCGAGAGGCTCCTCAGAGTCCGGTCTCCTTCCAGGTCCCCAAATGGGAGGGGGGGAAAACAAAACAGCCAACCTTTCGCCTCCATTTCTACGCACATCTGAGAGCCGGTGATGGCGAGAGACTCGCGAAACGTCTCCATCGTGGCATCATCCCTGGACGGCAGAGATGGTCCAGGTGACCCAGTCCGGGGTTGAGCATCCCGGACAGTGATCCCATTCCGTAACTTCTGCCTTCGAGGAGGACTTGCGGCCAGGTTTAAGGACAAGTGGCAGGGAAAGCAACTGAAGCCCAGATGGCCCATCCGTTAGAGAACCCTAACTCGGTCTCCCAGGCTTTCCAGACCTGCTGTTAGCCACGGAATGTGGGGCCCCTCCGCACTGCTCCTGGACTCCCGGAGGGTTGGTCGGGGGCGGGGGACCGCGGGAATCAGCCCACCCCAGCCCCTCCCTCCCTGAAGCTGCGAGGTGGGAAGGGCCAGGATTCCAGCTTAGCACCTCCTCCAGAAATGCAGCACTTGGGGGGGGGGGACACCCAGTCTGTCCTCCGCTCCCTTTTGCGCTCTCCCTCCCCGCGCCTTCCCAAGGGCGCCCTTCTGCTGCCCCAGTCTCACTTCGGGGTCCCACCGGGCCGTCTTTCTCTCTTCCCGGTCCCCTCCTCAAGGGACCCCCCCCCTCCGCTGGGAGAGTCTCTCTTCTGCACCCTCCACCCCCGCAACGCCTGACTCGGGGGGCGGGCGCACATTGGGTTGCGCACGGGTGGGGGCGCCGCGCCAGCCTCGCGTAGCTGCTCTGACGCGGCCACCGCCGCTGTCGCCCTCCGCAGCCCAGCCCGCGCCCCGCCGCAGCTCCGCAGTGCACTCGCCGCCGTCGCCGTCGCCCGGGCCTGTCCCGCCGCTAGCCCCAGAACGAAGCCTGGAGCGTCGGCCGAAAGGGTCATGAGCCAGAGCGCCCAGGGGCGCCGCGGGGACAGCGAGCAGCGGAGATAGCGACCTCGCACCCCTCCCATCCCAGTCCTCGCTGTCTCGACGCGCGCATCCGCCGCGTCCCCAGGGCCCACTGTCCTTTCCTCGGGGGGGGACCCCCCGTCGCCGCCATGGCCACCCTACTCCGCAGCAAGCTGACCAATGTGGCCACGTCCGTGTCCAACAAGTCCCAGGCCAAGGTGAGCGGCATGTTCGCCAGGATGGGTTTCCAGGCGGCCACGGACGAGGAGGCGGTGGGCTTCGCGCACTGCGACGACCTCGACTTTGAGCACCGCCAGGGCCTGCAGATGGACATCCTGAAAGCCGAGGGCGAGCCCGGCGGGGAGGAGGGCTCCGAGCCGCCCGTCGAAGGAGACATCCATTACCAGCGCGGTGGCGCTCCGCTGCCAGCCTCGGGCTCCAAGGACCAGGCTGTGGGGGCTGGTGGAGAGTTCGGGGGTCAAGACAAGCCCAAGATCACGGCGTGGGAGGCGGGCTGGAACGTGACCAACGCCATCCAGGTGAGTGCGGGACTCTCAGCTCTGCCTACCCTCGCCTCCCACCCCGGCTCTCTACCCTTCCACACAAACCCCGTGGAGGTGGAGGGGTTAGGCTTTGCAGGTCCCTCCAGTCCTGAGAAATTTATCTTCCCCTCCCCAACCCTCTCTGCTAGGCGGGGGGGGGGGGGGAACCTACGCCCCCAGGTGGTCCTGCCCTGATTCACTCGGCCTCCCACAGCCCCAGTTACTGTAGGGCGGCCCCGCTGAGGTCCTGGTGGGAGACGCACCTTCATAGACCCTGCAAAAGCTGGGGAAGCGGGGGAGGGGCTAGGGGAGGGAGCGAGGGGGGAGGGGCAGAAAATCAGGATTGGAAGGGAGAGTTTTTGCCTTGGCCTCCGGAATGGATTCACAGCTGTTGGTCGGGAGGAAGGGAGCTGGGAAATAGCTGAGTGGGAGACTCCTCCCAACCTATACGCATCGAGCGTGCACACGTACATGTACCTAGGCAGGCACATGCTCGGAGCCCCTTTCCCCATGAACGAACGTCACATGATACGTCTATTTATAGATCCCAAGATTACCCCAAATACACCCGCATACATCCCCAGACGGCGGCACATACCTTTACGTGGCAGGAGCCAACGGTACTAGCTTGGACATAACGCGTGCACAGACGCAGGCACACTGTCAGGCAGTCGGGACCACCGTGGGCTCCCTCCGTTACAGGCCTGTTCCAGACATCCACGCAGCTGCACACAAACAGTTCTGGTCTCCGCGCTACGTAGGTGCGCACAAATCAGTCCCTGTTGCCCGAAATCCCGGCTGCACCGCAGAGGCTCAGAGCTCTTCTTCCACGTGACCCTAGCTAGACATCCCCCCCCCCCACACACACACAAGCTTAGAACCCTCCAGGGTCTTAAGCCCTTCAGCTCTTCCCCTAGCTCCGAACCCCCACCCCAGCTCCATCCCCATCAGGAGGCCCTGGACAGGGACGACGAAAGTCCTCACAACGACTCTGGGAGCTGGCAGGGGCTGACAAGTCCCAGCCTCGGGGGGGTGGAGGAGGCCTCAGCTCGGGGCACCCCTGGGCCCTGTACGTGGGTCCCACAGCGTCTCCAGATAGCAGAATCGTTGAGGCTCACAGCGTAGGTTTTCTGGGGTGCGGAAGGGGACTGCTGGGTAGCTATGGACCGGCGACACTCAGCGGGACTCCTGAGTGTCTGCATTCGAAGCTCTTCCAGCTTCTGGGCCAGGCCAGATAGTCTTGACAGGCTAGGGGACAGGGCTGGGGACCCGGGCCCACCTTCGCTGCCACCTGCCGCCTTCCCTCAGATGTCTTTGAAGGGCCCGTTTGATAGGCCTGGAGAGAGGCTGGGGCAGTAGGCTGGAGGGGCTCAGGTCCTAGGGACCCTGGATTTCGTTAGCAATTTTCCTCATGCGGATGGAATAAAAGCCATCCGCCTGTAGCCTGATGTACCCACCCCAGAGCTTCGGGTTCTAGACCCCGGCTGGCCTTGGCTTTCCCAAGGCAGGCCGTTACATTTTGGGGATAGAAAGTGTCCCTCTCCTGCCCACCTCTACAGCTCCCACTAAATAGCCCTCTCTGATGGTGTCTGGCATACCAGATTGGTCCTAACTTGGCTTCCAGCCGTACTCCAGCCCTATGCCCCATTCCGCAGAGCTCTTCGCCTCCCCCAAAGCACAGTCACATTCCCTCCTTTCTGGCTTCTACCACTTTCAACCCTTGTTCCTCTTTCCTCCATCTCGTTTCCTTCTCTGGTTCCCCGTGGCCACTCTTCCTAATGAATCCGTCTAAGCGCCTTACCCTGCCCCCCCCCCTTTTGGCGCCAGAACCAGGCTCCTTCCAGTCTTTTCTATTCTCAGTGGTTCCCACTTCTGCTTGTAGCACCGTGAACCATCCCCAAAGATGTCCATATTTCCTCTACTCCCACAGCCTCCCCCTTACTTCCCAGCCATTAGGCTACTTTTTTGGGGGGGGTGGGAAAAGGAAGGGGGAACTTCAAGGTAGGATGGCCTCGAACTCACAGCGACCTGGGATGAAAGGCGCGTGCCACCAGGCCCAGCTTTACTTTCCCTTCTCTCCATGCACATAAACAACCTCCCCTCTCCATCTTTAGACTTCAACACCAGGCTCGGCGCGAGGGCCCCTTTCACAGTCAGTAGCAGCCTCCCACCCTTCCTCCCTTTGCATCCGGGTGGCTTAGGCGGAATGCCTTCTCTTGCTGGCGCCCCCTAGCGACCGCCTTAGGCCACGCCCACCATGCACCCACTGCCCAAAGCCGCGTCGGCTCAGCGCCCCCTTCTGGTTGCCTCTCTGCACCGCAGGGTATGTTCGTGCTGGGCCTTCCCTACGCCATCCTACACGGCGGCTACCTGGGGTTGTTCCTCATCATCTTCGCGGCGGTGGTGTGCTGCTACACGGGCAAGATCCTCATCGCGTGCCTGTACGAGGAGAACGAGGACGGCGAGGTGGTGCGCGTGCGGGACTCGTACGTGGCCATAGCCAACGCGTGCTGCGCGCCGCGCTTCCCCACGCTGGGCGGCCGCGTGGTCAACGTGGCGCAGATCATCGAGCTGGTGATGACGTGCATCCTGTACGTGGTGGTGAGCGGAAACCTCATGTACAACAGCTTCCCGGGCTTGCCCGTGTCGCAGAAATCCTGGTCCATCATCGCCACGGCGGTGTTGCTGCCCTGCGCCTTCCTGAAGAACCTCAAGGCCGTGTCCAAGTTCAGCCTGCTGTGCACCCTGGCCCACTTCGTCATCAACATCCTGGTCATCGCTTACTGCCTGTCGCGGGCCCGCGACTGGGCCTGGGAGAAGGTCAAGTTCTACATCGACGTCAAGAAGTTCCCCATCTCCATCGGCATCATCGTGTTCAGCTACACGTCGCAGATCTTCCTGCCCTCGCTCGAGGGCAACATGCAGCAGCCCAGCGAGTTCCACTGCATGATGAATTGGACACACATCGCCGCCTGCGTGCTCAAGGGTCTCTTCGCGCTCGTCGCCTACCTCACCTGGGCCGACGAGACCAAGGAAGTCATCACGGATAACCTGCCCGGTTCCATCCGCGCCGTGGTCAACATCTTCCTGGTGGCCAAGGCCCTGTTGTCCTACCCTCTGCCCTTCTTCGCCGCCGTCGAGGTGTTGGAGAAATCGCTGTTCCAGGAAGGCAGCCGGGCCTTCTTCCCGGCCTGCTACGGAGGCGACGGGAGGCTCAAGTCTTGGGGCCTGACGCTGCGCTGTGCGCTCGTGGTCTTCACGCTGCTCATGGCCATCTACGTGCCCCACTTCGCGCTGCTCATGGGCCTCACGGGCAGCCTGACGGGCGCCGGCCTCTGCTTCCTGCTGCCCAGCCTCTTCCACCTGCGCCTGCTCTGGCGCAAGCTGCTGTGGCATCAGGTCTTCTTCGACGTGGCCATCTTCGTCATCGGTGGCATCTGCAGCGTGTCGGGCTTCGTGCACTCCCTCGAGGGGCTCATCGAGGCCTACCGAACCAACGCGGAGGACTAGGGCGCGAAAGGGAACCAGCCCCCGCCGGCCCACGCCACGCTCCCGCGCTCCCCGTCTTCCCACCCGCCGCCAACAGTGCCCCCCACCGCCACCACCAAGCACCCGCTCCCTCCCTCCTTCCCTCCTTCCCTCCTCCCGTGCGCCGTGCCACCGCCGCCACTGCGCTTTTTTTTTTTTTTAAACAAAACATCTCTGGTCCCTAGATCTCGGATTATTCGGGGATGGGGAGGTGGGAGGGGATGGGGAGCCCAGATCCCTCGCGTCTGCGTCTCTGTGGTCCTTTCTTTTCCCGCAACGCTCTGGTTTGGGGAGGTGGGGAGGCGGGGACGCATTTGTGGGCGATGTTTTCTGACCTTCCTGGAGGGGACCTCCCCCCGCCCCCACGACGACACTTGAGTTCCTCCAGTCACCGAGTGAGGGCTGGGTGGGGTGAGAAGGGAGAGAAAAGGGCCCCAGCTCGCAGGCGCGGAAACTTGACCTTGGGATGGGGTGGGTGGGGGACATTTCACAGCCATCCAAGTGCTTGGAATCTGCAACGTCCAGCCATTTCCAGCAAGAGCGCTTCCCATTCCCGAGACATTTCAGCCTGCAGCCAGAGCGGCTGACCGGGCCATTCATTCCGGGTGGGCGATTTCCGTCGCCGAAGCCGGGGGGAGGAGCCGCGGCGGCGGGGCCCGTTTGCCTGCCGGTTTTCAGGAATCCAAACTCATCTTGTGCAGTGTTAATCAGGTTGTGGAACTGTTTCTCTGTGCGTGTGGTGTGCTCGTGGTGAATACGATGAAATGTATATCAGAAAAAAAAAATCTATCTCTAATTTAGAGTGCGGTGCATAATTATATCCGCAAATAAAGAAGAAACAAAGGCGTTTGTGGACTCCTGTACGCCACAGCCCAGCGCGGTGGCGGGCGAGTGACAGGTGTGTGTGTGGAGGGTGGGGGAGGGCAGGGACCCAGCTATCACCTAGTGAAATCTGGCAGGGTGCAGAAGCAACTTTGGTTGGATCGCCATGAGTTCGAAGCCACCCTGAGACCACATAGTGAATTTCAGGTCCGTCTGGGCTAGAGTGAGACCCTACCTGTGGGGGGGGGGGGAGGGGTCCCAGGAGCAGTAGCAGGTTGGTTAGCACCTGGATGCTGGAGCAATGTGCCTTAGTGGACCCCTTGCTGCTAGGATGGGAAGGATCTATCTGAGAACGCGGTGGGCTCTTTCAGCCTCCGATACTAAACAGGATGGTGTGCCGATAGGAATAAAAACCCTGCAAGTTTATTCAACCAATATCTATCAGCAGGTAGCCATTAGAGCTGTGGCTATGTCGGGTGCCATAAACTCAGACCTATCCTCTAGGAGTATTTAGCATGCATATGTGGGAGGAGGGGCAGGGTTGTGAAAAGAGCCCGTAAGAAGTAAGGTAGGGGCTGGAGAGATGGTTCAGTGCTTAAAGACCCTTGCTTACAAAGTCTGCTGCCCTGGACTGTAGTCCCCAGTACCCATGTAAAGCCACATGCACAATTTGGTGAATGCAACTGGAGTTTGTTTGCTCGCTCTCTCTCTCACACACACACACAAACAAATAATAAAACGAAATAAGAAGGTTGTACCAGGTCCCCAGGACCAGGAGCCTATCTTGCGGAAGCTCCCCCATCCAAGCAGCATCCCTGAGCAGTCCAGGCAGGGTTTACACGGCCACTGCAAAGGGATGACCATTTCCAATCAGTAGCCCTGGGTATGTGAGTTTCCCCTTATCTTCTTGTTCTGAGAATGTATTTGTCTGAATTCCCCTGCTCTTCCCCTCTTCTCCTCTTTCCCTCCCCTCTCTGTGTCTATCTCATTCCCCTCTCCCCAGACTTTGGGAAGGATTGGGGTAGACTTCCCAGATGATAAGGTCTGGGAGCACAAGAGAGCTGGGCTGCTGTGGGGTCCTCCCTCATTGTGAGAGAAGCCATAAACACAGGCCTTCTTATAGAACAATTTCCCCAGATGTGATCAGTGTCTGAGGAAGAATCTAGAGTATGTCTAAGTAGAGTATGCATATCCCTCTGCAACAGGAGAGAGAGAGTTAGAGTTTCATGGATGTGTGTGTGTGTGTAGCATCATGTGGACATGCTCTGATAGGCATTTGTGACAGAGGTGACCTGGAGCACTGGTTCAGCATCCACAGAATGGTAGTAGAGGAGGGGGAGGGGGAATGGGGTCCAATGCCCTCAGCAGCTGTGGCTCTGACTAATTTGAGATGCCCGCTCCCTTCATTGTCTAATTTTGTCACTGCTGTGGTTTCTTCAGTTTCCCCGGGCACGCCAAAGAGCCATCAGTTTCCTATCCTCAGTGACCACCAAAGCCTCCCAGGGTGGGGAGGAGCGTGCTGACTGTCCACCTGCTGCCTTGTGTCTGCTTCTCAGTGGATCTCAGGGTGTCTGCTAAAGTCTAGTCTGTAGCCTCCAGAAAAAGCCACAATTTCCTCAGAAGTGGGAGTGTCACACTGCACCAGTTCTGTCCTTCTCATCTTTAGAAGGACAAATGAGATAAGCAGGCAGGTTATGGGCAGTAGCTGTCACCTCTGAGCCTTGCCTGCATCCCCCCCCCACACACACACTGGGTCCTGGCTCCTGCCTTTGGGTTCAGCTTACCCAGATGCCCAAAGGCAATTCCTGCCGGTGGCAGAGGTGTAGGTAGTACTTACAAAGGGAACCCTGCACCCTAGTGCCTCTATACAAATCCCCAGATGGGCATCTAGACTATTGGGAGAAATGGGGAGCAGGAATAGATGAGACCCATCTCATCACCCCTTCACCTACTGGCAAAGTGCATGAATAGAAGTTAAAACTACATCATAACTTAGCCAATGAGAGCAGAGAGGATGGGCAAAGCTTATATCCTGGCTTTGAACTGCTTGGAGAGGAGGACTCTGTATCAGCCCCCCAAGGTTCCCATCAGTTCTTACAGAGCACCCTGTTTCCATTTGTTGTAGACCCCAAATAAACTGTCCCATCTGCAGCAGAGAGGTGTTGGTATATGGGCCCCACGCTCTGGGACCCTTTGAGGGTCCCCTTTAAAAAAATATTTTATTTTACAAAGAGAGAAAGAGAGAGAGGGAGCGAGTGGGTGTGCCACTGTAAACGAACTCAAGATGCATGCGCCCCCTTGTGCATCTGGCTTATGTGGGTCCTGGAGAATTGAGCCAGGGTCCTTTGGCTTTGCAGCAAATGCCTTAACTGCTAAGCGCATCTCTCCAGCCCACTTCACTATATTTTTTGAGAGACAAAGAGAGAGAGAGAGAGAGAGAGAGAGTGAGAGAGAGAATTGGCATGCTAGGGCCTCAGCCACTGCAATTGAAATCCAGTCACTGGCACCACCTAGTGGGCATGTGTGACCTTGTGCTTGCCTTTCCTTCATGTGTCTGGATTATGTGGGATATGGAGAGTCGAACATGGGTCCTTAGGCTTCACAGGCAAGTGCCTTGACTGCTAAGCCATCTCTCCAGCCTCACCTTGACAATTTAAGTAACTCTTTAGAGCACACCTGCGTGCTAAATGTTTCTGCCTCCCCTGTCCCTGCTAGTTAATTATTGCTCCACCCTAGCATGTTTTATTTAACCATCACATTTCAAAAGGAAACCTTTGATTGTTGTTTCCCCAAACTGTACTGATGCTACACTATGGAATGCTATTGTTATATGATATGCCCTAACCCAGGGCTTGAAATGGACCCTGCTTTGGAGCCTTGCCAGAGCAAGGCAGCTGAACAGGTCTTTGGGGACCCTTGAGAACATGGATAGGATCCAGTCCTTATATTGGGGAGGGAGAGTCCAGACACAAAAGCCAGGGAAGGGGTTTGATCAAGGAAGGGGCAGATCCCACGAGAAGATGACTGGGGATGTCAGGGAGATGCAGGCCTGGACATCTAGACATTCCAGGTGGGACTGGTTTGAGTTGGCCTTGGGGGGGGTCTTTCCCAGTGCTCTTTGGCTTTTGCCTTTTCCATGTTATGCAAAAATTGCCAACATGCAGAAGAGATGGATGAATTCTGTTCTCAACAGATGGATACCCACCACCAAAACTGAAAGATTATCAGTATACTCTTCTGTTCAACAATCTACCTTTTTTTTAAAAAAAATGAAGTCCAGACCAGGCATGGTGGCACACGCCTTTAATCCCAGCACTCAGGAGGCAGAGGTAGGAGTGCCACTGGGAGTTCAAGGACAGCCTGGGACTACAGAGTGCATTCCAGGTCAGCCTGGGCTGGAGTGAGACCCTACCTTGAAAAAAAAAAAATTCAGTCCAAGTTTTCAGACATCATAGTCCTTTTTAAAACTTTTTATTGAAAACTTTCATAATTATAGACAATAAACCATGGTAATTCCCTCCCATGCCCCACTTTTCCCTTCACAAATCCACTATCATAGCTTCTCCCCCTTCCAATTAGTCTCTCATTTATTTTGATGTCATCACCTTTTCCTCCTATTATGAGGGCCTTGTGTAGGTAGTACTAGGCACTGCAAGGTCAAGGATGTTAAGGCCATTTTGTGCCTGGACAATTGCATTGTAGGAGTCCTACCCTTCCTTAGGCTCTTACCTTCTTTTCACCATCTCTTCCAAAATGAACCCTGAACCTTGGAGGGTGTGATAGAGACATTTCGGTGCTGAGCACTCCTCTGTCACTTCTCAGCATTATGGTGCTTTTGGGGTCATCCCAGTGGTCACCACCAACTGAAAAGAGAAGCTTCTCTAACCAAAAGTGAAAGTAGCATTAATATACGGGTATGAATATTAAGTAAAGTGCTTACAGGGTAGTTTGGTGAGTATTATATATGCATTTAGCCAGACAACAGCAGGCGTTACACCCATAGGGCTTGTAACCTCCCCTGCCATAGGCTTTTGACCAGGTTTTCAGTACCAGGCATTTACTGCCTCCCATAGAGCGGGTCTCCAGTCCAATTAGAGAGCGGTTGGTTTCCCCCATAACAGACATGCCACTATTGCACCCATTGGCTCATTTGGTCTGGATCGCCAATCTTAAGACTTGCCATGTCCACTTTTATTTATCACTACTGGTGACTTCTCTCTCCCATACAGTTGCATGCAGCATAGCATTTTCCAGCTTTCTGTCAGCTGGTCTACACGGAGGATGTTTTCAGCTCAGCTCCAGCCCGGTTTCTCAGTGATCTTGCAGCCCAAGCATATGGAGTCTTCAGCAATAGGGTTTTACCATCTATTACCGATGGGAAACCAAGAGCCTTGGCAATGACCCATAATGTTTTGGGGGCATCAGGGACCTCCCTGCCCAACAACCAAAGGAAGGTATCCCATCCTTTGCACTGAAATTTTTCTAGTAACAATCTATGGCTTCTGGGTGCTCCATTCCCCAAACAAACAGGTTTCCATATGGCTTATTCATAACATCTTAAAATTTTTTTCAAGGTAGGGTCTCGCTCTAGCCCAGGATAACCTGGAATTCACTATGTAGTCTCAGGGTGGCCTTGAACTCATGGCAATTCTCCTATCTCTGCCTCCCAAGTGCTAGGACTAAAGGCATGCACCACCATGCCAGGCAACATCTTAAATTTTGATTACCCCTCCCCCATACTTCCTTTACTCAATATCTTCCCCTGACCTAACTTAGGTCATTCCACCCCCAGTAATCTGTTCATCTAATTACATACATACAATACCATCTCCCTAAGTCCTCCCCTCTCCTCCCTCCTTCCCTTATAGCCCGTTTCTAGCTTACTGGCCTCTGCTACTGATCTTTACTCCACCTCACATACAGGTCTAAATATTTATAGTTAGGATCCACATATGAGAGAGAACATGTGGCGTTTGGCTTTCCGAGCCTGGGAAGACATCATAGTCTTAAGCATGCAGGGAAGTGGCTGTGACATGTGGATAACACAGCAGCACTATGCTAAGCCCTTCTGCTCTGGAGTCTGAGGGAAAAGGAAATATCAGTGACACATACCCATCCTGTCTTTATTTCGAATTCTACTCTTTTGTCCATCATACTATTTTAAACATATTTTAAAAATTTATTTATTACAGAGAGAGAGAGAGAGAGAGAGAGAATGGGCACACCAGGGCCTCCAGCCACTGCAAACAAACTCCAGATGCATGCTCCACCTTGTGCATCTGCCTTACATGGGTACCTGGGAATTGAACCTTGGGTCCTTAGGCTTTGCAGGCAAGTGCTTTAACTGCTAAGCCATCTCTCCACCTCCATCATACTATTTTTAAAAATATTTTATGTATTTATTTTCAAGGAGAGACAGAGAGAGAGAGAGAGAGAACATGAATGGGTGTGCCAGGGCCTCTAGTCACTGCAAATGAACTCAAGGTGCATGCACCACTTTTTGCATCTGGATTTATGTGGGTACTGGGGAATCAAGCCTAGGGCCATTAGGCATTGCAGAGAAGCACTTTAACCATTGCTGAACCATCTCTGTAGCCCCACGATACCATTTTGAACATCATGGTTCATTTCATAGTTCTCATTTTAAAAGTATTGCAAATCCAGGCATGGTGGCACATGCCTTTAATCCCAGCACATGGAAGGAACTTGAGCCCTGGGCCAGCCTGGGCTAGCTAGCAACACCAGTCACAAAATAAAATATCACATTAAATGCTTTTTATCTTCCTTCTTGTTTATTTATTTATTTTGTATCTCTTAATTTTTTTTCTCTGAAGACAGTGTTTTACATGCTGTCCCCAGCCCTAGGTATGAGGCAGGGCTTGGGGCACGAGCACTGTCCCCTAGAGACCAGGGGTGAGTGTTTTCTAGAGATTTCTCAATGATGTTGTGGGCATCTCTGTCAGCTGTGGGGCACAAAGGGGAGTATTGAGCAGGGCCTCTCTCCAGGGACACCCAGAAAGAAAATGATCAGTGCTAGGGGCTCAGACACATGGGGGGGGGTGAGGGGGTTTTATGCTTCCAACAGCTCTCAGCACCACTTGGAGGGAGGGACGGAAACAAGGTGTAGACTGAGGGTGCTGTAGAAGGGACCAGGTATAGACTATGCTCAGAAGTGCAGCCAGAGGGAGGCACATGAAGGAAACTTTTAGTGCTACCCAGTTACCTGCTTCAAAGTGTGGCAGGCACCTGGGTATTTACTCACCAAGCATGTGTGGGCTAAGCACTGTTTTGGCCCTGGGGCTGCAGCAGCAATGAAGGCAAAGATGGTCTCTGTGACAATTGTCAGTGTCCCACGCTATGTCCTGTAGTGCATGTGAGTTCACCTGAAGCTGTGGACACTTGGACTTCTGATGGTACCAAGCCACTGCCAGCATGTCCACTGGACTCTTGTCTCATCTCCCTGAGGGCTCCCTAGGAGGCGGTGGAGCACAGCTTGGAGTCATGGAATTATCCCCCAACACTGAGCCAGTTAGTGCTATATGCCTGCCTCTGGCCCTCTGATGAGATATTGAAGGGCTGTTCCACAAGGCAGCTCAGAAGGTGCATGTTGCAGTCAGGTTCGCATTGCTGGCAGAAATCACCTGACCAAGAGCAGCTTTTGGGGGAAAAAAGAAGGGGGAGAGGTATTTTGGCTTACAGACTCCAGGGGAAGCTCCATGATGGCAGGTGAAAATTATGCCATGAGCAGAGGGTGGACATTACTCCCTGGCCAACAACAGGTGGACAATAGCAACAGGAGAGTATGCCAAACACTGGCAAGAAGACACTCTCTGGCTATAATACCCATAAGACCGCCCCCAACAATACACTGCCTCCAGGAGGTGTTAGTTCCTAAATCTCCATCAGCTGGGAACCTAGCATTCAGAACACCTAAGTTTATAGGAGACACCTGAATCAAACCACCACATTCCACTCCTGGCCCCTATAAACTGATAACTATCCACGATGTAAAATGCAATGCTTTCAGTCCCTTTAAAAGTCCCCATAGGGGCTGGAAAGATGGCTTAGTGGTTAAGGCATTTGCCTGCAAAGCCAAAGGATCCCCATTCAACTCTCCAGGACCCACATAAACCAGATGCACAAGGGGGTGCATGCATCTAGAGTTCATTTGCAGTGACTGGAAGCCCTGGTGCACCCATTCTCTCTCTCTCTCTCTCTCTCTCTCTCTCTCTCCCTCCCTTTTTCTCTTTCTCAAATAAATAAATAAATGAGTAAATTATATATATATATATTTTAAGTCCCCATAGTTTTTGTCAATCCTAATGATGTTCAAACATCCCCATAATCCAAGGTCTTTTAACTGAGCCATAATACCAAAAAATCCCCAAATATCTGTAATGGCACAGAATAAACACACTACAAAAGATGGCATTGGACATAGCAAAGAAATGTTCAACCAATACAAGATTTAAATAGGGCAAACATCAAACTCTGTAGTTCCAAGTCCAACAACTCTAGGCAGTGACAAGTCTCTAAGTTCGACAATTCTAACCAGCAACAAGACTCTGGAGTTCCAATTCCACCCATCCAGCTAGACTACTCACAGTCCTGGAAAACATCATCTGGGCCAGTAGCTTTCCTTAGCAGCCATCTCGTGGCCCCAGCATCTCCACTGTAACCCACTGTCCTTCCTCATGGCCCCATGGGGTCTCCATGCAGGCATCCAGCAAACCTGCTACACACTGCCCACATTTCCAAAACACAAGACCGTGTTGCAAATTCAATGACCCTCTCTTTCCTGCATTTCTTATACTCCATAATACAAGGTGGGGTGCCAATTTGTTAATCTGGGGGGGGGGAATAAAGCAGACTTTGAAGAACAGGACACTACTTGAACATTCAGGCCCCTTAAAAACGGTCTACAAGTGGAGGTCAGCAGCCCATTTTCAAAGGTTGTAATCTTATATAATTGCAGCTGAATAGGCAGAAGTTTCAGCCCAAATATTTCAATTTTTCTGTGTCATATCCCTCTGCTCATACCAGTCCATTTCTGTGCAAAGCAACACTACACAAATTCTCAGGACAGGGGCATATAACAGCAAGCCTCTCACACAAACTGCTTCTAGCCCAGTCCAAGTAAATCTCTTTCTCACGCTCATAAGCCAAACCTCACAGTCCATAGTTCTAACTGCATTCAGGTCTGAGTTTGACCAGAATAGTCTATCAAGCTGTACTTACAGCACTGCAAGGCATATCTTAGGCCAAGGTTTCAAATCCTTCCACATTCCTCTTGAAAACCAGCTTCAAAAGGCCAAAGCCACACAGTCATGTGTCTAGCAGCCAATGACCCCGCTCCTGGTACCAACTTCACTGTTGCAGTCAGGTTCACATTGCTAGCAGAAATCACCTGACCAAGTGCAGCTTTTTGGGGGGGGGGAAGGTTGATTTTGTCTTACAGCCTCAAGGGGAAGCTCCATGATGGCAGGGGAAAACAATGACATGAGCAGAGGGTGGACATCACCCCCCTGGCCAAAATAAGGTGGACAATAGCACCAGGAGAGTGTGCTAAGCACTGGCAAGGGGAAACTGGCTATTATACCCATAAGCCAGCTCCCAACAATACACTGCCTTCAAGAGGCTTTAGTTCCCAATCTCCATCAGCTGGGATCCTAGCATTCAGAACACCTAAGTTTATGGGGGACACCTGAATCAAACCACCACAATGCTGTACAGGATGTCTCAGAGGTGTCTGATGACCCATCAGACATATGCTGACTCCCCCTGCCTTCCCTGCTTCCTCACTGTCCTTCCTGGGATTGCTGTATAAGTACGTGAGTTGTACCTGATTCTTTGTCTCAAAGTCTGCTTTTGGGGAAAGCCAAACTAAGACAGTTTATTTTCAGGTCTCCTAATCTGGCAAAGTGGAGCTCCCAAATATCTACCCATAGGCACAGGCTAGGCTAGGAGAAAGAGAATCAAATGAGGTGCTTTTCGGAGATCTCCGTTCCACTTCCACCCCTAAATTCAGAAAACAATAATGACTACTAGTTCTTCTCCTCCTGAGGTGCCATTGACTTGGGATCACCGATATGTAGGTATGTGGGGGGGGGGGGAGGCAGTAGGTTGATTAAAGATGGATGTGCTAGTGGGTAGATACTTTCATGAAAGTCAATGATTGGATGGATGAGGAAGTGAATAGGTGGATGAGTCAATGAAGGCAAGGATACATGAGTGGGGTCAGTAGATGAGTTGATGAAAGGAGGGATCAGTGGATGAATCAATAGAAGAAAGGAAAGGCGGGAAGAGGAAAAAGAGGTCCATGGAAACTATACTTCATAATTTTTTTGCATGTGTGTGTGTGGTTAAGGCAAGTGTGTAGGCATGTTTGTATGTGTATGGGCGTCCGTGTGTGCACACATGCATACATGTGTAGATGTGTAGCCCTGAGGACAACCTTGGATTGTTTTCAGGAACTTTGTCCATTTCTGTTTTTTTTTTTTTTTTTTTTTGTGGTAGGGTCTCCCTTTAACCCAGGCTGACCTGGAACCTCAAACTCACAGTGTTACTCTCACCTCTGCTTCCCACATGCTAGGATTAAAGATGTGTGCCACCATGCCCGGCTTGTTCCCAAATCTTGGTGTGGCAGAGACACACTGAGAAGCTTGCCAAAGAAGAGTGAGGCAAAGGCTGGGTAAGTTTTGATGTGGCTCCTCTTTGGAGAGGGAATATGAAGGACTGGCGTCCAAGAATGAATGCAAGTAAAGCAAACAGGCAACTGTGAGAGAAGGCAGTTCAAGGACAAAGGGGAGAGGGCAGGAGCTTGGCTGCCTGTAGTTGGGGTTCCACAGCCACAGACTGGAACGCTAGGGTCACATTTGAGGCACGTGGATAGGGTAACTCACGTGGGAACTGATACGGGAAATCCTAGCAAAGAATTGAGGAAAGAAGGAAGCCGGTGTGGTGGCACACACCTTTAGTCCCAGCACAAGGGAGGCAGAGGTAGGAGGATCACTGTGAGCTTGAGGCCAGCCTAAGACTACATAGTGAATTCCAGGTCAGCCTGGGTGAGAGTGAGACCTTACCTCGAAAAACAAACAAACAAAATCCAGAGAACTGTTGCTATCCATCCCTGCTTCCATAATTCCATTCCTTTCCTATTCTCTCTCTCTCTCTCTCTGGATTTATTTATTTCAAAGAAAAAAAAAAGATCTTGTCTCCAAACGGATTTGTCAGCTGGGCGTTGTAGTGCACACCTTTAATCCCAGTGCTGGGAAGGCTGAGGTAAGAGGCTCCCTGTGAGCTCAAGGCCAGCTCGAAACTACTTCCAGGTCAGGCGATGTAGTCCATGCCTTTAATCCCACACTTGGGAAGCTGAGGTAGGAGGTTCTTAGTGAGGGCTACAGAGTGGATCAGCCTGGATTCTAGCCTGAAACCCAACCTAAAAAAATGAAAAAAGAGGAGCTGAGCATGGTGGCACATGCCTTTAATCCCAGCACTTGGGAGGCAGAGGTAGGAGGATTGCCTTGAGTTCAAGGCCACCCTGAGACTACATAGTGAATTCCAGGTCAGCCTGAGCTAGAGTGAGACCCTACCTCAAAAAACCAAAAAAAAAAAAAAAAAAAAAAAAAGGAAGGGGTTGCTGCTGGAGAGATGGCTTAGTGGTTAGTAGTTAAGGCATTTGTCTGTGAAGCCAAAGGACCCAGGTTCAATTCGCTGGTACCCACATAAGTCAAATGCACAAGGTGGCACATACATCTGGAGTTTGTTTACAGTGGCTGAAGGTCCTGATGTGCCATTTTCTCTCTTTCTTTCCATCCCTCTATCTCTCTCTCAAATAAATAAAATAAAATAAAAATTAACCCAGCACTTGGGAGAAAGAGGTAGGAGGATCGCAGTGATTTCTAGGCCACTCAGACTATATAGTGAATTCCAGGTCAGCCTGAGCTGCAGTGAAACCCTACCTCAAAAAACAAAACAAAACAAAACAAAAAAAATTTATATAAAAAAAAAGGCCAAGCATAGTGGTTCACGCCTTTAATCCCAGCACACAGAAGGCAGAGGTAGGAGGATTGCTGTGAATTAGAGTCCAGCCTGGGATTACAGAGTGAGTTACAGAGTGAGTCAGCCTGGGCTAGAGTGAGACCCCACCTTGGGAAAAAAAAATAGATAAATTTAAAAATAAAAGATAAACCGGGTGTGGTGGCTCACGCCTTTAATCCCAGTACTTGGGAGGCAGAGGTAGGAGGACCACAGTGACTTCTAGGCCACCCTGAGACTACAGAGTGAATTCCAGGTCAGCTGGGGCCAGAGTTAGACCCTATCTCCGAAAACCAAAAAACAAAAACGATGAATTCCAGGTCAGGCTGGGCTATAGTGAAACCCAACGTGGAAAAAACAACAACAACAACAAAACCAAATACATAAATAAAACAAAGCTGCGTGTGGTGGCTCATGCCTTTAATCTCAGCACTTGGGAGGCAGAGGTAGGAGGATCACTGAGATTTCTAGGCCACCCTGAGACTACAGTGTGAATTCCAGATCAGCCTGGGCTAGAGAGACCCTACCCCAAGCAGGCGGGGAGGCGGGGGGAGGAGGGGATCTAACCCTTGAACTGCTGTGTTGAGAAGGAACCATATATAGTCTTTAGGAGTAATTCAACCAGATTTTCATCCAAGCATTAAAATAAAGACATTAAAGAATTCAAGCCAGGCGTGGTAGCATACGCCTTTAATCCCAGCACTTGGGAGGCAGAGGTAGGAGGATTGCCGTGAATTGGAGGCCACCCTGAGACTACATAGTTAATTCCAGATCAGCCTGAGCCAGAGTGAGAACCTACCTCAAAAAACAAAAACAAAAAACAAAAAAAAGAAAAAAGAATTCAAGGTCTTGGGCTGGGGAAGATGGCTCAGTGGTCAAAGATATTTGATTGCAAAGTCTACTCACACAGGTTTGATTCCCCAGTACCCACAAAAGCCAGGTGCAAAAATGTTACATGTGTCTGCAGTTCATTTGCAGTGGTAAATGGCCTTGGTGTACAATACACATACATAGATTCATTCATACATACATATATACACACACATACTTTCTTTCTCTATAAAAATAATAAACCTAGGCCCGGAGAGATGCCTTAGTGATTAAGGTGCTTGCCTGTGAGGCCTAAGAACTCATTTTTGAATCTCCAGGTCCCATGTAAGCCAGACTCACAGCGACACATGGCTGAAGGCCCTGGCACACCCATTCTCTCTCTGTGTCTCCCCTCTTTGCCTCATTCTCTCTTTCAAATAAATTTAAAAAAAAACCTAATATCTATATAGATTTAAAAATTTCAAAGCCGGGCGTGATGGCACACGCCTCTAATATCAGCACTCGGGAGGCAGAGAGGTAGGAGGATCGCCATGAGTTCAAGGCCACCCTGAGACTACATAGTGAGTTCCAGGTTAGCCTGCACTAGAGTGAGACCCTATCTCAAAAAAACCAAAAAATGCCAGGCATGGTGGTACATGGCTTTAATCCCAGCTCACAGGAGGCAGAGGTAGGATTGCTGTGAGTTTGAGGCCACCCTGCGACTCCATAGTGAATTCCAGGTCAGCATGGGCTAGAGTGAGACCCTACCTCAAAAAAACAAACAAACAAACAAACAAACAAACAAAAACAAAAAAAATTCAAGATGTGAAACACTTTTTTAAAATTTAAAAAAAATTTTATTTATTTGAGAGTGACAGAGAGAGAGAGAAAGAGACAGAGAGAGAGAGAATGGGTGCGCCAGGGCTTCCAGCCACTGCAAACGAACCCCTTGTGCATCTGGCTAACGTGGGTCCTGGGGAGTTGAGCCTCGAACCGGGTCCTTAGGCTTCACAGGCAAATGCTTAATGGCTAAGCCATCTCTCCAGCCCTGTGAAACACTTTTATTTTCTGCTATCTGTACTACATCCCAGGAACCTATTTTTGTTTCTTCGAGACAAGATTTCATGTAGCTCAAGCTGGCCTTAAACTCAGTGTGTCGTTGAGGCTGGCCTTAAAGTCCTGATCCTTCTGTCTTTACCTCACAAGTGCTGAGATTACAGGTTACCACACCTGTGTTGATACTATAGTTTTTAAAAAATATTTTTATTTTCATTTATTTATTTGAGAGAGAGATACAGAAATAGGCAAGGAAGAGAGAGAGAATGGGCATGCCAGGGCCTCCAGCCACTGCAAACGAACTCCAGATGCATGTGCCCCCTTGTGTGCATGTGCAACCTTGTGTGCTTGCGTCACTGTGCATCTGGGTTATGTGGGACCTAGAGAATTGAACATGAGTCCTTAGGCTTTGCTGGCAAGTGCCTTAACTGCTAAGCCATCTCTCTAGCCCGATACTGTTTTATGTGAGTGAAGTAATTGAGTGATGTTTAGACAACTAGTGGCCAGTTTGGAGTTCATTTAGTAAAAAGCATAGCTATGTGTTGCTTAATGATAGAATCCTCTTAGCTAGCAGCAAGAGGAAAATGAGCAGAGAGCATGTCCAATGTTTTAGGTGAAAACTGAGCCTGAGCCTTAACCACTAAGCCATCTCTCCAACCCTCAAATCATTATTATTATTATTATTATTTTTTTTTTTTGGTTTTCTAAGGTAGGGTTTCACTCTAGCTCAGGCTAGCCTGGAATTCACTATGTAGTCTCAGGGTGGCCTCTAACTCATGGTGACCCTCCTACCTCTGGGATTAAAGGTGTGCGCCACCATGCCCAGCTCAAACAAATAAATTTTAAAAACAATAGGAGCTCGAGAGATGGCTCTGCAGGTAAGGGCTTCCCTGAAAAGCCTGATGGCTCGGGTTCAAATGCCCAGTACCCAGGAAAAGGCAGATACCCAAAGTGGTACATGTATCTGGAGTTCATTTGCAGTGGTTAGAGGTCCTAGCATACCCATATTCTGTCTTTCTCTGTCTCTCTCTGCTTGCAAATAAATAAATAAAATATTCTTTTAAAAATGGAACTGACACATCACCTTTACTCCCACTCCCATTAGCCAGAATTTAGTGACATGATTACATCTAGTGAGATGACCCTGTGGGGATGTTACAGTAGTAAAAGGGAGACCATATACATATATATGTATGTATATGTATTATATGTAGAAATATACATACATATATATATATATATGTTTGAGACCTTAGTGACAGGACAATCCGTGAGAGCTGACTGACTAAGTTTCAGATCTTGAACAAAAAAAAATAAGCATACTTTTGGGGGCGGGGTTCAAGGTAGGGTCTCACTCTAGCCCAGGCTGACCTGGAATTCACTATGTAGTCTCAGGGTGGCCTCGAACTCATGGCGATCCTCCTACTTCTGCCTCCTCAGTGCTGTGACTAAAGGCGTGCACCACCATACCCAGCTTAAACATATTTTATTTATTTATTTGAGAGGGACAGAGAAAGAGACAGAGAGAAAGAGAATGGTCTTGCCAGGGCCTCCATCCATTGCCAACAAACTCCAAATGCATGTGACATCTTGTCCATCTGTTTTGCATGGGTTCTGTGGAATTGAACCTGGATCCTTGGGCTTCACAGGCAAACGCCTTAACCTCTAACCATCTCTCCAGCCCCTTAAACGCACTTAAAAAATGTATTTTATTTATATTCAAGCAGAGAAAGACAGAAAGACAATATGAATGGGCATACCAGGGCCTCCAGCTGCTACAAACAATTCCAGTTGCATGTGGCACTCTGTGCATGTGGCTTTACGTGGGTACTAGGGAATTTGAACCCAGGTCATTAGGCTTTGCAGGCAAGCGCCTTAACCACTGAGCTAGCTCTCCAGCCCACAAGCATACTTTTTGAAAATCACATATTAAATAGACAGCATGATAAAAGGAACGCAATCTCGCAATGAGCTGCCAGGCCAAGAAAATGAACAGTCAGTAACGCCACCGTCGAGTTTCCTTGACTGCTCCACGCTAAGCAGGGCGGGGCTACTTCTGGAATCCTCCAGATCCCCACGGGAGAAAGCGCAGAGCTTAGTTCCTAGGCGGGGGGCGTGGCTGACAGGAGGCGGGGCTTAGGCAGGCTGACCGGAAGGGGCGGGCTCTGTCGGCGTTACGCATTGGGGCGGGGCTTCGTGCCCGGCAGTCCCGGTTCCAGCGAAGGGGCGTGGCCATTTATAGGCTGTCGCAGATGACATTAAGCAGCAGCGGGGTCCGCAGCCAAGGCGAGCGAGGATCAGACGTCCAGAGAACGTCCTGGAACACCCGGGGCGGGCGAGACGGGAGCCCCGGGCCGGCCTTCGCGCACGGAAGGCGTCTGAATCCCCCAGCTGCGCGGCGTCACGCCGAGGGGCGGGGCTTCGCGACGCACGTTGCGTCGGGGGGCGGGGCCCGCGCCTGCCAAGATGGAGGCCAACGTGTTCAGGTTCCGCGATGCCCCTGCCGCTCCGGACCTGGTGCTGGAGACCGGGCCGGTGGTCTTTGGCTCGCAGCCGGTGCCGCTGGTGCTGGACAATGGGTCGTTCCAGGCCCGCGCCGGCTGGGCGTGTCCCGGGCCGGACCCTGGCCCCGAGCCGCGCCTGCAGTTCCGTGCGGTGTGTGCCCGCGGCCGGGGCGGGGCACGGGGCGCCGCGGGTCCGCAGGTGGGCAACGCGCTGGGCAGCCTGGAGCCGCTGCGCTGGATGCTGCGCTCGCCCTTCGACCGCAACGTGCCGGTCAACCTGGAGCTGCAGGAGCTGCTGCTGGATTACAGCTTCCAGCACCTCGGGGTGTCCTCGCAGGTGACGGCCCACTCGGCTGGGATCTACTCATTTCGCCTGAAGTGCTTTTTTTGCCAGGACGTTGGGGTTACAGCAGTGACCAAACAACGCTGTTTTGTTTTTGTTTTTGTTTTTTTTGATCCCAAAAGTATCTCTAGTGGCTTTGTATGGACTCATGGGAACCAGTGGGAAGGGGTTTGGCAGCATTCCCCTCGACGGAGGCTAGTGACTTAGAGGATGTGACATGAGCCAAGGTAGTTTGCAGATAGAGACAACATAATTTGCAGAAGGTTTGGTTGGAGCTTGACTTAACCAACTATTTCCATATTTTACAAAAAAAAAATTTTTTTTTTTAAGCCGAGCGTGGTGGCGCACGCCTTTAATCCCAGCGCTTGGGAGAGAGGTAGGAAGATTGTCATGACTTCAAGGCCACCCTGAGACTACATAGTGAGTTCCAGGTCAGCTTGGTCTGACACACACACTTTTTTTTTTTTTTTCTGGTTAGATAACATTTAAAAAAAAATTATGCTCAGTGAATACAGTCAAGTTGGTACCATTGTTTGCCTACTCCCTGTCCTCTCCCTGCAAAAAAAAAGTTTTTTTGTCATTAATTTATTTGGGAAAGAGGGAGAGAGATTGGGCACGCCAGGGTGTCTAACCACTGCAGACCCTAAACACCTTGTGCATCTGGCTTCATGTGGGCAGTGGGGAATCGAACTCAGGTCCTTAGGCTTTGCAGGCAAGTGCCTTAACCACTGAGCCATCTCTCCAGCCTGAGATGTTTTATAATTGCTTCTGATTGGAATTGGAATTGTAGATCAAAGGCAAATAAGAATCAGGTTTTAGAAAGAATATTGTACTAATACTATCTTTTCTGTCCTTTTCTTTAAAAGTAGGGCTGTGTTGATCATCCCATAGTTTTGACAGAAGCTGTGTGCAACCCACTCTATTCTCGCCAAATGATGTCCGAGCTCCTATTCGAATGCTATCGGATCCCAAAGGTGGCCTATGGGATAGACAGCCTCTTCAGCTTCTACCACAACATGCCAAAGAACTCATTGTCCAGCGGGCTCATCATTTCATCTGGATACCAGTGTACACATATCTTGCCCATCTTAGAAGGAAGGTGGGTTGTACACATTATTTATTTATTTATTTATTTTGGCTTTTTTCGAGGTAGGGTCTCACTCTAGCCCAGGCTGACCTGGAATTCACTATGGAGCCTCAGGGTGGCCTCGAACTCACGGCGATCCTCCTACCTCTGCCTCCTGAGTGCTGGGATTAAAGGCGTGCACCACCACGCCCGGCTTTGTACACGTTATTTTTATGTTATATTGAGGATTTATCATTTTCCCAGAACACCCAGGATCACCAGATGGTTCTGTGCTGGCATCTCCTGGTGAGGCGCGATACAGCAGCAGCTTTTCCATAAGCAGCCAGTTCTGATCCTCTGCCACTCATGTTTGTTCACGTTAAGAAAGTTAATCCATGATCTCACAGTGCCTGATACTACCTACACAAGACCATCATAATAGGAGGAAAAGATAAGACAGAACAAAAGAGAGACTGACTGAGAGGGGAAGGGGATAGGATGGAGGGTGGAGTTTCAAAGGGGAAAGTGGGGGGAGGGAGGGAATTACCATGGGATATTGTTTGCAATTATGGAAGTTGTTAATAATAAAAATAAAAACCAAAGAAATGCCCAAAGGGAGGGTAAGACTCCTTACAATGTACTCTTCCAGACACAAAATGGTCTGGATATTCATGACCTCGCAGTGCCTGGCACTACCTACACAAGACCATCATAATTGGAGGAAAAGATGATGATACAAAATAAAAGAGAGACTGATGGAGAGGGTTTTGAGGAAGAGTGGAGTTGTGAAGGGAAAAGTGGGGGAGGGGATTATCATGGTTTATTGTCTATTATTATGGAAATTAATAATAAAAAATTTCAGGGCTGGAGAGATGGCTTAGTGGTTAAGCGCTTGCCTGTGAAGCCTAAGGACCCCAGTTTGAGGCTCCATTCCCCAGGACCCACATTAGCCAGATGCACAAGGGGGTACACGTGTCTGGAGTTCGTTTGCAGTGGCTGGAGGCTCTGGCGCGCCCATTCTCTCTCTCTCTCTCTATTTGGCTTTCTCTCTGTGTCTGTCGCTCTCAAAAATGAACAAAAATTTTAAATAAAAATTTTAAAACTTTTTTTAAAAAGGAAATTAATCTGCTACTCTTCCTTGCTTCACATGAGAGGGACCTCTGGCCTCAGGATGTGACACTGAACCAGTGTGCATATGGTTACTTCCATCTATTTACATCAGTAGAAGGGAATTGCATAGGGAGATATACTGCTATTGTGAGCTTGTTCCAATACGGATTCTAGCCAGGCGTGGTGGTACACGCCCCAATTGCCACCCGCTGGTGAACAAGCATTGAGAGCACATGAGTTTATGGGAAACATCCAGTGCAAACCACCACAGTTGTCTCACTTTCCCCCAAGATGTTCTGTCTATATTTTGCCCTTTGTGTTGTTCAAAATGGTGTTTCTATGACTTGGTTGTAGATTGGATGCCAGAAACTGTAAGCGCATCAACCTTGGAGGAAGCCAGGCAGCCGGCTACCTGCAGAGACTGCTGCAGCTGAAGTACCCGGGGCACCTGGCAGCCGTCACGCTCAGCCGCACGGAGGAGATCCTGCGGGAGCACAGCTACATCGCCGAGGACTACAGCGCAGGTGACGCACGGGACAGTGTGCCGCAGCCTCCCAGTCTTGCTGACCTTTGGGCTGTTCTTGGCATTGGTACCTGCATATGACCTTTTGCTTGCTCAGTTTTAGCCTTGGTTTTAGCACCTCCCCCACTTCTGAAGTTTCTTAGTAAACTGCTAACTTACTTAAGTGGGTTCCCTTCCTGATTGGGTAGCTTCTATGATGGGTCTCCAGTATAACTTTAAATTTGTTGCAGAAGTTAACTTTATTTTTCTCTTTCTTTCTCAAAGTAGGGTCTCACTCTAGGCAAGGCTGATCTGGAATTCACTGTAGCCTAGGCTGGCCTTGAACTCATGGTGATCCTCCTTCAGCTTCTAGAGTACGGGGCTTATAGGTGTGAACCACCACTCCTGGCTCAGAAGTTTGAGAGGGAGCAGAACATGCTGGATTAAAAAGTTTAGGCCGGGTATGGTGGCAAATGCCTTTTGTCCCAGCACTTGGGAGGCAGAGGGAGGAGGATTGCTGTAAAGTTTGAGGCCAACCTGGACCTACAGAGTGACACCCTACTCCCAAAAAACAAAAACCAACCAACCAAACAACAACAACAAAAACAGTTAAAATAATTTTTTTAAAAAAAGCTTAAGCTTGGAAACAGCTACAATTGCTTGATCTTACATCCTTAGAATGGTGTCTCCTCCAGAAGCATTAGATACTACTACTATCATTATTAATATTTTGAGAGCCTGGATCTCATTATGTAGCACAAGGTGGCCTCCAGCTCTGTATGTATCCTCAAACCCTGGAACCTCCTGCCTTAGCCTCCTGATATCTTGAGCTTCTGATTGTATTTTACAATGGCAGTACTTTGAATTGTTGTTGTCTTAATGCATAAATGTAATGGAAATCATGTATTCCCAACATATATAAATAATTCAGGTAAAACCCAAGAACCATGGACACTACCGCTATAAACCACTCAGTGTAAGGTGAGTTTTCTTGACTAAAAGTACTACCTTAGCTGGGCGTGGTGGCGCACACCTTTAATCCCAGCACTTGGGAGACAGAGGTAGGAGGATTGCTGTGAGTTCAAGGCCAGCCTGACACTACATAGTGAATTCCAGGTCAGCCTGGACTAGAGTGAGACTTTACCTGGAAAAAAAAAGTATTACTTTACTTGATTTTCATTTTTTTTTAATTATTTATTTATTTTTGAGAGAGACAAGTGGAGGGAGAAAGAGGCAGAGAGAGAGAGAGAGAGAGAGAGTGTGTGGGTGCACCAGGGCCTCTAGCCAATGCAAACGAACTCCAGATGCACATGCCATCCTTGTGCATCTGGTTTATGTGGGTACTGGGGAATCAAACCTGGGTCCTTAGGCTTCGAAGGCGAGTGCCTTAACTGCTAAGCCATCTCTCCAGCCCTTGATTTTTATTTTTGCAACAGAAAGGTTTACTTAGTGCACTGCAGGGGCAGAGGGTGGGCAGTGACAAGAATACTGCCTGTAGCCAAGAGTGTTACCTTAAAAACAAATACTTAATTACCGTCTAAGCTATATAACCTTTTTCTCTGCTTTTTTTTTCTTTTTTTCTTTTTCTGATTCTTGTTTTGGAGGCAGTATTTGGGCCCAGGCTATCTTCAAACTCTGTTTTAAAAAACTATTTTATTTATTATTTATTCGATAGAGAGAATGGGTGCACAAGGGCCTCTAGCCAGTGCAAACAAACTCCAGATGCATGTACCACTTTGTGCATCTGGCTTACATGGGTACTAGGGAATTGAACCCAGGTCCTTGGGCTTTGTAAGCAAGCACCTTAACTGCTGAGTCATCTCTCCAGCCCCCTAATTATTATTTTTCTGGTTTTTCAAGGTCGGGTCTCACTCTAGCCTAGGCTGACCAGGAATACACCATGTAGTCTCAGAGTGGCCTCGAACTCACAGTGATCCACCTACCTCTGCCTCCCAATTGCTGGGATTAAAGGTGTGTGCCATCACGCCCGGCTCTAATTTTTTTTTTTTTTTAAGTAGGCCTCATGTGTAGTTTATAGTCTAGGAGGATGACTTTGAACTCTTGATTGCCCTGACACTACTTCCCAGGTGCTGGGATTATTGCACTCCCATGCCTGGCTTCCATCCTCTTACTGTCATTCTACTTTGTCAGTGTTCAAAGTGAGTTTCTTGGTAGTTGGGTTATTCTAAAACTTGACTTACTTGTTTATCTATTTAATTTTGTTGTTTTGTTTTTACTGCACTGGAATTGAAGCCCAGTGCCTTGCACATGTAGGCAGTCATTATACCACTGAACTATATTTCTAGCCCTGGATCTTTTTGGTTTATTTTTCAAGATAGGGTCTCACTCTAGCCCAGGCTAACCTAAACAAGCTCTGTAGTCCTAGGCTGGCCTCAAGTTTTACAGGTCTGCCACTCATGTTTGTTCACGTTAAGAAAGTTAATCCATGATCTCACAGTGCTGATACTACCTACATAAGACCATCATAATAGGAGGAAAAGATAAGATAGAACAAAAGAGAGACTGACTGAGAGGGGAAGGGGATATGATGGAGAGTGGAGTTTCAAAGGGGAAAGTGGGGGGAGGGAGGGCATTACCATGGGATATTGTTTGCAATTATGGAAGTTGTCAATAATAAAAATAAAAACCAAAGAAATGGCCAAAGGGAGGGTAGGACTCCTTGCAATGTGCTCTTCCAGACACAAAATGGTCTGGATATCCATGACCTTGCAGTGCCTGGCACTACTCACACAAGACCATCATAATTGGAGGAAAAGTGGAGTTGTGAAGGGAAAAGTGGGGGAAGGGGATTATCATGGTTTATTGTCTGGTATTATGGAAGTTATCAATAATAAAAAATTTTAGGGCTGGAGAGATGGCTTAGTGGTTAAGCACTTGCCTGTGAAGCCTAAGGATCCCAGTTTGAGGCTCCATTCCCCAGGACCCACATTAGCCAGATGCACAAGGGGGTGCACGTGTCTGGAGTTCGTTTGCAGTGGCTGGAGGCTCTGGCGCGCTCATTCTCTCTCTCTCTCTCTCTCTGTCTCTCTCTATTTGCCTTTCTGTGTCTGTCACTCTCAAAAAATGAACAAAATTTTTAAATAAAAATTTTAAAACTTTTTTAAAAAAGGAAGTTAATCTGTTACTCTTCCTTGCTTCACGTGAGAGGGACCTCTGGCCTCAGGATGTGACACTGAACCAGTGTGCATATGGTTACTTCATCTATTTACATCAGTAGAAGGGAATTGCATAGGGAGATATACTGCTGTTGTGAGCTTGTTCCAATACGGATTCTAGGCAGGCGTGGTGGTACACGCCCCAATTGCCACCCACTGGGGAACAAGCATTGAGAGCACATGAGTTGATGGGAAACATCCAGTGCAAACCACCACAGTTGTCTCACTTTCCCCCAAGATGTTCTGTCTATATGTTGTCCTTTGTGTTGTTCAAAATGATGTTTCTATGACTTGGTTGTAGACTGGATGCCAGAAACTGTAAGCGCATCAACCTCGGAGGAAGCCAGGCAGCCGGCTACCTGCAGAGACTGCTGCAGCTGAAGTACCCGGGGCACCTGGCAGCCGTCACGCTCAGCCGCACGGAGGAGATCCTGCGGGAGCACAGCTACATCGCCGAGGACTACAGCGCAGGTGACGCACGGGACAGTGTGCCGCAGCCTCCTTCCCAGTCTTGCTGACCTTTGGGCTGTTGTTGGCATTGGTACCTGCATATGACCTTTTGCTTGCTCAGTTTTAGCCTTGGTTTTAGCACCTCCCCCACTTCTGAAGTTTCTTAGTAAACTGCTAACTTACTTAAGTGGGTTCCCTTCCTGATTGGGTAGCTTCTATGATGGGTCTCCAGTATAACTTTAAATTTGTTGCAGAAGTTAACTTTATTTTTCTCTTTCTTTCTCAAAGTAGGGTCTCACTCTAGCCCAGGCTGACCTGGAATTCACTATGGAGCCTCAGGGTGGCCTCGAACTCATGGCGATCCTCCTACCTCTGCCTCCTGAGTGCTGGGATTAAAGGTGTGTGCCAACACGCCTGGTGGATTTTTATTTTTTGTTGTTAAAACATTTCTTTTGCATGTGTATGTGTTTATGTGTGGTGGTTCTGTGTGTGTCTGTGGGAACGTGTGTGTATGTGGAGGCCAGAGGTAGACACTGGATGCTCTCCTGACCACTTAACTTTTATTCTTTGAGATAGTCTCTTGCTGACCTGGAGCACACCACTTTGGCTAGATTAGCTAGCCAGTGAGCCCTGTGGACCTTGTTATCTCTACCTCCCCAGCACTGTGGGTATGTGCTGTGGGTTCTGGAGATCTGAACTCAGGTCCTTAGGCTTTGCAGGCAAGTGCCTTAACCACTGAGCCATCTCTCCAGCCTGAGATGTTTTATAATTGCTTTTCAAGGTCGGGTCTCACTCTAGCCTAGGCTGACCAGGAATACACCATGTAGTCTCAGAGTGGCCTCGAACTCACAGTGATCCACCTACCTCTGCCTCCCAATTGCTGGGATTAAAGGTGTGTGCCATCACGCCCGGCTCTAATTTTTTTTTTTTTAAGTAGGCCTCATGTGTAGTTTATAGTCTAGGAGGATGACTTTGAACTCTTGATTGCCCTGACACTACTTCCCAGGTGCTGGGATTATTGCACTCCCATGCCTGGCTTCCATCCTCTTACTGTCATTCTACTTTGTCAGTGTTCAAAGTGAGTTTCTTGGTAGTTGGGTTATTCTAAAACTTGACTTACTTGTTTATCTATTTAATTTTGTTGTTTTGTTTTTACTGCACTGGAATTGAAGCCCAGTGCCTTGCACATGTAGGCAGTCATTATACCACTGAAATATATTTCTAGCCCTGGATCTTTTTGGTTTATTTTTCAAGATAGGGTCTCACTCTAGCCCAGGCTAACCTAAACAAGCTCTGTAGTCCTAGGCTGGCCTCAAGTTTACAGGGATCCTCCTACCTCTGCCTCCTGGGTGCTGGGATTAAAGGTGTGTGCCAACACGCCTGGTGGATTTTTATTTTTTGTTGTTAAACATTTCTTTTGCATGTGTATGTGTTTATGTGTGGTGGTTCTGTGTGTGTCTGTGGGAACGTGTGTGTATGTGGAGGCCAGAGGTAGACACTGGATGCTGTCCTCGACCACTTAACTTTTATTCTTTGAGATAGTCTCTTGCTGACCCTGGAGCACACCACTTTGGCTAGATTAGCTAGCCAGTGAGCCCTGTGGACCTTGTTGTCTCTACCTCCCCAGCACTGTGGGTATGTGCTGTGGGTTCTGGAGATCTGAACTCAGGTCCTTATGCTTGCCATCTCCCTAGTCCCTTTCATTCATTCATATATATATATATATATATATATATTTTTTTTTTTTTTTTTTTTTTGCTTTTCAAGGTAGGGTCTCACTTTAGCTCAGGATGACCTGGTATTCACTATGGAGTCTCAGGGTGGCCTCGAACTCACGGCGATCCTCCTACCTCTGCCTCCTGAGTGCTGGGATTAAAGGCGTGCGACACCACGCCCGGCTCCTTTCATATATTTTTATTTTTATATTGTATTTGTGCACCAGAGCCTCTAGCCACTATAATTGAACCCCAGACACATATGCCATCTTGTGTTCATATGCAACCTTGTGTGCTTGCGTCACCTTGTGCATCTGGCTTACGTGGGATCTGGAGAGTAGAACGTGGGTCCTTAGGCTTCACAGGCAAGTGCCTTTACCACTAAGCCATCTCTCCAGCCTCCTTCCATATATTTTTATATATGACACCCATGAGACTATTAACCTTCTACAATTTACCTGACTTATCATTTCTATTGCTTTCCCTTCATTCTGGAGTTTCAGACTTCCTTCTTACATGAATTCTATATGAAGAATATCGTGCCAGGCATGGTGGCACATGCCTTTAATCCCAGCACTTGGGAGGCAGATGTAGGAGGATTGCTGTGAGTTCAAGGTCACCCTGAGACTCCATAGTGAATTCCAGGTCAGCCTGGGCTAGAGTGAGACCCTACCTCGAAAAGCCAAAAAAAAAGAATATCGTTTGGCAGTTCTTTTAGAATAGGTCTGCAGTGTTATGCCCAGATTTCATGAAGTGGGTCCTTAGGATTCATAGTTAAATGCCTTAACTGCTAAGCCCTCTCTCCAGCACCCCCCTCCTTTTCCTTTGAGGCAGGTTCTTGTTCTAGTCCAGGCTGACCTGGAATTCACTATGTAGTCTTAAAGTGACCTCAAACTCATGGTAATCCTCTTACCTCTGCCTCCCAAGTGCTGGGATTAAAGATATGTGTCACCATACATGGCTTTGAAGTTCATTTATTTTAAAAAAGTATATATATTCTACATTTAATATGTATATATTAATTTTATTTATTTATTTGAGAGAGAGATAGATAAAGAAGTAGGCAGGTAGAGAGAGAGAGAATGGGCGTGCCAGGGTCTCTAGCCACTGCAAACGAACTCCAGATGCATGTGCCTCCTTGTGTATCTGGCTTTCGTGGGCACTGAGGAATCGAACCTGAGTCCTCTGGCTTTGCAGGCAGGTAGGTGCCTTAACTGCTAAGCCATCTCTCTAGTCCTCGAGTGTGTCTTCTTTGTCCTAGTTGTGTCTGGGATCTTGGTATTGACTTTCGTTTTTTTTAAGATTATATATATATATATATATATATTATCGACAACTTCTATACTTATAGACAACAAACCATGGCATTTCCCTCCCCTCCCCTCCCCTCCCCCACTTTCCCCTTCATAACTCTGCTCTCCGTCATATTTGGTTTTGACTTTCTGACGTTTGTGTTAGTAGCACTTTAATTTCTGTACTTCCAAAATGCTCCCTGGCAGAATTGCAGAAGTGGCGGTGTCCTGACTACTATGAGAACAGCGTCCACAAGATGCAGCTCCCGTTCTCCAGCAGGCTCTTGGGCAGCACCCTGACGGCCGAGGGGAAGCAGGGGCGGCGGCAGCAGCAGCTCCGGCGGCTGCAGGAGCTCAATGCCCGGCGGCGGGAGGAGAAGCTGCAGCTGGATCAGGAGCGGCTGGACCGACTGCTCTGTGTGCAGGTGACGGCCGCGGCGGGACCCGCTCCTGCAAGTTCTTTTCCCCACTCCATCCGTTCTCTCAGCCATAAAGCGCATTGACTGTTCAAGTCACCTCTTGGGTCGCAGAGTCCAGGTGGTCATCAGAGTCGTTGAGATTGGCCGTAGAGTGGAACAGCAGGTTTTCTGAAGAGCTGTGCCCTCATTCTAGCTTCAGTGATTTAGTTTTGTCATATAATTTCCTCTCTTTTTGTTTTTAACTTTTCCACTTAACTGCACCATGCTCTGTGCAAAGTGCACAAACAGTAGGTGCACATCTCTGCATTTTCACAAGGGTGTGCATGCTTGTGTCTGCTGTCAGATCAGGAAATAGTGACATTTCTGACATCTGTCACCAGAGATTAGTTTTGCCTACTTGGGTGGTGCTGAAATAAGGAGGCCATGTTCACTGGCCCAGATAGCTGGAGAGGGACACAGGTGTGGTGGGCTGGAGGGGTAACTGCATGGAGGCAGGCTGGAGCGCCCCAGGAGCCCCTCTTGTTGCCATTCATTTGGCTCCTTAGCGACTTCTCCCGTGTGTTTGCCACTGCTCCGCTTGTGTCTCAGAGCCGTGGCTGCTCTGGTTTCAGGAGCTCCTAGAGGACGGCCACATGGATCAGTTTCACAAAGCGCTGATGGAGCTGAACATGGACTCCCCAGAAGAGCTACAGTCCTACATACAGAAGCTCAGCTCAGCAGTGGAGCAAGCTAAGCAGAAAATCCTGCAGGCTGAGGCCAGCCTCGAGGTGGACGTGGTGGACAGCAAGCCAGAGGTGACCAGAGGCCTTGGGAGGGAAACTCCTTCAGGTCATTTAAGGGAGGGCAGTTCTGAGGGGGGAAGTGTCTCGCGAAGGCTGACATCAAAGGGGTTGTGACCAGGTGTAAGAAAAGAGCAACTTGATTGGTGACATCAGTAGGAATGTGGGTGGCAGTAGCGATGGCATGGAACCTGTACCAGCAGGATCTCACCATTCGGAGGGGACATGTGATGTGGAATAGGAAGGACATTCGCTCACCAGTGGTGGAGTCTGCTGTTCTGATTGTTACGTGACAGCCACTTGCTTTAAGCTTTCTGCTCCTGCTTTGAGTGCATTGTATTTGATCCTTCCCTTTCTCTTCTGCTGTGGTGTTCCCTGGGGATGGGTGCCTACTTCATACATGCTTTATAGACTAGTAGAGCTGTTCAGTAAAATGGTGACAGGTTGACCTGAGGTTTGCTTCTTACTAGGTCTAAAGACTGATTCTGAGTAAGTGCTTGGATTCCTTTCCTCCTCTCTGATTTCTGCCAGTGGACTCTTCAGGTGGCAGAATTGAGCTGAGGCTCTGGGGGTCTAGACCCTGACACTATTGGCCTGCATGGCCATTAGGCCTAGAAGTCACTGGCTGGGTCACCTGTCTCTAAAACTTTTAACACAGTGTTACTAAGTGTAATTGACTTGATCTTCCCATCGGTTCCAGACCAGAGGAGTGTATGCACTGCCTTATGACGATTCTGTAGTCACACACTCTACCACTGAGCTGTACCCCACTTTGTAACGCTTCTGAGGCAGGATTAACCATGTCAGTAGTAGCCTTTTTTTTTTTTTTTTTTTTTTTTTTTTTTGAGGTAGGGTCTTACTTCAGCTGAGGCTGACCTGGAATTCACTATATAGTCTCAGGGTGGCCTCGAACTCACAACTTCCTACCTCTTCCTCCCAAGTGCTGGGACTAAAGGTGTGTGCCACCATGCCCTGACTTCCAGCTCATAATAATCCTCCTTCAGCCTTTTGGGTTCTGGGATTAAACACATGAGCGACATGCCCTGCTTTTTATTTAGGTACAGTTTATTTATTTGCACATATGTGGGGGATCTGGTGTGCTGGCCAGGGTCTCTTGCCACTGCAAAGGAAAGCCAGATGCTTGCACTACTTTTTGCATATGACTTTACATGGGCACTGGGGAGTTGAACCCAAGATGACAGGTTTGGTAAGCAACCACTTTAACCAGTGAGCCATCTCCCCAGCTCCATCCTTTTTTTTTTTTTTTTTAATGCAAAGTCTCACTGTGTAGCCCAGCTGGCTCCTCCTGAGTGCTGAGATAATAGGTGTGTCCTACTATCCATAGGTGTTTATTTTATTTTATTATTTTTGTTTTTTCGAGGTAGGGTCTTGCTGTAGCCCAGGCTGACCTGGAATTCACTATGTAGTCTCAGGCTGGCAGTGAACTCTCAGCAATCCTCCTACCTCTGCCTCCCAAGTGCTGGGATTAAGGGTGTGCGTCACCATGCCCGGCATTATTTTTTTAATTTTATTTTGTTTTTTGAGGTAGTTTTTCACTAGCTCAGACTGACCTGGAATTTACTGTGTAATCTCAGGGTGCCCTTGAACTCTTGGCAATCCTCCTACCTCTGCCTACCTAGTGCTGGGATTAAAGGTGTATGCCACCACACCCGGCTATTTTTTTTAATTTTAAAATAATTTTTTGGGCTGGAGAAATGGTTTACTGGTTAAGGTGCTTGCTTGTGAAGTCTAAGGACTCTTGTTTGACTCTTCAGATCCCATGTAAGCCAGATGCATGAGGTCACACAAGTGCGCAAGGTCACACGTGCACATAGCTGGCACACACATCTGGAGTTCGATTGCAGTGGCTGGAGGCCCTGGCATGCCAGTTCTCTCTCTTTCATAAAAAGGTACAAAAAAGATTTTTTTTTTTTTGCCAGGCGTGGTGGTACACACCTTTAATTCAAGCACTGAGGAGGCAGAGGTGGGAGGATCGCCATGAGTTCAAGGCCACCCTGAGACGACATAGTGAATTCCAGGTCAGCCTGGGCTAGAGCAAGACCCTACCTCAAAAAAAAAAAAAAGGTTCTTATACATCCCAGGCTGGCTTTGAACTCTATGTGGCTGAGGTTATAGGTGGTGCCCCACCTTTCTTGGTTTATGCAAACCTAGAGCTTTGTTCATGCTAGGCAAATGCTTACCAATTGAACTACTTTCCAGCCCTTAAGACCACTTCCTTTAAACTCTTTGGTTTTTTTGAGGTAGGGTCTTCTAGTTCAGGCTGACCAGGAATTCACTGTGTAGTTACAGAGTGTCCTTGAATTTGCGGCAATCCTCCTCCTACCTCTGTCTCCTGAGTGCTGGGATTAAAAGGGTGCACCACCACGCCAGGCTAAACTCTTTATTACTAGTCTTTAGAAGTAACTCTGGGATAATCCATGCCATGCTATTTGATGCTGGGCGTGGGTGGTGTCCATCAGTGGTGTCTGAGCTATGTGGGACTCAGCATGAAGCTCGTTTTGATAGCACAGGCTCCCAGCTGCAGCTTCTCCATGGTTTCTGCTCTCAGCTTGCCGTTTCTTTGTCTCTGTTGACTGGCTCCAGTCCAGGGCCTTTGAACCTCTTCCACATGTAACCCCTCGTAGCCTAAGCAATTTTACTCAACCCAGGCATATAGCAGTCCTCCTAAATGCTGGGATTAAAGTTGTGTGTCACCACGCCTGGAGAATAGAACATGAGTCCCTCTGCTTTGCAGGCAAGGCAAGCACCTTAACCGCTAAGCCATCCCTTCAGCCTATTTCTTTTATGCTCTGGTCAGTAAATTAGTCTCATTCAGGGGAGAAGTCTGACCATGAAACTGGCTAGCCAGTTCCACCTTTCCAAAAGTAATTTTTAGTACTTCTCAACAATATGATTCAGTTAAAATGAGTAGATAATGTGTAAGCCTAAGTCTGTATTGAAACCCAACTTAAGGAATCGAAGGGTGAATTGGATTAAATCACTTGGGATTTCTTTTTTTAGTATTTTGTTTTTATTTATTTATTTATTTATGAGAGAGAAAGAGGGAGGGAGAGAGAGAGAGGAAGAGAGAGAGTGGGCACATTAGAGCTTCTAGCCACTATAAATGAACTCTAGATGCATGTGCCACCTTCTTATGTGAGTCCTGGGGAATTGAACCGAGGTCCTTTGGCTTTGCAGGTAAGCGCCTTAACCATCAAGCCATCTCCCCAGCCCCTTACCTGGGATTTTTAAACTGTGCTTTTTTTGTTGTTGTTATTGCAGAAGCATGTTTCCCTTATTTGTTGTGTGTGGGCTTAGGGGTGCAAAGCATCTGCCAGTCAGTTGGACTCCTGGGTTTGATGGGCAGGAATTCAGATGGCACAACCACTCCTTCTTGCGCCTGGGCCTGTGCTGGCGTCATGTGGAGGGTTTTCACTTACCCCTTCCAGACTCCCATGTCCCAGCTCGGCAAGCACTGCTGACCCGAGTCTGGCACATCCTTTCAGTGTGCTTTGGGCTTTAGGCAGCCGCACAGCCACTGACTTCCAAGAGGGAGCATCCTGACAGCAGCCAGAGTGCTCAGCGGGGAGGTGGGAGGAGTGTGTGTCCTACCACGCGATCCTCGGAGGTTACTTGACATCTTCCAATGGTCTTCTGTGGGAGTCCTCGGGGCTGGAAACTCAAGGGGAGGAGAGTCCACGTTACAGGATGTGGGGGAGCACAGCTGTAGGTAGGAATCCCAGGTTCTGCCGTGCCTTTGCCACGCTGTTGAGGAGGTCCCAAGCTTTGTCTGTTGTTAACTTTCAGTACACAGACACATTTGTGTGTCTCCAATCCAGGAAGGGATCAAGTGGATGCGTGATTAAAAGGCCAGAGGAAGGAGTATCCAGTGCTCACCTGGCCCTTCCTCAGGCCATGTCCTAAGGAGAGACTGGGGACGCAGAGGTGGCTCAGAGGCACCTTTCCCAGCGGTGCCTGCTCAGGGTGCCTGCAGCTGCTGTGCACGCCGAAGCAGCTGCCTCCCAAGCTGACTGCGCGCACATACCACACGGCCTGTGCTTCCAAGTCTTCTCCTGTGAGAGGAAACTTGGGTGAGCCCTTTATGATCTTCTGCTGGGAGCCTCCCTCCTCTGAGGTTGCTTCTGAGGAGAGGAGTTGGTGCTCAGCCAGCAGAGACCCGGGCTTTCGGCCTCTTCTGATCACAGCACCGTGGCTTGCCGGAGAAGCCTGCCATTTGTGCAGCCAGCTTGCTGCTGCAGGGAAAAGCTCTCTCAGCTCTGGGATCCCACCCCAACCTTGAGTAGACAGATGTTTTCTGTTCTTAAAGCCCTTCTTGCTGACATCGTGGTTGTGCGATTGCCAGCTTGAGGCCGAGCAAAACCCTTGGTGCTGCAGCTTTGTCCCTGACTAGTGTCCATCACTTCCAGTGTGCAGCCGCCTCAGCCCGAGGCCTCAGCAGTGATGTGTGCAGGGCAGATCTGGAGTCCGGTTCAGCTTTGGTCAAGATGGCCAGCCTCATTCCTCTCTAAATTGCCCCTGTAAAGCAGCCTTTCCATCCTGCCCTCCAGTCTCAGATGAAGATTCTCTTTCTAGGCTTTCCCCTCACACCTGCAGGACTACTCCTTCAATGTGATAGAACCGTGCAGACCGGACAGAGTTTACAGCACACTGTTAATGCATTCTGTTTGCCTATTGGTACCAAATGGTTTTGTGGTGGGTGACTTGGCGGGGGTGAGGGGCACTGCTTGCTTAGGATTAAGTATGAATGCCAGTCTTGATCTATACTCTAGGTAAGTAGAGAAGTATATTTAACTTCTCTGAATTTCAATGGTAATTCATGTGGTTATAGGATCCAAGCATAGGGAGGAACTTGGGACACATGCTGAGGGTCAGAGTCTTCTGTCAGGCACATTTGGCTGTTGTCACTTAGTGTACCTGAACTCTCCCAAGACACTACCCCCTAAGACAGCCTGGGCTACAACTGTTGTCATTGTTAGAGCATCCTTCCCTGGGATGTAGCAACTTGTTTCTTTCTGTCACTTCTCCCCTTTGAGTGTAGAGGGGCAGGGCTCATCTGTCTTTCACAAAGCAGTTGACTGAAGACATCTCTAGTTCCACCCTCCTTAGGGAATAGGCCCCATCCAGGATCATTGAAGAGGAGACTGATTCCATGGTTAACAGTCTCTGCCACTTGGGACCTCTAGTCACATGACCGGCAAAGTGGGACCTGCTGTTAAGACACTCCTTGTTAGGCCCACGTGTATTTACCATCAGTCTTAGTGTTAGCATAGCTCCATGTAGGATACCCATGATCACACCCAGTGCTCTAGAGTGGTGTGTGTGGTGCCATCAGTATGAGCAGCCGGTCTCCCAGGCCCTGGCCTGGAACTGGCATTAGGGGAAGGCTTCTGCAGGACTTGGTAAGGCTCGTCTAAGGAGGAAAGGTATGTGATAAGAGCAGAGTCCATTTTAGTATTTTATCTAGTCTTTTTTTTTATTTATTTTTTATTCGAGACAGAGGGGGGAGAGAGAAGAAAATGGACATACCAGTACCTCTAGCCACTGCAAACGAACTCCAGACACATATGCCACCTTGTGCATCTGGCTTATATGGGACCTGGAGAATTGAACCCAGGTCCTTAGGCTTCGCAGGCAAGTGCCTTAACTGCTAAGCCATCTCTCCAGCCCTAGTCTTTTTTTTTTTTTATTTGATGGGAGGGTGTCCCAGATAGAAAGAATGGGCCTCTAACCATTGCAAACAAACTCTAGATTGTGCTACTGAGGGTTTGGGTACTGAGGAATCGAACCTGGAACCTAAGGCTTTGCAGGTAAGTACCTTAACTGCTGGGCCATCTCAAGCCTGGCATGTTTATTTTTAATTGTTTCAAAGAATGGTCTTAGTTTTCATATAAGCTTCTGGAGCATTGGGCAAGACCCGATTCATTTTTAGGACAGTGAAGTGGAATGAACTGAGGCATGCTGGAGCTGTAAGGTCGGTGATGTTTATCTGTTTGCATCTGTTCTTAGACCCCCGACCTGGAGCAGCTGGAGCCATCCCTGGAGGATGTGGAGAGCATGAATGATTTTGAGCCCCTGTTCTCGGAGGAAGCACCGGAAGTAGAGAAGCCTGTCACCACCGTCCAGGTTTGACTCTTGCCACTGAGACCACACATCTCTTGAAAGCTGTTGGCATAATCATTTAGTCCAATTTGTGTTTTATGTTAGTGAGAGGTTTTCCTGATGGTTGGTTGAGGTACCAGTGCCGCCATCTGAATGTGAGAAACTGTCCTTGGCAGAAGCTTTCCGTTAAGTGATTGGGGTTCTTCGACTTGCAGACTGGCTTTCAGTGGTTTCCTTTATATTTAATCGGCGCCATTGTACTTAATCCTCACTGGGCTACGTCTCTTGTCATTACAGTGGCAGCCAGATAAATTGACCTGTGCCCAAGGCCTTGGTGGGGAGGGGAGTACCTAGGGGCATTCTTGCTACATGTAAGGACCATGGGCTAAGCCAGGGTGGATAGACACAGGGTCTTCCCTGTTAGCATTTTTACTGCCAATCTCCACAAAGTCCCATCCTGCAGCTCGAGACCATAGCACAGTGAGTGTGTGGGGATTTGTCATTCTGAGGTTGGATGGAGGTAGACAATGGAGTCATCAAATGAAGCGTTGGGGAGGGGATTCTGGCCTGAACAGAGAAGCTTGTTGGATAAGGATAGGCAGTTTAAGGAAACGGGCAAGGGGCGTAATTGTCATTATGGTCTAAAATTATCTCTTAAACTTTGGGTTTTAAAGCCCGTGTTTAACTTGGCAGCGTATCATCAGCTGTTTGTTGGGACAGAGAGAATTCGAGCACCAGAGATTATTTTCCAGCCGTCTCTCATAGGAGAAGAGCAGGCAGGGCTTGCAGAGACGCTTCAGTACGTGCTGGACAGGTGAGATGGTGATGCTACCTTTCCCTGTCCTCTCCTGAGCCGTTTTGAAAAGCTTGCTGCGTGGGCCCTAGAAGGTCTGCTCAGCTCGTCTTTCATTACCTGCTCTCTTCCCTGTCCCCAGGCCTGCACACGAATGGGGCTCTGTCATTGTTTTCCAAACATGCATTTGAGAGTGTTAAGAACTTCTTTGAGCAGCATGGGGTAACATGTGTGCTGGTTTTCATGGGAAACTTCATTACTAAAAACTAGTTATCTATCTGTCTGTCTGGACAAAGTCTTGCTGTGAAGCCCAGGCTGGCCTTCAGCTCAAGGAAGTTTTTCTGCCTCAGCCTTGCTGGAATCATAGGTTTGCAGCACCATGCCTAGCAAGACTGGTGATTTGAAGTCACCCCAGCTATTTCAGTGCTGTGGCAGACTTTCCCCTCTTACAGACACCTGTTTATGTGGCCTTACATTCTGTAAGAGTGCACGGCTCCTCCTCCCACCCGCCCAAGCATTTCCCGCAGTGAACGTTCATAGCTTAAGTTAGATGCATGGAGACATGGTTTGCAGTACTGTGGCTGCCTCTGGTTATAATAGGATGGAGCAGTGCACTTAGCAAGAAAAAAAATCTCTTTTTAATCCAATAGTTTGGGTAACCTTGAGCTTTGTCTTAATAGTGAGTGAAAAATAAATGTATAAAATAAAAACATGTCATGTAAAAAATCCATGTGCAGATGTTCAATGTTGGGCATGCATCTAGAGTTCATTTACAGAAGCAAGAGGTCCTGGTGTGCCCACTCTCTCTCTCTGAAATAAATAAAAATACTAAAACAAAAAAAGCCAGGTGCACGGTGGCATGCGTCTGTAGTCCCGGGTACTTGAGATGTTGATGTGGGAGGGTCACTGGAGTCATGGGTTCAAGACCAACCTGCACAACATTGCACGATTCCCATCTCAAAAATTACTTTTTGTGGTGTTGGGACTCAGACCCAGGGCCTTGCATGTGCTAGGTAAGTCCTCTGCCACTGAGCTATATCTCCAGCTGAGACTCCATCTCCAAACAAAGTGAAGCAGATAGAAGAAAAGGGGCCCTGATGGGCAGGTGAGCCCTCAGCCTGAAGGAGAGGCAGAACTTTTGGGGATGATGGAAGTGTCTTGATTGTGGTGATGATTACTGGGGCATATAAATCTGTCAGCTTTTGTCAAAATGTAGAGAAATTCATCTTTGATGAAGTTGAGTTTTTGAAAACATGTGTTACCATAGCAGAAAAAGCCGGGCATGGTGGTACATGCCTTTAATCCCAGAACTCAGGAGGCAGAGGTGGGAGGATTGCCATGAGTTCAGGGCCACCCTGAGACTACCACCATGCCCAGCTCAAGTTGAGGTTTTGACTAGATAAGTGGAAAAACTGGAATAGGTATAGAGACATATATAAGAAATGAAAATTTAAACTTTATGTATCCTTTAACTTTTCATGTAGATATTTAAAAGTTAGATTGAGGCTGGAGAGATGGCTAAGAGATTAAGGCACTTGCCTGCAAAGCCAGATGACCCAGGTTTGATTCCCCAGGACCCACGTAAACCAGATGCACAAGGTAGCACATGAATCTGGAGTTTGTTTGCAGTGGCCAGAGGCCCTGGTGTGCCCATTCTCTCTCTCTCTCTGTTTCTTTCCCAAATAAATAAATGAAAAAAATTAAAACTTCAGATTGTTTTGTGCTAAGAGCTAGCATTTCCATGTCTATAAAGGTGCATTTGAATATTGAAGTTGGACATACATTTCTCCCCCAGGTACCCAAAGGATGTTCAGGAGACATTGGTCCAGAACGTGTTCCTCACTGGTGGGAATGTGATGTACCCAGGGATGAAAGCCAGGATTGAGAAGGAGCTGCTGGAGATGAGGCCCTTTCAGTCTTCCTTCCAGGTACCGCTGCTTGTCTCGTGAAGCAGCTGCGGTGGTTCACACTGCTGAGTACAGTTGTAAATGACAATAATTGTATTTCTGTCATCTGGAGACCCCCACTGTTGGCAGCCTTTGGCTTCTGGTTTTGAGTCTGTGTCATTTCTGAAGCAGGACGGGAGTCTTGTTGGCTTCTGCTTCTTCCTGTGAGCTGGGAAAGGGCCGCTGAGCGCGAGAGTGAGCCCTGAGCCCAGGGAGGCTCCGCTGCAGGTGGCCCAGCCTCTTCTACGCTTTCTGCTCCCGAGAGTGTGGACTGCCTTTGGTTTGTTTGGCTTGCTTCTTTTCTGCAGCCGGGGTGGTGCGTTTCTAGTGGAAGAGGGCAGCCTGCCTTGTTAACTCGTCCCTGCACGGCTGTCAGCTGCGGGCCGTGGGGACCGAGGAGGAGCCTGAGAAATGATTGAGTTACACTTCAGCATGACAATTTGACATACTCAAAAGAAACACTGGATGGCAGCTTATCCTTTGGTGTGCAGCCTTCATTCCTTCCTTTCACCAAGCCTTGTAGGGTCCCTTGTGATCTGACTTTTCACCCCCTGCCACGCTCTACTTCAGCCACAGTGAGCTGCTGTGCCTCACGTGTGCTGTGTGTTTTCCTGCCTGAGCTGTTTGCACATGCTGTATACCTTTTGTGGAATATTCTTCCTAGCTCATTCCAGCTTTTATGTGTCCCAAGTTTTATGTGAAGCCTATTTAGCAGCCAGGACATTCCTGCTAGGTATGGTGGCTCCCACCTGTAATTTTACCACCTGAGAGCCTGGGGCAGGAGGATTGAGAGTCTGAGACCAATTTGGGCTAGCTACGTAGTAAGTTTGAGACTGTCCAAACCCTGTCTCAAAAAAAAAGAAATGATGTTCACTAGACTAGGAACGAGGCCTGAAGGGGAGGAACATGAGGGGTGGGCTGAGCTTCCAGTGGGACAAACAGGAAGAGATGACCATGGCTAGCTGATGAACACTCAGGGAAAGAGGTAGGAAGTGGACTCCCATCCTCTCACCGGAACTGGAGGGAACTCTTGAAGGGAGTAGGTGAAGCCAAGAATTAAGTCCTAAATAACAGCCTTTAAAGGGACATGAAGACCAGGGGATACCATAATGGAGTCCAGGAAAGAGTCAGTTGGAGATGAGGTTCAGCATTACTGAAGCTGAGGGGGTGGCTTTTTTTTTTAAAGTGAGTTCTGAAGCTGGGTATGGTGGTGTGCTCCTTTAATCCCAGCACTTGGGAGGCAGAGGTAGGAGGATCACTGTGAGTTCGAGGCCACCCTGAGACTACATAGTGAATTTCAGGTCAGCCTGGGCTAGAATGAGACCCTACCTCGAAAAACCAAAAAAAAAAGTGAGTTCTGTTTCTCCAAGTAGTGTTGTTTATGTCTATATTTTCAGGACATACTTTTAAAAAAATTATTATTTATTTGAGAGAGAGAGGCATAGAGAGAGTGCGACAGGACAGTGGGTGCACCAGGGCCTCTAGCCACTGCAAACGAATTCAGACACATGTTCCACCTTGTCAGTCTGGCTTATGTGGGTTCTTGAGAATCGAACCTGGGTCCTTTGGCTTTGCAGGCAAGTGCCTTAACTGCTAAGCCATCTCTCCAGCCCGATTTTTTTTTTTTTTAGTTTTTCAAGGTGGGGGGGCCTCTTACTCTAGTCCAGGCTGACCTGGAATTCACTTTGTAGTCTCAGGGTGGCAATCTCTGGTACCTCTTCCTCCCAAGTGCTGGGATTTAAGGTATGCCACCACACCCAGCCTTTTTATTTTCAGGATATATTTTTATTTTATTTTATTTTATTATTTATTTATTTATTTTTTGGTTTTTCGAGGTAGGGTTTCACTGTAGCCCAGGCTGACCTGGAATTCACTATGGAGTCTCAGGGTGGCCTCGAACTCACGGTGATCCTCCTACCTCTGCCTCCTGAGTGCTGGGATTAAAGGCGTACGCCACCACGCCCGGCTTATATTTTTATTTTTGAGAGAGAGAGAGAATGGGCGCACCGGGACCTTCAGCCTGCTACAAATGAACTCCAGATCCATGCATCCCCTTGTGGTGCATGTGCAACATTGCATGCTTGTGTCACTGTGTCTGGCTACATGGGACATGGAGATTTGAACATGAGTTCTTAGGCTTCACAGACAAGTGCCTTAACTGCTAAGCCATCTCTGCAGCCAAGGACATATTCTTTGCTTTGTTTGTTTATTTTTTGAGGTCGGGTCTCACGCTAGTCCAGGCTATCTTGGAATTCACTATGTAGTCTCAGATTGGCCTTGAACTCACAGCGCTCCTCCAACCCCTGCCTCCCAAGTGCTGGGATTAAAGGCGTGCATCACCACGCCCGGCATGACATACTCTTATAATGTGTATGATTTTAACAAAAAAGTGGTTGTTGATTTATAGCCCATATATTTTGAACTTTCAGATAGTCGTGGAAGTTTATCAGTATATTTTCAAAGCATTCTTATTATGGCTGTGTAATGTTTTATTTGTTTTGTTCAAGGTAAGGTCTCTAGCCCAGTTTGACCTAGAACTCACTCTGTAGCCCCAGGCTAACCTTGCGCTCACTGTAATCCTCCTACTACACTTAATGAGCACTAGGTTAAAGGTGTGCGTTCACATGCCTGGCAGTAGTCTGTTATTGACCATACATGTTCCTGCTTTTTTCTAGTAACAATGATACCTACCATTTATTGATTACTTTGTATCAGGCAGAATATCAGGCACCTGATACTCATCCTAAACCAGAATGGGGTTATTGTTGCCCAGTGGGAAAAAGACCTCTTTGCACAGTCCCTTGTCATGGGGCATTTTCTTTCCTGGCTTTATTGTTTCTTTTTTTTGGGGGGGGGGTTGTTGAGGTAGGGTCTCACTCTAGCCCAGGCTGATCTGAAATTCCCTATGTATTCTCAGGGTGGCCTCAAACTCATGGCAGTCCTCCTACCTCTGCCCCCAAGTGCTGGGATTAAAGGCGTGCGCCACCACACCGGGCTTTTCCCTGGTTTTATGAAACAGGGTCATACTTTATAGCCTAGGCTGACCCAGAGCTCACCTCCTCTTGCCTCAGCCTTTCGAGTGTGCCACCATGCTGTGCTCCAGGCTTGCGCTTCTGTTGTCCTTGTTCTCCAGCTGTGCCTGTACTTCTGCTCTGTGTGGCCTGTTGTTTACTTCCGGAAGTTCTGAAATCATTTGAACTTGGAACTCCTATTGTTGGTGGAAGTTGAGAAGGCAGTGAGAAGGAAGGCCAGCGACTCGAGCACAGGAGGCCTGATGGGAGCCTGGTGTTACTGTGGCTGACTGGTCAGGTCAGGCTAGTTGAGGGACCCTTACAAGCTGCAGCTTCTCAGCCTTGCTCTGTGAGAGCAATAGGAACTAGGCTTTAGTGGCCTCACATACTACACCTGATCACTCCACTCGGCTATCATTTCTTCCAGGGTCCTCTCACCGTGGCCAGAGCTATTTGTGTGAGTCTCCACATAGTCCCTTCCTGACATCTTGTGGTTGACAGTGTCATGGGAGCTAGCAAACTGCTCTTTGACACGCTAGTGAGCATCTTCTTCTTGTTCCAGGTTCAGCTTGCCTCGAACCCTGTGCTGGACGCCTGGTACGGTGCCCGGGACTGGGCCTTGGACCATCTAGAAGACAGTGGAGCCTGGGTCACCAGGAAGGACTACGAAGAAAAAGGAGGCGAGTACCTCAAGGAGCACTGTGCCTCCAACATCTATGTCCCCATTCGCCTACCCAAGCAGGCCTCACGTGCCTCTGAGGCCCAGGCATCCAGCAGAGGCTTGGGAGCCAGTGGAAGTGGCAGCGGCGAGCAGGCCTAGTGGAGTGATGACCGTGTGTGGGACAAGCTGCCCAAGTCCACCAGCCACGTTTGGCTGCAGACTGGATTTCTCCTGAGAAGAACAGATGACGGGTGGCAGGAGTTCCTCCTTGGCTACATTCATCTGAGGGCTGCCGCATGAGGGGCCGAGCGGCCTTCCTCATCTGGGGAGCTGTGATGAGATGTGGCAGCCATGTCCTGAGTAGTGAAGGACGACAGGTGGACACATGGCCCAGACATTTCTCTTTGCACTCTTGAAAACCTTGTTGTTTGTTGTAAAAATCTTCCCATTTACATTTATCAGTGTAAATATTATGCATTTATTGCGAAGTTACATGAATGCCCTTCATGGAGGTCAGGCGTGTGTATATGAAGGCACTTGTTCAGGTTGTAAATCAGTCACCCACGGTCTTAGTAGTGGAACTACTCCCCTCCCCTCTCCCCTTACAAGCAAGAAGAAAAGGCCCAGAGGTCATCACCTTGAGCAGTCATTCTGCTGGCCAGGGACCTGCTTGGTTCTCTGTTCTGAATGGACAGTCCTGCTTGGGGCTCATGGCCTAACCTGAGTAGCTGCTTTCTTTTCTGGAAACTCCCACTGTATGAAGCCTTTCTAGAAAAATTTTGGACCGTCTGAAAAAAAAAAAAAAAAAGACGGAGGAAGGCTCGCCCTGTGACTGTTGGTTGCATGTGCTGCCCTGTCGATTTTCCTGCGCGGCTTCCCCTGGGTGCGTGGACCCCCCCCTCCTTTCTGCTGTCGGAGACAGGACCTTGTTAAACAGCTCATACTGGCCTTAAACTCTCAATCTTCCTGCCTCAATCTCCTTAATAAGGGTGCATCATTACGCTTTACCGACCTCTCTTACAGATTCTTGTCAAGAATTTTAACTCTCAAACACACCTAAGAACTGGGCCCAGAAGGCCCCTGAGCTGCTAATAGCATAGAATCCATACCTTTAGATCCCACAGAGCCTCCAGCCCACCCCTGTGATGAGGCCCCGTCAGAACCTGTGCTCTTGTCCCAGGGTAACAGCCTTCATCTCCAACTCTCAAGGCCTGGGACACTTCAGGCCAGTAGAAGTGGGGATGGTGGAGGAGATAGAAGACACCTGCTGACCCATGAGTTCCCAAGGCGTTGGCCCCTGAGTCAGCCACTGACCGTCCACGGCCAAGCCAAGCACTGAGGGGTGGCAAGAAACTCGAGCTTAGAGAGGCAGTTGTAAGCAAGTCAAGACCAGTCTGCACAGAGAGACGTCTTCACAGCAGCGTGCAGGAAGAGGGGCTGCACTAACCACTAGCAGTCTGGGGTCTGCCACAGTGGTGGAAGTCGGGGCCTGATGGGAAAAGAGCCCAGGCAGGTGAGCGTGGGCACCTCCTCGCAAAGCAGACGGCAGTCTGACCCTGTCGGGGTTGTAGGTGGTGGGCTGGAAGTCAGGAGCTAAGCCTTGAGCTCGTTTCCCTCCCTTGAGGTATGCTCACCTCTTCTGCAGAGTCCTGACCTTTTCCTGTGAGGCAGGAGTCTGCACCTTGGTTTTCCTAAGCAGCCCTTCCACAAACCACCGGCCAGGTACTCGCCTCAGTGCACCTGTGCCTCCAGGTCCCCTCTGGTCTTTACACTGTGACATGCTCCCTGAGAACGGGACTTTTGTTTCCTGCAGCTCTGAGGGTGCTGAGGACCTTGTTGGCCTGTGGCACTGGCAGCATCTTGTTGTGGCAGCCCACCTCTGATCAGCTGGCCAGCCCTGGTGGTGGGGAGGTGCTTACAATACTGCTGAGCTACACCAGGGCATGTGGGAGCCAACCAGTCACACCCAGTCAATCCCAGCATTGCTCAGTTCCTGCCCAGCCTTGCTTTGTAGGAACGGGGTGAGCCAGTAGGTCCTCTGGTGCCATCTGGTGGCTGGTTGGAGAGCACCACAGTGACACATGGCAAAATCTCTGAAGGGTCTTTTCTGCATTCAGGGCTGATTGTGGAAAGGGGACAAATTATTATTTTTGAGGTAGGGTCTTGGGTCTAGCCCAGGCTGACCTAGAATTCATTATGTAATCTCAAACTGGCCTCAATCCCACAGTAATCAATCCTCCTACCTCAGCCTCTCAAGTGCTGAGATTAATGGCATGGCCACCATGCCTGGCTGTTTTAATATTTTATTATTTGAGAGAGAGAGAGAGGCAGTTAGAAGAGAGAATGGGTGCACCAGGGTCTCCAGCTACTGAAAATAAACTCCAGATGCATGTGCCACCTTGTGCATCTGGCTCATGTGGGTACCGGAGAATCAAACCTGGGTCCTTAGGCTTTGCAGGCAAGTGCCTTAACCACTAAGCCACCACTCTAGCCCTTATTTTTGGTTTTTAGAGGTAGAGACTCACTAGTCCAGGCTGGCCTTAAACTCAGCCTCCTGAGCCCTGGGATTAAAGTTGTGCACCACCACCACATGCAGCCCAGATTTACTTGTTGACGGCACAGTTTTCTCTGGAATCCAGATGGTGCCGAGATCTTACCTTAGGGCTTTTTGAGCACTCTACCACTGAGTTATATCCTAGCTCCCAAGCCCTTATTTTTGAGGCAGGATCTTGCTGTGCTGAGCTGACTGGCTTCTAAGTCCTCATCCTCCTGCCTCAGCTGCTTGGTTCTGGGATTACAGGTGTGCACCACCATGCCCAGCTTGGAAAGGACCAAACATAGAGGAGCAGGCTATTGGGAAAAAGAACAGAACACAGGTTAGTTTAGAGTGTGGGAGTTTGGGCTCTGAGCTGAGATCAGGCCGAGAAAATGGCTCATTGATTAAATGTGCTTGCTTTCAAAGGCCTGGGCTCAGTTCCCAAGCCACCCATGTAAACCTGACATGAAAAGTGGTGCAAGTATCTGTGTTCACTTGCATTGCCAAGAGACCCTGGTATGTGCACATGAACGCATGCTCATAAAGTTCAAAAAGAATGTTTTAGGGCTGGAGAGATGGTTTAGCGGTTAAGCGCTTGCCTGTGAAGCCTAAGGACCCCGGTTCAAGGCTTGATTCCCCAGGACCCACGTTAGCCAGATGCACAAGGGGGCGCACGCGTCTGGAGTTCGTTTGCAGTGGCTGGAGGCCCTGGCGCACCCATTCTCTCTGTATCTGCCTCTTCCTCTCTGTCGCTCTCAAATAAATAAAATAAAATAAATAAAATAAAAATAAACAGAATATTTTATATTTTAATTTGGCCAGTGTATTCACCCTGCATCACCTTCCCTTACCTGCAACTCCCCACTCCCACTAAACACCTTTCAACTAAACCCCTTCCTTTTCTGTGTAATCTAAGAAGCGGAATGTTACTGGGCTTGGAAGCTGAGGTAAGAGTGAGTTACTGTGAGCTCGAGACCAGCCTGGACTACGTAGTGAGTGTTGCAGTCAGGTTTGCATTGCTGGCAGAAAACACTCAACCAAGAACATCTTGTGGGAAAAGTGTTTATTTTGGCTTACAGACTCAAAGGAAAACTCCATGATGGCAGGGGAAAAGGACGGCATGAGCAGAGGGTGGACATCACTTCCTGGCCAACATTAGACAGACAACAGCAACAGGAGATTGTGCCAAACACTGGCAAGAGGAAGCTGGCTATAACACCCATAAGCACACCCCCATCAATACACTGCCTCCAGGAGGATCCAATTCCCAAATAGCCATCAGCTGGGGACCTAGCTATTCAGAACACCTAAATTTATGGGGTCACCTGAATCAAACCACCACAGTGAGTTTCAGGCCAGTCTGGAGCTAAAGTGAGACCCTGTCTCAGAACAACAAAAAATACAAAAAAGGGGGGGGGGATCCCTGGAGAGAGAGCTTAATGGTCAAGGCGCTTGCCTACAAAGCCAAATTACCCAGGTTCGATACCCCCAGTACCCATGCAAGCCAACTACACAAGGTGGCGCATGCGTCTGGAGTTCATTTGTGCGGGTTGGAGGCCCTGGCATTCCCTTATCAACCCCACCCCCCCAAAAAAATAAAAATAAAGAAAAAGAATGACTTGGATGTGGAGGCAGCCTGTGTTAACCAACACTTGCAATGTGGAGGCTGGGTCAGGGAGTTAAGGACAGCCTAAGCTATGGAGAGTTGTAGACTAGCCTGGGCTGCGTGAGAACGTGTGTCAAAGAGAAAAAGAAATTTGGAACTTCATGTTTCCCCTTCCCCCTCCATAATCAGTTCTCAGCCTGTTGGTTATGCGCTCGCTCATGGGTGGAATACTGGGGAGTTGGAGCCCGGCCTCTGGAACACAACCCTGACTGAGAAGAAGGAGGACCCCTTTCCCTGGCAGCTTGAAGACAAGCACAGCTCCGGAGCATGGGAAGCTGCTTCCACAGGCCTTGGGACGAGGCCTTAGGTGGCTCGCAACCGGCTTTACCCCCAGGCCCCACGCGCACTCTAGAACAGGACTTCTGGGGCTGGGGAGGTGGCCCAGTGGTTAAGGCTCTTGGCATCTGGAGTTCCTTTGCCGCGGCTCGCTCTTCTATCTTCCTCTGCTTGCAAATCAATGAAAATAAATTTAAAAACTAAAAGGACTCCTGTCCTGGTCTGTACTCTGCAGCAAGTGTTACATGACAGGACTCAAACCTCCTGGCTTACGAGACAATGTGCTGTTTAAAAAAATGTGCTTAAGGCCAGCCGTGGTGGTGCACACCTTTAATCCCAGCACTCAGGAGGCAGAGGTAGGAGGATCGCCATGAGTTCGAGGCCAGCCTGAGACTACATAGTGAATTCCCGGTCAGCCTGGGCCAGAGTGAGACCCTTCCTCGAACCCCCCCCCCAAAAAAAAAAATAAAATGTATTTAAGGGTTGGGATGGTGGTGCACACCTTTAATCCCCAGCTCATAGAAGGCATACTTAGGGATCCTGTGAGTTCAATGCCACTCTGAGACTACATAGTGAATTCCAAGTCAGGCTGGGCTAGAGTGAGACCCTACCTCAAAAGATAAACTAAAGAGGTGTTTAAAGTCAATAGCCTTTCTTAGATGTATGTAATAACCTTTGTTGCTTTTGAGACAGGGTCCCATGTAATCAGGCTGGCCTCAAACTCACTATGAGCTTGAGGATGACCTTGAGCTTCTGACCCTCTTGTCTCCAACTCCTGAGAGCTGGCATTGTAGACATGTGCTACCATGCTGTTTATGTGCTGCTGGGCATGGAACTAGGGCCTTTGTGCTTGCTTAGGGGGTACTCTGCCTGCTGAGTCACATGCCCATCCAAGTAATAGTGTTTCTGTGAACAGCCCTGTTCTTCGCAGTGAAGTTACAAGGAGCTGGAGAGCCAGAAGAGTTTTGCGAGTTTGTCTTCCTGCTACGAATGTGGCTTCCTTGAAGCAGAGTTTATGCAATCCCAGCGCTTGGGAGGCTGAGGCTGCAGTTCCAGGGCGGCCTGGGCTACACAGCCAGGCTCTGTTCCCCTGGCTGGGGAAATGGGTCCATAGGTAAAAGCACTTGCCACAAACATGAGGGCCTGAGACTTGAGTTTGTGTCCTCAGCAAACATATAAAAAACTGAGTGTGGGGCTGGAGAGATGGCTTAGTAGTTAAGGCATTTGCCTGCAAAGCCAAAGGACCCTGGTTCGATTCCCAGGACCCACGTAAGCCAGATGCACGAGGTGGCGCATACGGTCTGGAGTTCGTTTGCAGTGGCTAGAGGCCCTGGTGCACCCATTCTCATTCTCTCTCTCTCTCTCTCTCTCTCTCTCTCTGCCTCTTTCCCTCTCTCGCACTCTCTCAAATAAATAAATTAAATTAAATAATTGTTTTTTAAACTGGCCATGCACACCTGTAATCCCAGTCCTATGGAGAGCCAAGACAGGAGAATTGCTGGGTTCCCAGGTCAGCTAGTCTAACGGACAGACGGCAGCTCCAGATGCAGTGAGAGATTGTCTTAAGGAAACAGAGGTGAGGGGTAGAGGACACCCTGACAGCCTCCACACACGTGAATCTGCACCTAACGCATACACCACTCACATAGGCACTAAAAAAATTGTTTTTTTCTTTTTCTTTTTCATTCATTGATTTGCAAGCAGAGAGAGAGAGAAGAGAGAGAGAACGGGCACACCAGGGCCTCCAGCCACTGCAAACGAACTCCAGATGCATGTGCCCCTTGTGCATCTGGCTTACGTGGGTACTAGGGAATCAAACCTGGGTCCTTTGGCTTCGCAGGCAAATGTCTTAACCACTAAGCCATCTCTCCAGCCCTGAAAAAATAGTTTTGACAGTCAATGTTTAGCTAGGGTTTTTTTTTTTAATATTTATTTGAGAGAGATAGAAAGGCAGATAGAATGGGCACACCAAGGCCTCCAGCAACTGCAAATGAATTCCAGATGCATATGCCACTTTGTGCATCTGGCTTTACATGGGTACTGAGGAATAGAACCTGGGTCCTAGGCTTTGTAAGCAAGCACCTTACTTTCTGAGCCACCTCTCTAGCCCTTTTTTTGTTTGTTTTTTTGAGACAAAGTCTCATGTATTCCAGGCTGGTCTCCAAACTCCTCATGTAGTTGAGAGATGACCTTGAACTCCTGACCCCTCTGTTTCCACTTCCAAAGTGCTGAGATCACTTATTGCTTATGTCACATTTTAAATACATATTCTAGGGCTGGAGGGATGGCTTAGTGGTTAAGGTGCATGCCTGCAAAGCCTAAGGACCCTGGTTTGATTCTCTCAAGGTCCCATGTAAGCCAGATGTACCTGGTGGTGCATGCGTCTGGAGTTCATTTTCAGTGGCTAGAGGCCCTGGTGTGCCTATTCTCTCTCTCTCTCTCTCTCTCCCCCTCTCTCTGTCTCAAATAGATAAATAAAATGCATATTCTAGCTGGGTGTGGTGGCAAATGCCTATAATTCTAGCACTTGAGAGGCTGAGGCAGGAGGGCCCATTGAGAATTGGAGGACAGAGTGGGTTACATAGAAAGACTCTAATTGGGCGTGGTGGTGCACACCTTTAATCCCAGCACTCGGGAGGCAGAGGTAGGAAGATTACCATGAGTTCAAGGCCACCCTGAGACTACATAGTGAATTCTAAGTCAGTCTGGGCTAGAGTGAAACCCTACCTCAAAAAACAAAAATGAAAGATCCTGTCTAAAAACCAAAACAGTCCATGTTTTGGAAGACTGGGAATATATCTCAGGGTTAGAGCTCTCCCTTCCCCCACCACCCGAGGTAAGATTTCACTCTAGCCCAGGCTGACCTGGAATTCACTACGTAGTCTCAGGGTGGCCTCAAACTCTCGGTGATCCTCCTACGTCTGCCTCCCGAGACCTGGGGTCAAAGGCATGTGCCACCACTCCTGACAGGGCTAGCTTTTGCCCTGTGTATACGCAAGGCCTTGGGTTCCATCCCCAACATCACAAACAAGCCAGTGTGAGCTTTGCGCGTTGGAGTTGGAAAGCATGCATGTCTACACAATCTTAAAACAAACCAACTTTAAATAAGAGTACAAGCCTTAAAAACAGAGTGTGGAAGCCTGATTATATAACTCAGTGAGGGCCTCCACTGAGAAGACTTACTTTAAATGACTATTTTAGGTGACTTTCACAGTTGAGAAAAAAATAGTTTGTATATCTTTAGTGGGATATGGTCTAAAACAAAAAGGAATGGCTAATAATAGTACTGGCATGGTGATTCTGAAGATAAATATATATATATCTGTACTCAAATAAATATGCTAATGTTAGGAGTCAAATATTTCAGTATAAAAAGATATAAAAATGTAAAACCAAATGAAATAAAATTCTGTAATCCTAAATTTGAATTGCAAATATCAGTATGAATACATGATATATTTTCTTTTTAAAAATACTACTTTTGGGCTGGGGAGATGGCTTAGCAGTTAAGGCATTTGCCTGAGAAGGCTGAGGACCCTGGTTCGATTTCCCAGGACCCATGTTAGCCAGATGCACAAGGGGGCACATGCATCTGAAGTTCGTTTGCAGTGGCTGGAGGCCCTGGTGTGTCCATTCTCTCTTTCTCTCTTCCTCTGTCTCTCTCTTAAATAAATAAATAAATAGATAAATAAATAAAATACTAGTTTCGACCGGGTGTGGTGGTGTACACCTTTAATCGCAGCACCTGGAAGGCAGAGGTAGGAGGATCGCTGTGAGTTCAAGGCCACCCTGAGACTACATAGTGAAACCGCTTATGGGAGGAGAGGGGTTTATTTCAGGCTTACAGTGTCCAGGGCAAGTTTCCTCACAGTGGAGGAAACTGGCTCACTTCATCATACATCTGTAGCAGAGAGACGGCAGCAACAAGACAATGAGCCAAACTCCAGCAAGGGGAACCTTCTTTAATGCCTCTAAGCCTGCCCGCAGTAGCGCACCCCCCTCCAGTAAGGCTCCACCTCCAACATTACCATCGGCTGGGAACCAAGCGTTCAAAACACTCGAGTTGTTTATGGGGATCATCTGACTCAAACCACCACATCTGGAGTGCAGGAGGCCGTGGGTTCAATCCCCGCCCCCCCCACCACTGCAAAACCAAACCAAAGCAACACAAAAACCCTGTGAACGTTTCCCAAGATAAGAACTAGTAGATCTAACTGTGGAGGTATTTGATTTCCATACAGAATCTTTTTATGGGCTAAAATCAAGCACTCTTTTAAACATTGTTTTGGGGGGGGGTTGGTGCCATTCTTAGAAATGTCTTAGTCTGAGATAATGGCTGGGGGGGGGGAGGCCTGTTTTAAATAATTGGTTATTTAGACCCTTTTATTGTAACCGTACACAAATGACATAGAACTCCATGTCTGTACGATGTGTATGGCGACATGCACACCGAAACCCCAGATGTCCCCGTGTGGTCCACCATGCTGACCCAATCTCCCTCCTCTTGAGGAGAAACTGCTGTGCTGCTTTCCGCACTCATGCTGACGTGGCTGCCTGTGCTGGCCACCTCGTCGTCACTGTGACGAACAGCTGAGGCAATCAGCTTAACAAGCAAGGGGGTTCCTTTCTGTGCAGAGTTTCGGAGGGTTCAGCACGTGGCCTGTTGGCCCTGTTGCCTTGGGGCCTGCGGAGAAGCAGCGCATCACAGTGAGGAGCTTACGTGGGAGCAAAAGTGCCAGAAAAGGAGGAAGTGGAAGAGGAGAGCTTGTGAGTCCCCTTCAAAGGGGGACACTCTCTGCCCGGAGAGGTGGCTCAGCATGTAAGGTGCTTGCCTGCAAAGCCTAAGGACCCAGGTTAGATTCCGCAGTACCTATGTAAGCCAGATGCACAACGCACAAAGGTGGCCCACGCTTCTGGAGTTTGTTTGCAGTGGCTAGAAGGCCACGGTGCACCCATTCTCTCTCTCTCTCTCTCTCTCTCTCACCTGCCTCTTTCTCAAATGAATAAATAATTAAAATATTTTTTTTTTAAAAAAAAAGGCATGCGAGCCAGGCATGGTGGCAGAGCTGGATGTGGTGGCGCACGCCTCTAATTCCAGCACTCGGGAGGCAGAGGTAGGAGGATCACCATGAGTTCAAGGCCACCCTGAGACTATATAGTGAAATCTAGGTCAGCCTGAGCTAGAATGAAACCTTACCTCGAAACCCCCAAAAAAAAGAAAAAAAAATAATAAAAAAGATATGCTTCCCTGCAACTCAAGACCTCTCACTGAGCCCACCTCTTATAGCTTCCACCACCTGTCAGGAGCACCAAGTCGGGGATCACACCTTTAACCCATCTCTGGGGGGACACTGAAGATCTAAACCACAATGCCACGTCATTATGCATCCCTAACTATCATCAGCATCATCCGTGCTGGGCTAGGTGTGGCTCTGTAGCAGTTTGTCTAGCATGCGAGGCTCTGGCTTCTATCCCCAGTGCCACCAAAGAAACAAAACAAAAATGAAAAGGCGCATCGAGTTATGTTAGCTGGGCCTCACACTGCATCTTTAATAGCCTTCTTTCCTTTTTGTTTATTTTGTCTGCTTTTGCTATAAGTATTTCATTGCATATGTGACCCATGATTTACTCATCCAGATGGAATTTGTCTTGGCAGAGGTTTGTGACAGGGCTGGAACTGAATTTCTTTTCAAATGACCAGCCAGTTGAGCCCATAATATTTATTGAGTAATCCGTCTTTTCTCCACAGATTCAAATCCTACTTTCATTATTTATAAAATGACTTGTATACTTGGGGGCACTTCCAGACTCACTTGTCCACACCATTCATCCCTCTGTTTATTCTGGAATTCATCATGAACAGTTTATTTTAGTCACTTTATAATAGACTTTTAGAAATAGTCCTGGTGTGAGGGCACATGCCTATACTGCCGGGCCTTGAGAGGCTGAGGTAGGAGGATCAGGAGTTCAAGGGCAGCCTGAACTACACAGAGAGATGCCATACCAATATAGCAGGGCTGAGGAGGTGGGTCAGTGGGCAAAGTGTTTGCCCTGCATGTGTAAGGAACCCCAGAACTGGAGTGAAGAGCTTGCTCAGTGGTTAGAGTCACTTGCTTGCAAAGTCCTGGTGGTCCAAATTCAATCCCCAGTACCCACATAAAGCCAGATGCACAATGTAGCACATGCTTCTGGAGTTCATTTGCAGTGGCAGGAGGCCCTGGTGTGCCCATACTTTCTCTCTGTGACTGCCTATCTCTCAAATAAATAAATAAAAATACCAAAAAAAAAAAAAATCCCAGAACCCACATACAGACAGATGCAGTAGTTTGAGCATCTGTAATCCCCGTGCTCCTACAGTGAGATTCAAGATGGAGACAGGAGAATCCCTGGAGCTCACAGTCCAGCCAGCCTGGCGTACACCACCGTAAACAATAAGAGGCCCTCTTCTTCCTCTTCCTCCTCCTCCTTCTTCTTTTTGGTTTTTTGAGGTAGGGTCTTGCTCTAACCCAGGCTGACCTGGAATTCACTATGTAGTCTCAGGGTAGCCTTGAACTCATGGCGATCCTCCTACCTCTGCCTCCCGAGTGCGAGTGCTGGGATTAAAGGCGTGCGCCACCACGCCCAGCAAGAGGCCCTTCTTTAAACAAGGTGGAGGAAGGTAAGGACCAACACCCAAAGTTGTCCTCTGACCTCAACTTGTGCATCGTGGCACGCGTGTGCCCACACGCGCAAACATATACACACATCGCCCCTACATGCAGGCTTGTGTTCCTGACACACTCTCTCCTCCTCCCTCGCTCCTTTCCTTCCCCTCTCTTCTTCCTTTCCTCCCCCAGGAGTCTCCAGGACTGCTCTGAATTGTCCTCCGTGATTTTTCAGAATAAGTTTGTTAGGTACCAAAATGATGTTGGTGTATTTATTAGCATCTCATTATAGATGAAGAGATTAGTGATCGTCTCTTTTCTTTCCTGGCTGTCCCAGCACCAGGGAGACGAGCCCTTCCCTTTATTCAGGCCTTGGGGCACATAATAGGCTTTGGAGAGGTCATTAGCATGGCTCCTGCACAATTCTCACTCGCCTTAACATTTGAATATTATCCCATCATGCTCTACCTCATGTGAGGCTTATTTAGTCACTCCACGTCTGACTGACATTTGAATAAATGTTTCCAAATTTGCTCTGTTATGAATAGCACTGCAAAAATATCCCTGCACAAATAAGTATGTGGGCATACATATAATTGGGAATGGTGATAACTACAAATGAAAGTGCTAGACCAAAAGATTTTTAAAATATAATAGGGGCTGGAGAGATGGCTTAGCAGTTAAAGTGCTTGCTTGAGAAGCCAAAGAACCCAGGTTCGATTCCCCAGTACCCACATAAGCCAGATGCATAAAGTGGCGCACGCATCTGGAGTTCATTTGCAGTGGCTGGAGGCCCTGGCGTGCCCATCCTCTCTCTCTGTCTCCCTCTCTCTCTCTCTCTCTCTCTCTCTCAGATAACTAACTAACTACATTTTTAAAATATAATAAAGCCAGACATGGTGGTACAGGGCTGCAGTCCCAGCCCTTGGGGGTCTAAGGCAGGAGGATCACATGTTTAAGGCAATCCTGGGCTACATAGTGAGATCCTGCCTCCCTCCCCTCCCCACAATAACTCCAAAACCAAGCAAAAATAAAGGCCATGCAAATATAAAGAGAGAAAATAAGCAAAGAATAGTGTGCTGTTATATACATTCAAAAAAATCAAAGAGAAGCGCTGGGGAGATGGCTTAGTAACTAAAGGCACTTGTTTGAAAAGCCTGTGGATCCAGGTTCAATTCCCCAGTACCCGTGGGAAATCTGCTGCACAAAGCGGTGTATGCATCTGGAGATTGTTTGCAGTGGCCAGAGGCCCTCGTGCCCCCATTCTCTCTCTCTCTCCTTGCAAATAAATAAAAAATATTTTAAAAAGAATATGAGGATAAACTTGTAGAATGCACTAAAATAAACTTAAAATAGGGGATGTCCTTGGTTAAGTAGACGGTCATTGCAAGAGACTAAAGTGATTATGAAAACTGTTAGCGTTACATTAGTCTCAACTGCAACATCACTGCTTGTCTGTCCCCAGATTGGACGTCAGAAATGGCCAGGCTGTCACCATGACATTGCACAGGCTGTCACATGGAAGGCCCTGGTATGGCACATGGTCAGGCAAGCAAATGGAAGCCCCTAGGGGCTCCAGCTGTTCACTGAGTTAAACATAGCCAGTACGGCCCACTACACAGGGAAGGCCTGCGTGCAGAGTGAATGCCGGAAGAGTCGAGCAGAGAGCTGGGAGGACACACCACCTGAGGCTCTGGATCCAGCCTCACCTGAAGGTCTTTCTCAGTAGACTTGAGAGACCTGAGCCACCAGCAAGTATCAGGGCCCCATCCAGGGATCCCAGAGCTGCGGGGAGGGTCTTGTTGCTTCCTATATTGACAACTTAGGGAATGTTTTGCTGGTGAACACTGGTGGAAGAAGAGAGACTCATCTAGAAAAATTTTTAACATATATTTTATTTATTTGAGAGAGAGAAAGATGGAAAGAAAGAGCAAGAATGGGGACTCCAGCCACTGCAAACGAACTCCAGACGCATGCGCCCCCTTGTGCATCTGGCTTACGTGGGTCCTGGAGAGTCAAACCAGGATCCACTGGCTTTGCAGGCAAATGCCTTAACCGCTAAGCCCTCTCTCCAGCCCCTCTAAGTTTAAAGAAGGGCACCTAAGCAGACAGGGCTAACAACAGGGAGTTTGTTATCTACTGCTGCAGAAGTTCGAGGTCAGCCTGGGTTAGATATCGAGACTATTTCAAAAACAGAAACACACACACAGATATTAAAAGTACATCAATTACTTCCCTGTTTCTGGAAACAAATGCCTGAACCAAAAGTAACTTAAGAAGGAAAGAGTATTTTGAGTTACAGTTCCAGCAGGTAGAGTCCATCTCCGCTGCCACAGCTGTGAAGGCATGGCAGGCTGGAGAGGGGGCTGCATAGCTGGTCCCATTGCACCAGAATCAGGACGCAGAGAGCAAACAGGAAGTAGGGCCAGCCCACAAAACGTTAAAGCCCACTTGTAACCTACTCACAACCTCAGCAAGACTGCACCCCACAACCTTCGCAAACAGCGCCACCTGCTGGGGGCCAAGTATTTAAACACATGAGCCTATGGAGGGGGTAGTTTACATTCAAACCACAGCGGAAAGAAACCAAGCAAGTTGGGGAGGATCATCCTGAAACCTGTGCCTTAAAGCAAGGATCATTGATTGCATCCACTTAGGAGTCTGTGGGTCTATGCTTCTTGCTGGCCTCATCGGGTGTCTGCAGTCAGGGGGAGCTGAGTGGGACAGGCCTCACTGGTGTCTGGCATTCCGGGAACAGATGGGGTTATACTTGTCCTGGAGAAAGCAACTCTGATTTTGTACACGAGGTGGCGCTGTTCCCAGAGACCCAGGCCCAGCGAGCCAGTGCTTCTCAAGCTGGCTGCCTGAGTCCTGTGGGTTGGAGGCCTGGCTCCAATGGGGGGCTGTGCAGAGCTGTGGGGTGGCCTTGCGCCATTGATACCCGGTGTACAGTCTGTTCTTGACTGTGGGAGGAGTACAGGGGTGTGTCGGGAGGACTCTCTAAGGCAGGCAAGCATAATAAACAGGTGGGACCAGAGCTGGACGGCGTGACCGAGTCAGGGGCTGGGGCAGCTCAGAGGACAGGCGACCGTGCTGGTGCTTCCGCAGGCCAGGCCGGGTGGCAGGAGCTCACATACATTTGTGTGTGGCAGGTACGTGGAGCTGGATTCAAATCTTCCCTTGCTTTCTCTGGGGCCTTGGACATCCTCATACTGACTGTTTTTTTTTTTAATTTATTTAAATTTATTTATTTGAGAGAGAGAGAAAGAGGCAGAAAGAGAGCGAGAATGGGTGCACCACCAGGGCCTCCAGGCTGCTGCAAACGAACTCCGGATGCATGTGCCACCTTGTGCATCTGGCTTTATATGGGTACTGGGGAACTGAACCCGGCTCCTTAGGCTTTGCAGGCAAGCACTTTAACCGCTAAGCCACGTCTCCAGCCATCGCTGTTTTTTTTTTTTTTTTTCCCCGTCTGTACAAGTGACCTAACAGACGTTGTCACGAGTATGAAATGAGCTAACAAAATTTCGCCTGGCACGAGGAAGTGGTCCATAACTGGCGGTTCACTGTCAATGTGGGACCTTCCTTTAGCTAAGGGAACAAGTTCCAAGGCAGGGTGGTCAGAGTGACAATGTTGTACTTAGCAAACTGGAGCTCCACGAGGGTAACATAGAGGGTTACATTTTCCCATCTTCCATGGTCTTCAAACAGTGTGGATACGATGGACGGAATTGTGTCCCACCCCTGAACTCATATGTTGGAGCCCGGAGCCCAGGACCTCAGAATACGATTGTTTATGGAGACAGGATCTTCAAAGAGATGACCAAGTTAAAACGGGGCTGTCAGCCGGGCGTGGTGGTGCACGCCTTTAATCCCAGCACTCGGGAGGCAGAGGTAAGAGGATCACCGTGAGTTTGAGGCCAGCCTGAGACTACATAGTGAATTCCAGGTCAGCCTGAGCTAGAGTGAGACCCTACCTTGAAAAAAAAAAAGAAAAGAAAAGAAAGAAAAGAAAAAAGGGGGGCGGTTAGGATGGACCCCAATGCAACCTGATGCATGTTCTTATGATAAGGGGAGCTTTGAACAGATACTAGGGGCGCGCGTGCAGACTAAAGGCTGTGTGCAGGCTCGGTGAGTGCCAACCGTGAGCCAGAGAGAGGCCTCAGAGAAACCAGTTCTTTCTCTTCCTGCCTTGACCTTGGGTGTCCAGCCTCCAGAACTCTGAGAAATCAACCCATGTTGCTGAAGTCACCCTGCCTGTGATAACTATGGCAACCACAGCAAATTAACAGAGTGACCTTGCTCCCACTCAGTGCCTCCCAACTCGGTGGAGCCTGTCTCCTGTCTCCTGGAAACTCACGCTTTCATTTTGCATATGCGTGTGTGTGTGCATGGGTGTGTGCCCGGGGAGACTAGAGGTCGACGCTCTGGTGTCTATCCTTAATCACTCTCCATCTTATCTTTTAGACAGGGTCTGTCACAGAACTGGAGCTCACCAGTTTGGCTAGACTTGCTAGCCAGCAAGTCCCAGGGATCCTCCTGCCTCCAACTTCCCAGTTCTGGATGACAGGTGTGTGCCACCCTCTCTGACATTTTATGTGGGTGCTAAGGATCCAAATTCAGGTCCTCGTGCTTACACAGCAAGCATTTTGTCCACTGAGCCAGCTCCTCAGCCCCCACTTTTTGCATGTGTGTGTGTGTGTGTGTGTAATGTGTTGCATGTGTCCTTGGGGCACCCATATACTCACCTGAGATGATTGGAGTGGAACGTTGGTATCCCTCTGCATCACTCTCCTGCCAGGTCTTGTTTTTTTTATTTATTTTATTTATTTATTTGACAGAGAAAGAGGGGGAGAGAGAGAGAGAGAGAGGGAGGGAGAGAGAATAGGCATGTCAGGGCCTCCAGCCACTGCAAACAAACTGCAGATGTGTGTGCCCCCCCCCCTTGTGCATCTGGCTAACATGGGGCCTGGGAAATCGAACCTGGGTCCTTTAGCTTTGCAGGCAAATGCCTTAACCACTAAGCCATCCCTCCAGCCCCCTGGTCTTGTTTTTGAACCAAAGTCTCCTTTTACTGATTCTGGAGTTGCGGGGCCCTACTAATTATTAGGTCTCTGCTCCCCTGCAGTACTAGAGTTACAGATGTGCTTGGCCACACCCAGCTGTTTTATGTGGGATCTAGAGATTTGGACTAGGGCAGTCTCAGGTCCCCGCAGGCCCTCATGCTTGTGCAGGTAACCTGGGCTGACCTTGAACTTGAGGTCCTCCTGCCTCAGACTCTTTTTTTTTTTTAAATTTTTTTGTTCATTTTTATTTATTTATTTGAGAGTGACAGAGAGAGAGGGAGAGAAAGAGGCAGATAGAGAGAGAATGGGCGCGCCAGGGCTTCCAGCCACTGCAGACGTGCTCCAGATGCATGTGCCCCCTTGTGCATCTGGCTAACGTGGGTCCTGGGGAATCGAGCCTTGAACCGGGGTCCTTAGGCTTCACAGGCAAGTGCTTAACTGCTAAGCCATCTCTCCAGCCCCCTCAGACTCTTTTCTCTTTAATTTATTTTTTATTGACAACATCCATAATTATAGACAATAACCCATGGTAATTCCCTCCTTCCCCCCACTTTCCCCTTTGCAACTCTACTCTCCATCATACCCCCCCCCCAATCAGTCTCTCTTTTATTTTGATGTCATGATCTTTTCCTCCTATTATGATGGTCCTGTGTAGGTACTGTCAGGCACTGTGAGGTCATATATATCCAGGCCATTTTGTGTCTGGGGGGAGCACGTTGTAAGGAGTCCTACCCTTCCTTTGGCTCTTACATTCTTTCCGCCACCTCTTCCACAATGGACCCTGAGCCTTGGAAGGTGTTGTAGAGATATTGCAGTGTTGAGCACTCCTTTGTCACTTCTTCTCAGCACCATGATGCCTTCTGATTCATTCCAAGGTCACTGCCATCTGAAAAGAGAAATATCTTTAACCATAACTGAGAGTAGCATTAATATATGGGTATGAACATTAAGAGAAGTGCTTACCAGGCAGTTTGGTGAGCATAATATATACATTTAGCCAGACACCAGCAGATGTTATAACCCTAGGGTTCATGACTACCCCTGTTGTAGATTTTCAGTATCAGGCATGTATTCCCTCCCATGGAGTGGGCCTCCAGTCCAATTATACAGCAGTTAGTTTCCAGGTTTCTGTCAGCTGGTCTACACAGAGGAGGTTTTCAGCTCAGCTCCAGCAGGATTTCTCAGTGATCTTACAGCCCAAGTATGTGGAGTCTTCAGCAATAGGGTCTTACCATCTATTCCTGGTAGGAAACTAAGAGCCTTGGTGATGGCCTGTAATGTTTTTGGGGCATCAGGGACCTCCCTGGCCAACAACTCACTGAAAGGTATCCCATCCCTGGTACTGAAAATTTTCTAGTAACAATCTATGGCTTCTGGGTGTTCCATTGTCCAAAAACATACGTTTCCATATGACTTACTCATATCCTCTTTTTGACTAGGATTAGCCCTCCCTCCATCTTTCCTTTACTCAATCTCTTCCCCTGACCTCACTTAGGCCTTTCCCTAATCCTAACCCTCATTAATCTGTTTTTCTATTTACATATATACAATACCAGCCTATTAAGTCCCCCTTCCCTCCCTTTCTATTCTCTTTATATCCCCTTTATCCCCTTTGTAGCTTACTGGCCTCTGCTACTGAGTTTTATTCCTATTCACATAGAAGTCCAATCATTTGTAGCTAGGATCCACATGAGAGAGAACATGTGACGTTTGGCTCTCTGGGCCTGGGTTACCTCACTAAGTATAATCCTTTCCATATCCATCCATTTTCCTGAACATTTCGTAATTTCATTTTTCTTCCACATCTTCTTCTTTATCCACTCATCAATTGAGGGACATCTAGGCTGGTTCCATTGCCTAGCTATTGTCAATATAGCAGCAATAAATATGGTTGATCAAGTATCTCTAAGGTAGTGAGGCGAGTCTTTAGAATATATGCCTAGGAGTGGTATAGCTGGGTCATATGGTAAATCTGTTTTTATATGTCTCAGGAACCTCCACACTGATTTCCACAATAGCTGTACCAGATTGCATTCCCACCAATAGTGTAGAAGGGTTCCTCTTTTTCCACATCCTTGCCAGCATTTATTGTCATCTGTCTTCATGATGGTAGCCATTTCTGATAGGAGTGAGATGGAATCTCAAAGTAATTTTAATTTGCATTTCCCTGATAGCTAGGGATGTAGGACATTTATTTATTAATTTTGGTTTTTTCAAGATAGGTTCTAACTCTAGCCTAGGCTGACCTGGAATTCACTATGAAGTCTTAGGCTGGCCTCGAATTCATGGTGATCCTTCCTGCCTCTGCCTCCTGAGTGCTGGAATTAAAGGCATGTGCCACCATGCCCAGCTGAACATTTTTTTAGATGTTTATATGCCATATGTATTTCTTCTTTTGAGAATTCTCTATTTAGTTTCATAGCCCATTTTTAATTGGTTTGTTTGATTTCTTATTATTTAGTTTTTTGAGTTCTTTGTATATTCTGGATATTAATACTCTGTCATTCTGTACATTGCCTGGACTTATGTCTGGGTCCTCTATTCTATTCCATTGATCTATGTGTCTGTTTTTGTGCCAGTACCATGCTGTTTTTGTTACTATGGCTCTGTAATATAGGTTAAAATCAGGTTTGGTGATAGTACCAGCCTTATTTTTGTTGCTCAAAATTGTTTTAGAAGCTGGACGTGGTGGCGCACGCCTTTTATCCTAGCACTTGGGAGGCAGAGGTAGGAGGATCGCCATGAGTTCGAGGCCACCCTGAGACTCCATAGTGAATTCCAGGTCAGCCTGGGCTAGAGTGAGACCCTACCTCGAAAAACCAAAAAAAAAAAAAAAAATTGTTTTAGATATTCAAGGTTTTTTGTGCTTCCAAATTAATTGTAGGATTGTTTTTTCTATTTCCTTGAAGAATGCCATTGGAATTTTGATGGGGATTGCATTAAATATGTAGATTGCTTTTGGTAAGATTGCCATTTTCACAATATTGATTCTTCCAATCCAAGAATGTCTTTCCATTTCCTAGTGTCTTCTGCAATTTCTCACTTGAGTGTTTTAAAGTTTTCATTGTAGAAATCCTTCACTTACTTGATTAGGTTTATTCCAGGGTAATATATATATATATATATATATATATATATATATATATATTTGGTTTGGTTTTTCGAGGTAGGGTCTCACTCTAGCCCAGGCTGACCTGGAATTCACTATGAAGTCTCAGGGTGGCCTCGAACTCACAGCAATCCTCCTACCTCTGCCTCCTGAGTGCTAGGATTAAAGGCGTGCGCCACCACGCCCGGCTTGCAGGGTACTATTTTTTAATGCAATTGTGAATGGGAATGATTCTCTGATTTCACCTTCGGTGTGTTTGTTAACAAACACACTGAACTACTGATTTCTGTGTGTTTATTTTGTATCCTGCTACATAGCTATAAACATTTATCAGCTCTAAGAGTTTGCTGATAGAGTCTTTAGGGTCCTTTATGTATAGAATCATATCATCTGCAAATAATGATAACTTGATCTCTTCCTTTTCAATTTCTATCCCTTTTATGAGTGTCTCTTGCCTTATTGCTATGGCTAAGACTCCCAGTACTATATTAAATAAAAGTGGGGACAATGGACATCCTTCAAGCTTTTCCCCACTTAGTATTATATTGGCTGTAGGTTTGTCATAAATAGCCTTTATAATGTTGAGATATGTTCCTTCTATTCCCAATTTCTGTAGGACTTTTATTATGAAAAGATGTTGGCTTTCTGCCTCGGCCTCTTGAGTGCTGGGATTACAGTCACACTTGAACCCAGTTGTCCTCAGTAGGAAGCTCAGGCTAGACTGTCTAGAAGGGCCACATGGAAAGACCCAAGTAGGTGTTCCACTTGACAGTAGAATTAACCAGCAGCCACATGAGTGAAGATGCCTCCAGGTGATTCCAGCTGATGTGGGACAGAGACAGACCGTCCCTGATGCTCCCTTTCCACATTTTGAGCCCACATCATTCATGAGCCTCATAAAGGGTTGCTTTAGCCCACTAAGTTTATAGCAATAGTGACCCCCAAGGGCACTCCCAGAGCAGCTACCAGCAGCCTGGATCTAGCTTACAAAAACAAAGAAAAGGCTATGGAATAGGGGACACACTTTTGTAATTCCAGCTCCCAGCAGGCTGAGGCAGGAAGAATGGGAGTTGAGGCCAGCCTGGGCAGCATAGAGAGCCCCTTATGTTAAAAAGCAAGGGAACAAGCAAACAAAATCCTATCTGCCCAACACTCCCAATCGATGGAGAGCTGTTGCTGCCCCCTAGTGGTCAAGAATATCAGTGGGAACCCCTTGCTTTCACTCATTACAAACATTCTGTGTGCGTACGTACGTGTGTGTGTGCGCGCGCGTGTGCGCTCCACAATATACATGTGGAGGTCAGAGGACAACCTCAGCAGGCTGTTGGTTCTATCCTTCCATCTTGTTTTCTGCTGTGAATGCCAGGCTGCCCCACAAGCCCTGACTGCCTCCCGTTGCCCTAAACGCTTGAGGATTACAGACACATGTGCTACTTACATCTGGCTTCAAGTGAGTTCTGGGGATCTGAACTCAGGTGGTCAGGCTTGTGTAGCAAGTGCCTTTAACCACTGAACCGTCTTTCCGGCCTCATTGCACAAACTCTTACAATCCCTCATAGCGGTGGGCCAGTGTCGTTAAAAGAAGCATGCTACAAACCTAGGGTATTGATGCCCACCTATAAGTCCAGGGCATGAGAGGTCTGTGCTATGGGGGTGTGAGTCGGAGGCCAGCCTGGCTTAGAGAACTGACAGGAGCAGCCCGTCTCAAACAAAACAATCACAAATGACTGTTTTAATATCTTTTCACCTATGGTCGCAAGAGTTCGTTTATAGAAGCTCCCAATTCCATTTCCAAAGTCCAAGATTCTCTGAGAACTTTCAGCTTTTCCGTCAGTTTATACAGGCTCACTCAGCACCTCGGCTTTTTTTGTTTTTGCATGTGTATGTGCTATGCATGTGTATGTATGTGTGTTTGTGTGGGTGGGTGTATGTACACGTGTGTGGCAGCCAGAGGTCGATGCTGGGTGTCTTCCTCAATCACTCTCCACCCTATTTTTCAGACAGTGTCTTTTGCTGACTCTGGGACTCACCACTTCAGCTATATTTTGCTAGCCAGCAAGCCACAGGGACCCTGTTGTCTCTGCCTCCCAGCGAACACTAGGATTACAGGCACGTGCTGCAACCCAGGCTTTTCATGGGTTCTAGGGATCTAGGCTCAGGTCCTCATGCTTGCCCACTGAGCCAGATCCCCAGCCCTCAAATAGCTACACTTAGTCTGAACAGACATGAGGTTGTATGCAGCCTTACCGTTCATTGATATTTCACAGTGAAAGAACACATCACTGTTTGGTTTGGGGGTGCTGCTACAGACATCCACAGGGGTCTGCTGGTACTGCCCTTAAGCTAAACCCTATAAGAAGTCAGCAGGCAAGGGACCCCTATAATTTTACATCCGGTGGCGTGGAACAGGGTGAAGGAGACGGCGTGAATCTGTAGGGCCAGTGAGAACAGCCAGACCACCCTGTTTATACCTCTACTTGTATGTATAAGCCACAGACACCAGATGCCATCATTTCTAAACTATGAAAGCACCACACTCTTAAGTATCCATGTGCAACTTGCCTTTTTATTTATTTTTAAATAATTAAAAAATTTTTAATTGTAGAGTGAGCTACAGAGAGAGAGAGAATTGGTGCACCAGGGCCTCAGCCACTGAAATTGATCTCCAGATACTTGCACCACCTAGTGGACATATGTGACCTTGCATTTGGCTCACCTTTGTGCAACTGGCTTACGTGGGCTCTGGAGAGTCGAACATGGGTCCTTAGGCTTTGCAGGCAAGCACCTTAACTGCTAAGCCATCTCTCCTTTTTGTACCCAACTCACATTTTGTTTTGCAGATTTGTTTGTTATATCTATGTTTATTTCAGATTTTCTTTTAAAATATTTTCATTTATATATCGTGTGTGTGTACGTGTGCATGCGTGCGCTCACATGCATGTGTGTATGGACATGTCAGGGCCTCTTGCCACTGCAAAAGAAATCCAGATGGAGCCAGGCTTGGTGGTACACATCTTTAATTCCAGCACTTGGGAGACAGGGGTGGGAGGATCGCTGTGAGTTCAAGGCCAGCCTGAGACTACATAGTGAATTCCAGATTAGCCTGGGCTACAGCTGGAAAAAAAAAACCAACAAACCAACCAACCCACAAACAAACAAAAAAAGAACTCCAGAAGCATGTGCCACTGTGGCTTTACATAGGTACCGAGGAATCAAACCTGGGTCAGCAGACTTTGCAAGCAAGTGCCTTTAACCCCTGAGCCATCTCCCCAACCCTCAGTTCATTTTCTATTATTTAAAATCTCGGGCTGGAGAGATGGCTTAGCGATTAAGCGCTTGCCTGTGAAGCCTAAGGACCCCGGTTCGAGGCTCGATTCCCCAGGACCCACGTTAGCCAGATGCACAAAGGGGCGCACGCATCTGGAAGTTCCGTTTGCAGTGGCTGGAAGCCCTGGCGCGCCCATTCTCTCTCTCTATCTCTGCCTCTTTCTCTCTGTCTGTCACTCTCAAATAAATAAAATAACAAAAAAAAATTAAAATAAAATAAAATCTCATTGTATTCAAATACTTCTTGATTCATTTATCCATGCCCCTACAGGCAGGCATTTAGGACGTTGCCAGTCTTTCTCTGACAGGCAAAGCTGTGATGACTCCTTACATAGAATTTCTCCAACACAAGGTGGGAGGCTTGTTTTCTCTAGAAATTCATAAACGTGACCTCCAGCAGGTCACAGGAGTTGCCCACCCAGCTTTCTTATAACATATGGCATTTCTCTCCAAAGTGGTTGTCCGAGAGTTTGGTGCGAGTCCCGAAGTCCTAGTTTGGCTGTATTGACAGACCTTTTCCTGTCTCTTGGGTGGCTGTGAACTTCACCTCCTGGACGCTTTGTTTCCATTTCCCTGACAGGTCAGACACTGAGCATCTCTTCAACCAGCCAGTCGTCTGGGGTTCTTCCTACTTCCTTCAGCTTTGTGTGTACGGCTTCCAAACTCAGAGTTCGAGAATTCCAGTGCCTGGCCAGCCCTCCCTTGTTCAGACAGGAGCACCTGAAAATCACAGGGGCCTTCAGGTTGCCTCCTGCTGCGGCTGTTCCCCACACAAGAAGGGGAACAATTTCTGCTGGCTAGAGGTGGCGTGCAGCTGCCCCCAGAAGCAGCACATGACAGTGGATGATGGCTGGAGGGACAATGGCAGTGGCAACTGAACAGAAATTGAAGGAAAAACAAAAACAAAAACAAAAAAAACTATGCTTCAGTTGCCAATTTCCAAAATATTACCTTGCTCCATTTTTATCTTTCTCTTTCTTTCCTTTCTTTCTTTGTTTAAAAATATTTTATTGCCGGGCGTGGTGGCGCACGCCTTTAATCCCAGCACTCGGGAGGCAGAGGTAGGAGGATCGCCGTGAGTTCGAGGCCACCCTGAGACTCCATAGTGAGTTCCAGGTCAGCCTGGGCTAGAGTGAGACCCTACCTTGAAAAACCAAAAAAAAAAAAATAATAAAAATATTTTATTTTTATTTATTTATTTATTTGACAGAGACAGGGAGAGAGAGAAAGAATGGGCGCGCCAGGGCCTCCAGCCACTGCAAACGAACTCCAGACTCGTGTACCCCCTTGTGCATCTGGCTAATGTGGGTCCTGGGGAATTGAACCTGGGTCCTTTGGCTTTGCATGCAAGTGCCTTTACTGCTAAACCATCCCTCCAGCCTTTTTTTTTTTTTTTTTTTTTTTTTTTGGATATTCAAGATAGAATCTTTCTCTAACCCCAAGCTGACCTGGAATTCTCTATGATAGTTTCAGGCTGGCCTTGAACTCACAACAATCCTCCTTACCTCTGCCTCCCTAGTGCTGGGATTAAAGGCGTGCACCACCATGTCCGGTGGCTCCTCCTCCTCCTCCTTCTTCTTTTTTCCTTGGTGAATGTGTGCAAATGCAGGTGCATACATGCCATGACACACGTGTGGAGGTCAGAGGCCAACTTTGGGGTGTGGGTCCTTGCCTTCCACCTTGTTTGAGGCAGGAACTCTTGATCTCATTGCATTTGCCAGGCTAGTTGGCCTGGGAGCTTCTGGGATATTCTCCTGTCTCCACCTTCCATCTCTCCATTAGGATGCTGGGATTACAGAAGCCCACCACGGCTCTGGCTTTTACGTGGATGCTGGGGAACCAAACGTGAGTGCTCTGGTTTGAATGGCAAGTTCTCTATCTATTGAGACATCTCTCCAGCTAAGATACTAAGACATCCCCACTTTAAAGGTAGGATCTCAGGGCTGGAGAGATGGCTCAGTGATTAAGACACTTTCCTGCACATCCTAACGATCTGGGTGCTAACCACCTGGGTTCAATTCCCCAGGACCCACATCAAGCCAGATGCACAAGGGAGCACATGTGTCTGGAATTTGTTTGCAGTGGCTGGAGGCCCTGGTGTGCCCATTCTCCTTGTCTGTCTCTCTCTACTTGTAAATTTTTTTTTTTTAAAAAAGATAGGATCTTATGTATCCCAAAATGGCTTCTAACTCACTATGTAGCCAAGGATGACCTTAATTTCTGATCCTCCTGCCTCTACTTGTTGAGTGCTGGGATCGCAGGAATGCCCCACCACGCAGCTTTATGCAGTACTGAGGCTTGAACCCAGGGCTTCATGCATACTAGGCAAGTGTCCAACCTACTGAGCTAGGTCCTTTGCACCGTCAGGCTCTCATGCCTCCAGGCCCAGCAGTACCTTCCTCTTGGCCATTTCAGCGGCCTCTCTTCATTCATTCCTCAGACCTTCACTGAGTTCCTCTCAGGCCACACTTCCCCAGGCACTGGAAATTCGTGGACAAGCCACACAGGTCTGGTCTCTCTACAGCACTCGCTCTACCGCGGTCCTTGGGCTGCCATCACATCAGACATAATTTTCTCACAATTCCGGAAGTTAAAAGCTTGAGGCCAAAGTGATGGCAGGTCTCTTTTCTTCCATGATTTCTCTCTTTGGCTTATAGATGGCTTCCTTCCTCCCAGAGTCTTTTCTCTGCCTCTTAATCTCCTCTTTTCAAATTTAATTTAGTTATTTAATAGAGAGAGAGAAAGAGAGAGAATGGGCATGCCAGGGCCTCTAGCCACTGCAAACAAACTCCAGACACATGTACCATCTGGCTTTATGTGGGTACTGGAGAATTGAACCTGGGTCCTTAGGGTTTGCAGGCAAATGCCTTAACTGCTAAGCCATCTCTCCAGCCCCCAACCTTCTCTTCTTATAAACTCACCAGGCCTATGGGATTAAGATCTACCTGTATGAACCCATTTGACCTTAGTTACTCTTTCAAAGGCTGTATTAGTCAGGGTTTTTTTTTTTTTGTTCTTGTTTGTTTGTTTGTTTTTGGTTTTGGTTTTTTGAGGTAGGATCTCACTCTAGCTCAGGCTGACCTGGAATTCACTAGTCTCAGGGTGGCCTTGAACTCACGGTGATCCTCCTACCTCTGCCTCCTGAGTGCTGGAATTACAGGTGTGCGCCACCACGCCTGGCTTAGTTTTTAATCACTCTAACAGAACACCCGAGACAATGAACTCATAAAGAGAAAAAGGTTATTTTGGTACCTAGTCCTTCAGGTCCCGGTTGAAGATCAGGTGGCCTCATTGCTCTGGGTCTCTGGCAAGAGAGACATGTCATGGTGGAGAACGTGGCAGAACGAAACCATTTATGTGACAAATCAGGAAGCAATTACAAAGAGGAAGAGACCAGGGTTCCACAATCGCCTTTGAGGACACAACCCTGGTGACCTAAGGACCTCCAATACGGTTCCACGTCCTGAAGGCCTGTGAGATCTCCCAGTAGCATAGCCCAGTGGACTGTATTTAATACATTGGCCTTTAAAAGACACACACATACCAAGCCACAGAAAAGACCCTCTTGGCAGACACAAATACATTCTGAGGTGTTAGGGACAACGACTTCAATGTATAAACTTGAAAGTGTGTGTGTGGGGGGGGGCAACTCAGCCGTGACACTGTCTGATAGGAGACGAAAACATGAATGCAGAAGTCACGACAAGATCTGACATTACAACCCTAGTCCCTGGGGCTCCGCCTCAGTGTGTACTCTGAAGCTTTCCTTGAGAAGGTGACATTTGAGCTGGGACTTAAAAGTGGGGATAGCTGGGCGTGGTGGCGCACACCTTTAATCCCAGCACTCGGGAGGCAGAGGTGGGAGGATCGCTGTGAGGTGGAGGCCACCCTGAGACTATATAGTGAATTCCAGGTCATCCTGGGCTAGAGTGAGACCCTACCTCGAAAGATTTCTCCCCTGCCACCAAAAACAGTGGGGAGGGTTGGAGAGATGGCTTAGTGGCTAAGGCCTTTGCCTGCGAAGCCAAAGGATCCCAGTTTGTTTCCCCAGGACCCACGTGAGCCAGGTGCACATGGTGGTACATGTGCCTGGAGTTTGTTTGCAGTGGCTGAAGGCCCTGACACGCCCATTCTCTCTCTCTCTCTTTGCCTCTTTCTCTCAAATAAACAAATAATATATATGTATTTTTTAAAAAGTGGCAATAGCCAACCAGGCAGAGGGGACAGGATGTCCCACGAGATGGAAGTGCCTAGCTGAGCATCTGAGGGCAGCGAATGGAGCAGGTCACAAAGGGGGGACATCAAGGATGACTTTGGAGATGGTGGCTGCTTGCAGCAGAGGCAGGTTATCTGGGCACCCGCAATCTAAAGCTGAAGATGGCGGGCCACACACTGGGCCCGGGACTCAGGCTTTCCAGAGCGTAGGAATCTGCACTCCCCCAAACAGTTCTTTTAAGATCTATTTTTTTTTTCATTTATCTATTTGTTAGGGACAGACAGAGGGAGAGAGGGGTAGAATGGGTGTCCCAGGGCCTCACTAGCCACTGCAAACAAACTTCAGAGGCAAACCATGTGCATCTGGCTTACGTGGGACCTGGAGAATCAAACCCAGGTCCTTAGGCTTCATAGGCAAGTGCCTCAACCGCTAATCCAACTCTCCAGCCCCCAAACTTTTTTTTTTGTTGTTGTTGTTTGTTTGTTTTTCTTCGAGGCAGGGTTTCACTCTTGTCCAGGCTGACCTGGAATTCACTATGTAGTCTCAGGGTGGCCTCAAATTCGCAATGATCCTCCTATCTCTGCCTCCCAAGTGCTGGGATTAAAGGTGTGTGCCACGACGCCCGGCTCAAACATTAAAAAAAATATTTATTTATTTGAGAGAGAGGGAGAGAGGGAGAGATTGGGCATGCTAGGACCTCCAGCCACACTGCAAACTCCAGATGCATGTACCATCTTGTGCATCAGGCTCTATGTAGGTACTGGGGAATTGAACCTGGGTCCTTTGGCTTTGCAGGCAAGCACCTTAACTGCTAAGCCATCTCTCCAGCCCCTTTCCCAACCTTTTCATTGAGAAGAATATCAACACTCTAGAGAAGTTAAAATATACAAGCAACTCTTGAATTTCTTCCACTCAGACTCACCAATCCTTAACATTTCAGCTCATTTTTACTTCTCTCCCTCCCTCCCCCTCTACTCAGTGTACATTTCCTAAAAATAAAAATCTATGCCCTCACAACCACAAGTGCCAGTATCATCTCTAAGAATATTCACATCAAGTTGAGCTAGCTGAGGTGGCTCATGACTGTAATCCCAGCAATCAGGAGGTTGTGGCTAGAGGATCACCCACAAATCCGAGGCCATCCTGGGCTACGTCGTGAGTTCCTGCGCTACAGAGTGAGACCCTGTCTCAAAACTATAAAATAAAACCCCAAACAAACCAACACCAGTAGTTTGTCAACCATCTCATATACAGAAAACATCTAACTCTGGAGCTGCCCACATTTCTTTTATAGTTATTTTGAAAATATTTTTATTTTACTTAAAAGGGAGAGATGGAGAAAGGGGGAGAAAGAGAGCGAGAGAATGTGTGTGTGTGTGTGTGTGTGTGTCTGTGTAGGCATACCACAGCCTCTTGCCACTACAAATGAATTCTAGACATCTGTAGTACTTTGTATATCTGTCTTTATGTCAGTAAGTACTGGGGAATCGAACCAGGCTGGCAGGCTTTGCAAGCAACCACTTTTAATTGCTGAGCCATCTCCCCAGCCTTCTCTCTCTCTCTTTGTTAAAGAATTAAATTTTTTATTTATTTATTTGAGAGACTAAGAGGTAAAGAGAGAGAGAGCGGCAGATAGAGAATGAGTGCACCTGGGCCAACAGCTGCTGCAAATGAATGCCAGGCACATGCGCCACCTGTGCACCTGGCTTGTATGGGTCCTGGGTCCTTTGGCTTTGCGTGCAAGCACCTTAACCACCAAGCCATCTTTCCGGCCTTCTCTTTTTATAGCTATTTACTTTTTATTTTTAAATCCAGAATCCATTTGAGGTGTACACATTATATTCATGTTTTGTTATGTCTGCTTAGTCTTCCTTTCTTCCACCCTCCCTCCTTTTCTTTTTTTTCTTCCTTCTTCCTTGATCCTTCCCTCCCTCCTTTCTTTTTCTCTTCTTTCCCTTCCTTTCTTTCTCTCTTCTTTCCCTTCCTTCCTCCCTCCCTCCCTGCTTCCTTCCTTCCTTCCTTCCTTCCTTCCTCCCTCCCTGCCTGTCTCCTTCCTTCCTTCCGTCCGTCCTTCCTTCCTTTCTTTCTGAGACAGGATCTTATCTATCTATCCCAGGCTGGCCTCAAACTCAGGGTGATACTCCTACCTCAGCCTCCTGAGGGCTGGGATTATAAGTATGAGACACTTTGCCCAGCTACTTTAGTCTTTTAACGTCTAGATTAACTCCCATTTTTAAAATTAATAAAAAAAAGGAGACACTAACCTTTAAAAGGAGATTCCAGGCTTGTAGAATGTCCCACATTCTAGATTTGTCTAAATTTTCCTCATGATTAAAATGAGGTTAAGTATTTTTGGCAAGAATATGACATAGAAGGTGCTGGGACATCTCATTGCATCATACTGGGACAAACAATGTCACACTGTCCCCTTCTGGGTGGTACTGAGTTTAAGCCTTCAGAGGTGACAGCTAGTGCTCTAACCCTGTTTAATAGTAAACAATCTGTGTTTTTTGGTTTATTATTATTATTATTATTATTTGTTTTTTCAAGGTAGGGTCTCGCTCTAGGCCAGGTGGACCTGGAATTCACTATGTAGTTTCAGGGTGGCTTTGAACTCATGGCAATCCTCCTACCTCTGCCTCCTGAGTGCTGGGATTTAAGGCATGTGCCACCACTTTCAGTTTATTATTATTATTATTTTAAAATATTTTATTACTATTTATTAATTTGAGAGAGAGAAAAAGACAGATGGGGGGGGGGGCTGGAGAGATGGCTTAGCAGTTAAGGTGCTTGCCTGAGAAACCTAAGAACTCAGGTTCAATTCCCCAGTACCCACATAAGCCAGATGCACAAGGTGGTGCATGCATCTGGAGTTTGTAAAAAAAGAAGAAGAAGAAGTAGAGAGAGAGAGAGAGAAAGAAAGGGTGTGCCAGGGCCTCCAGCCACTGCAAATGTATTCGACACATGCGCCACCTTGTGCATCTGGCTTACATGGGTCCTGGGGACTTGAACCTGGGTCCTTTGGCTTTGCAGGCAAGTACCTTAACCACTAAGCCATTTCTCCAGCCATTATTATCATCATCATCATTATTATTAGTCTTTATCATGGTCTTGCTGTGTAGCCCAGCCTAGTCTTGAATTTAAGCTCCTCCTGCCTCAGCCTCCCCAGTGCTGGTACCCCAGGCACGTGCCACTGCACCCAGCCTTGGTGTGATGTTTGGAACCCTGTTAATACTCTGTCACCCACTGCTTCTTCACTTGGCTGTTTCCTCAATCCACTGTTAGTTCAGTGATTGGAAAGTGGAGCCCGCATGTTAAGTAAGTGTGCCTCCACATGCTTCTTCACCTGCTGGGGGTGTGGGTGCTGGGGAGCCCCATTCAAGACAAAAATCAGGACTGTAGGAGCGTGAGGAGCTGCTACCACAACTGCTGAAGGCCTTTCCCTATGATGCGCTGTTAAAATGCGTATCCGAAGTCCTGCCCTCCACCAAAGCATGAAGGGGAGGCCAGGGCGGGCCTAGGAAGCAACATTTCAACACTCTCCTCACCTCTTCTTCCCCAAACGATTCTGTGCTCAGTCAAGTATGAGGAAAAGGGATCCAGGCACAAGTCTTGAAGTCAAGTTGCATTTTCAACACATCTGGAAATTAATTAATTTTTTTTTTGAAGCAGGATCTCATTCTAGCCAAGGCTGACATGGAACTCACTCTATAGCCCAGGATGGCCTCAAACTCATGGCAATCCTCCTACTTCAGTCTCCCAAGTGCTGGGATTAAAGGTGTGTGCCACCACACCCCACAATTAATTAATTTCGAAGTAGTGTCTCGCTCTAGTCCAGGTTGACCTGGAATTTGCTTTATAGTCTCAGGGTAGCCTCAAACTCACAGCGCTACCTCTGCCTCCCAAGTGCTGGGATTAAAGGCATGCGCCACTGTGTCTGGCAATTTATTTATTTTTTAAATCTGTATGTGTAGGTTTAAAAAGAAACCCCCCGCCGGGCGTGGTGCCGCATACCTTTAATCCCAGCACTCGGGAGGCAGAGGTAGGAGGATCTCTGTGAGTTCGAGACCACCCTGAGACTATATAGTTAATTCCACATCAGCCTGGGCCAGAGTGAAACCCCACCTCAAAAAACCAAAACAAAAAAAAAAGAAAGAAAAAGAGAAAAAAGTAAAAGAAACCCCCAATGACTGATTCAAATGGTCTGGGGTACAGTCTGAGTGCTAAAATATCTTAAAGATGGGGTTGGGGAGATGGCTCAGTGATTAAAGGCACTTGCTTGCAAAGCTTGCTGGCCTGGGTTCAATTCTCCAGTTCCCACATAAAGCCAGACACACAAAGAGGCACATGTGTCTGGAGTTCTTTTGCAGTGGCAGGGTGCCCTGGAGCACCCATACTCACTCTCTCTGTGTCTGCCCCCATCTCTGTCTCTCTCTCTCAAATAAATAAACAAAACTATTTTAAAAAATCTTGTGCTGGAGAGATGGCTTAGTGGCTAAGGTATTTGCCTGCAAAGCCAAAGGATTTCCGTTCAATTCCCCAGGACCCTCATAAGCCAGATGCACAAGGGGGCGCATGCGTCTGGAGTTTGTTTGCAGTGGCTGCAGGCCCTGGTGCGCCCATTCTCTCTCTCCCTCTCTCTGCCTCTTCCTCTTTCTCTCTCAAATAAATAAATAAAAATATAGTAAAAAATAATCTTAAAGATGCCGGTCTTGGTAGCACATTGAGGCCTGTAATCTCAGCACTTGAGGAGGATTGCAAGTTCAAAAACTATCTCAGCTACACAGTGAGACCCTGTTCCCTGGTCTCATTGTTATTGTTTGGGGACAGAGTCTCCACTATGCAGCCCAGGTTGACCTTTAACTTGAAGTAATCCTCCTGCTTCAGCTTCCTGAATGTTGGGATGACAGGTGTGTGCCACAACACCTGAGAGAAACCCTGTCTCATAAAAACCAAGTCAAGGGCTGGGTGTGGTGGTGCACACCTTTAATCCCAGCACTTGGGAGGCAGTTGGTAGGATCACAGTGAATTCATGAGTTAGAGGCCACCCTGAGACTACATAGTGAATACCTGGTCAGCCTGAGCTACAGTGAGATCCTACCTGGAAAAACAAAAACCAAACCAACCAAACAAACAAAAACCCAAGTCAAAAAACTGAGAGGGCTGGAGAGATGGCTTAGCGGTTAAGCGCTTGTCTGTGAAGCCTAAGGACCCTGGTTCGAAGCTCGATTCCCCAGGACCCATGTTAGCCAGATACACAAGGGGGCGCATGCGTCTGGCGTTCGTCAGCAGTGGCTGGAGGCCCTGGCGCACCCATTCTCTCTCTCTGCCTCTTTCTCTCTCTGTCTGTCGCTCTCAAATAAATAAAAATAAAAACAAAATGAAAAACAACAACAACCAACCAAACAAACCTGAGAGCTGGGCGTGGTGGCACAGGCCTTTAATCCTAGTGCTGGCTTGGGAGGCAGAGGTAGGAGGATCGCCGTGAGCTGGAGTCCAGCCTGAGACTACACAGTGAATTCCAGGTCAGTCTGGGCTAGAGTGAGACCCACATCGAAAACCCAAAACAAACAAACAAACAACAACAACAAAGTCTGGAGGAAAGTGAAAAGCAGGCCACGCTCATTGTTACTGGGGCCGTTACAGCATTACAGGATCAGACCACCCGCTATTCCTAATCACCTGGGGTTCCCACCGTGTGCACATGGCTTTAGGGAACAGGCGCAAGAGGTAGAAGAAAGGTCACTTCCCTCAAAAGCTTGGGGACGTGGGAAAAGCACACACACACACACAGACCGGAGCAAGCATTGGACAATCGGAGTTTTACAGAGCAGGAAGCTAGCCTGGGGAAGAGGAAGGGACCGCCCAGCCTGCTCATGCCAGAGCTGGGGCTCTAACCTGGCATGCCTTTCTCTTCCCCCGGTGTTATTTCAGACCACGTGGCACTCGGCACTTCCTGTGCTCTGTGCTTGGCTTGCAGCCAACAGCATCACCAAGGACATCAGCACGGAGACAAGAACCACTTAGTTAGGCTAAGGCAGACCAGGTCGCGGACTGAGTTTCTACTGAGGGAATGAGCCAACTGGTCAACCTAGAACCAGCCCACTGGCTGGCATTAAGAAACACTGGATCGCTGGGCGCAGTGGCGCAGGCCTTTAATCCCAGCGCTCAGGAGGCAGAGGAAGGAGGATTGCCGCAAGTTCAAGGCCACCCTGAGACTACATAGTGAATTCCAGGTCAATTTAGGCTAGAGTGAGACCTTACCTCGAAAAAACAACAACAAAAAAAAAAACCAAAAAACAAAAAAAAAAAAAAAAACAAACAAACAAAAAAGGAAGCACTGGGTCAAATTACTTCTTCAATGAAACCCTTTAAAAAAATTATTTATTTATTGCCGGGCGTGGTGGCGCACGCCTTTAATCCCAGCACTCGGGAGGCAGAGGTAGGAGGATCGCCATGAGTTCGAGGCCACCCTGAGACTACAGAGTTAATTCCAGGTCAGCCTGGACCAGAGTGAGACCCTACCTCGAAAAACCAAAAAACCAAAAAAAACAAAAAAAATATTTATTTATTTTTGGTGGTACAGTCTTGCTCTAGCCCAGGCTGACCTAGAATTCACTACATAGTCTCAGGTCAGGTTGGCCTTGAACTCATGGCAATCCTTCCACCTAGACCTTCCAAGTGATGGGATTAAAGGCGTGCACCACCAGGACAGGCAATGAATCACTTTTGAGGCTAGAATTAAGTTATTTTTCAGACTCTAGGGGCTCTAGGACTCACCTCGGGTAACAGCCACCTGCTAATTCACCAAATCACAACGGGGAGCTGTATAATGGTGTACTTTTGTGTACTGTGTAATGCATACGCAACTATGAGGTGGCTGAGTTGCAGTTGTCTAGTGATGCAAAAGTTGTGTAGATCGTTAGGTCTCGGCCTCTCTCTCTCTCTCTCTCTCTCTATATATATATATATATGATTTTTCAAGGTAGGGTCTCACTCTGGCCCAGGCTGACCTGGAACTCACTCTTGTAGTCTCAGGGTGGCCTCGAACTCACAGCGATCCTCCTACCTCTGCCTCCTGAGTGCTGGGATTAAAGGTGTGCACCACCACACCCGGCTTAAGTCTATATTTATAGATATTAGTGATTCAGATTTTACATGCTGGAGCCAACTCATTTCTTTTTCAGGTCCTCCAACATCTTCCACAGTCTCTTAGACCACAGATGACTTTGAAATAAAAAGAGTGGGACTTTCTGCCTGGGGACAGAAAAGAATTTTTTGAGTAATACCAAGCATGTTGTTTTCAAGGACAGCAGGGTTTTTGGGGTTTTTTTTTTCTGTCTTTTTGGTAAAAATTTTATTGAGATAAAATCCGCATGCTGTATAATTCTCCCAGTTAAAGTGTATAGTTCAGAGAATTTTTTCTTTTTAGTGTCTTCATGTTGTGTGGCCATCAGCAGAATCTCTTTGAGAACATTTCATCACCTCCAAAAGAAATGTCATAGACCAGTCATCTCTAGCTCGACACCACCCACACCCTCCAAGCTATAGGCCGTCCCTAGTCTCCATTCTGTCCCTGTGGTCTGCTCTGCTCTGGACAGCTCAGATAGGATCTCGTGGCATGTGGCCTTGCCACCTGCTTTTTTAACTACACCATTTTCTTTTAAAAAAATATTTTACTTATTTATTTAGGAGAGAGAGAAAGAAAGAAAGAAAATAGGCATGCCGGGGTAGAGAGATGGCTTAGCGGTTAAAGCTTTTGCCTGCAAAGCCAAAGGACCATGTTTCGATTCCCCAGGACCCACATAAGGGGGCACATGCATCTGGTGTTCATTTGCAGTGGCTGGAGGCCCTGGTGTGCCCATTCTCTCTCTTCCTCTCTCTGCCTCTTTGTCTCTCTCTCAAATAAGTAAATAAAAATAAATTTTAAAAAATGGGCATGCCATGGCCCCAGCCACTGCAAACAAACTTCAGACGCATGCTCCACCTTGTGTATCTGGCTTTAAGTAGGAACTGGGGAATTGAACCTGAGTCCTTTTGGCTTTGCATGCAAGTGCCTTCACCACGAAGCCATCTCTCCAGCCCTACACCATGTTTTCAAAGCTCACGGATGTAATGGCATGTCTCAGCACCCCATTCCCTTGTGACTGTCAAATAACACTACACGTGTAGGTGGAGCACATGTCTCATTATTTATGACTCGATGGACATTTGCATGGCTTCTGTTATTTTGGGTACTGGAATTATGAACGGTTTCAAATTAAATTTTATCTATCTATCTATCTATCTATCTATCTATCTATCTATTTATTTATTTAGAGAAAAACAGACACAGAGAGAGAATGGGCCTGTCAGGGCCTTTAGCCACTGCAAACAAAGTCCAGATATATGTGCCTCTTGTGCATCTGGCTTACGTGGTACTGGGGAATTGAACCTGGGTCTTTAGCCTTCTCAGGCAAGTGCTTTAACTACTAAGTCATCTCTCTAGCCCCGGGATTATGAACATTTGTCAACACTTTTTGTTTTTGAGGTATGGTCTCGCTCTAGCCCAGGCTGACTTGGAATTCACTACATAGTCTCAGGGTGGCCTTGAACTCATGGCGATCCCCTGCCTCCTGAGTGTTGGGATTAAAGGTGTGTGCCACCACGCCTGGCTCCCTTGTCCAGTTTTTAATTGTCTTATTATTATTGATTTTTGTTACTGTATTTTATTATTGAACTGTAAGAGTTCCATGTATATTCTGGATGGAAGTGCCCTCTCAAATACACGCCTCACAACTACTTTGTCCCCTTCTGTAGGGTGTTTGCTTGGGCTGCCACAACAAAAGACCACAGTTGAGGGGGCTCGGACAAAGGAAAATTATTTTTTTAATATGTTTACTGACTTGAGAGCCAGACAGAGGCAGAGAGAGAGGTGAAGTAAGTCTGGTGTGTCAGAGCCTCCTGCCACTGCAAACAAACTCGAGATGCATGCACCACTTTGTGTTTCTGGCTTTGCATAGGAACCGGGGAATCAATCCCAAGTCATTAGGTTTTGCAAGCAAGCACCTTTAACTGCTGATCCATCTCTCCAGCCCCCAGAAAATTTTTTCTCATGGTTCTGCAGGCTGGAAATCTGAGGTGAAAGTCATCAGATTTGGGAGCTGGGTGTGATGGCACACATCAGTAATCCGAGCACTTGAGAGGCTGAGGCAGGAGGATCGTAAGTTGGAGCCCAACCTGAGCTCTACTGTGAGATCCTTTTGGGGGGGGAACAAGTCCCTATTACTCCAAATGGCTATACTCTGAAGGACTAGGGGTCGGGACTTTAACATACAGACTTGGAGTGGCTGCAGCCTGGCTCACGGTAGCATTCCCTTCATTTTCTTGGTGCCCCTTGAAGCACAAAAGCTTTAATTTTAATGAAGTCCAATGTCTCTGTTTTTTCCTTTGTTTGTGTTTCAAGTGTCATGCCTGAGAAAGTGTTGCTTAATCCAAGGTCAGAAAGATTTATACGCAGGTGAACTGGCTCACACCTGTAATATCAGCACTTAAGAGGCTAAGGCAGGGAGGCAGAGGTAGGAGGATCGCCATGAGTTCGAGGCCACCCTGAGATTGCATAGTGAATTCCAGGTCAGCCTGAGCTAGAGTGAGACCCTACCTTAAAAAAAAAGGAAAAAAAAAAAAAAAAAAGAGAGAGAGAGAGAGAGAGAGAGAGAGAGAGAAAGGCTAAGGCAGATGAATTGCTTTGCATTCAAGGCCAGCTTGGGCTACAGAACGAGGGCCTGTTTCAAAAAGCTTAAATGGGCCGGGCGTGGTGGCGCACGTCTTTCATCCCAGCACTTGGGAGGCAGAGGTAGGAGGATCACTGTGAGTTCGAGGCCACCCTGAGACGACATGGTGAATTCCAGGTCAGCCTGGACCAGAGTGAGACCCTACCTTCAAAAGCCAAAAACCAAAAAAAGCTTAACCAGGCCGGAGAGATAGTTGGTGAGTAAAGTGCTTGCCTGGAAAGCACGAGGACCTGGGTCTGATCTCCAGAACCGCATAAGACGCTGAGTGTGGAGTCACGTGCCTGAAATCCCAGTGCTGGACAGGCAGAGACAGAAGCGTCCCTGGGGCTCACTGGCCAGCCAGTCCAGCCTTGTGAAACACTGTCCTCTGGATATGACATGATATTTTCCCTCTCGATCTGTCAGCAGTGGTGGTGACCAGGGGATCAGCGTGAGACTGGGTGCATTATACCTTTCTGTCATGGAAGGAAGAGGGGCTCATGAGGCCCCTCAACTCCCCAAGGATTTATCGACGGTTAATGAGTACTAAGGAAGAAGAGCTCACTAGGCCCTGCCTCTCCCCGAGGACACATTAAGTGGTTAACCTTTGCTGAGGGAGAACGAGAAGGAAAGAGTGGGGTGCAAAGAATTTTTGTCAGCAGTGTAATCAGCCACAGGTTGCTTGTGCCCCTGGAAGTAGCCCTCCTCCCACACGCTTCTGTTAGTAACCCCGGATAAGCTCATTGGTTCATCAGTCTATATGTGTGGATCCATGAATTTATTTCTGTGGTTGGTGCCCTGAGATGAATAGATGTTTATGTCTCCTCAGAAGAACGTGACACAAGCCTAATTGGTGACCTTCAGGCCAATGAGAGACCCTGTCTCAAAGGAAGTGGATGGCGTTGTGAGGATCATACCCAAGGTTGTTCTCTGACCTCCCCATGCACATGCATAAGCACCCCCATACCCACACATGTACCTGCAATCACCTGAACACACACACACCCATAATTGAATAAAAACAGCTGGGGTGATGGCTCAGGGATCAGAATGCTTGCCGCAAAGCGTGAGGATCTGAGTTTGATCCCAGCACCCATGACAAAAGCCTGTAATGCCAGCGCTGAGAAGGGTGGAGATAGGAGAATCATTGGGGGCTCACTGGTCAGCCAGATTACCTGGGAAACAGTGAGCTCCAGGTTCAGTGAGAGGCACTGTCTTGGGGAACTAGGTGGAAGAGCAACGATGTCCTCCTCTGACTTCCACATATGGACATACACCACACATAACACATACTACACGCCGTACCAAAAAATAAAATCCCATGGGATAGGGAGGTGGCCCAGCAGTTAAAGACACTTGCTTGCAAAGCCTGATGGCCAGAGTTCAATTTCCCCATACCCACGTAAAGGCAGATACACAAAGTGACACATGAGTCTGGAATTGGTTTGCAAGAGGTCCTGGCATGCCCTTGTTCTCTCTCTCTCTCTCTCTCTCTCCCTCCTTCTGTCTTTCTCACAAATAAATAAAATCATTTTTAAAAACCCCAAAAGCCGGGCTGGAGAGATGGCTTAGCAGTTAAGCGCTTGCCTGTGAAGCCTAAGGACCCAGGTTCGAGGCTCAATTCCCTAGGACCCATGTAAGCCAGATGCACAAGGTGGCCCATGCATCTGGAGTTCGTTTGCAGTGGCTGGAGGCCCTGGTGTGCCCATTCTCTCTCTATATATCTGCCTTTCTCGCTCTGTCTGTCGCTCTCAAATAAATAAAACATGAACAAAAACATTTTTAAAAACCCAAAAGCCTAAATACATAAATAATAGAGTTTCATAGTTTTAGCTGCTTCATTTGTGTCCAGTGCGTTTTGAGTTAATTTGTGTATATGGTGTGAGGTAGGGATCTAAGATTCATTCTTTGGCATGCTGCTACCCAGTGTTCCAGCATCATTCATTGCAAAGCTTCTCCTTTCTCTGTTAAGCTGCCTTGGCATTTGGTGAAAATGAACTGGCCACAAATGGAAGGACTTAACGTCTAGATTCTAGGTTTTTTTTTTTTTTTCCCCATTCATCTCTGTGTTTAGCCTTGCATTCGAACCACACTGTCTTGGTAACTGTAGCTTTATAGTAAGTTCAAAACCAGGAAGTTTTAACTTTAACTTTTGGTCTCAAACACTGAGAGATGTGAATGAAGGAAATAGCACGATTGGGAACCCCCCCCCCCCATAAAGGCTTAGAACACAGGCTTCAAGTTCTATGTATGTCTTGGAGAGAGGGATTCCCCCCAGCCCACAGCTCTTCATTATAAATCAGCGGGAACATTCTCGGAGAACCGTGGCCCCTTGGGTTATTTTAACAACACTCTGTTCCCCACCTGAAACTGTCATTCACAACAGGATTATTAATGAACTGAGGGGAGAGTCAGAGGCAAATGAAGGACTTGAGGGAGTGCTGGGGGCCAGAACAAGCCAACGCACCAACGTTTTTTCTTTTTTGCTTCTCCAAGAAAAGTTATTGAGTTTCCCCTTAGCAAACAGGAAGCCACTAAACTCAGGTGGTATCTTGACCTCAACAGGATATAGCTAGAGTAAAGACAGACTGTATGAGACAAGACTACCTCAAACTCAATCAAGTGGACATCACCCTCCCTCCACGCCCCACTTCCCCAAGCTTAAAGCCTTGTCTGCGCCCTGCAGCCCGGGAGTGCTTCGGGCTCTCATCTGGGGGCTGAGAAAGTGCACCAAACAAAGCCCTTTGTGGAGAAGAGAACCCTATTGTTCTAAGGCCAGTGTTCAGGGAGTGTGGATTCCAGAGAATGTGGTGTCTTTTTTTTTTTTCTTTTGTTTATCAACTTTCTCTCATCCAAGGGGGGGGGGGGAGTAACTTTTCAACACCAACTTCAAGATTCACAGCCCTGCAAGAAAAGACGCACGGTGCAGGAGCCTTCTGCTGGGCAGGAGCTTGGGTTGGATGGTAGAAGCCTCTGTGTATTGTGCGCTTGGGTCTTAGCACGACATTTCAGAGAAGAAGCCAGGTCCAGATCCTGCACATCTCAAACGGTGGCAGACAAGCAGACATCCGTGGAGGCACGACCACTTCCTTCCTCCTTCACCTCACCTCCCTTCTCTCCAGAAAGAGGAAATGCCGTGAGCCCACGTCACAGGCCACCAGACTCATGCTCCCACGCATCACCTGCCCCTCAGCTGAGATCCCTGTTCCAACCAGCTCAGTGTCCAGGACAAGGCCTGGTCCAGCCCTTGGACCCTGGAGAGGCTTCAGCCGCAAGCTTCGTGGGCTCTCAACGAGGGAGACTTGAGTTTCCCGGCACTGGTCTGTCGTCTGTGACCATGAGCAGAGGTCACTGCTCCTCTCTGGGCCTCATGAGTCCCATCTGTCAAATGGGAGGAAGAATACGGACATTAGCTTTCCCCTTTCCCGGAGGGTGTGTGTGTGTGGCAGAGCTCAAAAATAATGATCCCCACGCTGGGCGTGGTGGCGCACGCCTTTAATCCCAGCACTCGGGAGGCAGACGTAGGAGGATCGCCATGAGTTCGAGGCCGCCCTGAGACTCCATAGTGAATTTCAGGTCAGCCTGGGCTAGAGTGAGACCCTACCTAGAACCCCCCCCCCAAAAAAAAAGATCCTCAAAGCTGATTGAGTCTTCCAATTTGCCTGCTGCTTTGAAAAGGGGCCCCCCTCACCCTCAGAGCGCTGGGATAGTCCCTTAGCAAGCAGGATGGGATTTTGCGTGCCCACCCACTTCCCCGGGAGCTCAGGCCCCGCCTCTGGGGAGGAGCCGAGGGGCGGCGCGGAGGGAGGCTCGCGACCCAGCCGAGCTGGCTGTGTCGCGGTCAGAGCAGCTGCGGCTCTGGAGGGGAAACCTGCCCACCGAGCCACCGGGGCCGGGAGCCGCCCGGGGCAGGGCTCGGGAGAGCGGGTGAGTTGACCGATCGCCACCGCCTCGCTTCCTTGTGCCCTGCGGCGTGACAGGCCGGGGAGTGGCGGAGGATGGGAGAAGGGAGGTTGGTCCTCAGCTTCTGCGAGCCTGGCCCTGGGGGTCGGGGCGGGCGCAGGGCGCTTGGGCTAAGGACCGGGAGCTTAAGATCCTTGTGATGGCGAGGCTGGTACCCGGAGCGCGGGCCCGGGGCGGGGAGTCGGGCCACGATGGGGGCGTTCTCTCGCGCCCAGCGCTCCGGCCACCGGGGCTGGAGTAGCGCGTTTACCACCGGGCAGGTGGTTGGCTGCGGCTGTCGTGGCCGGATCTTGGGCAGGCGAGGTGGGGTGGGGGTTCCTCGGCTGCTTTTGGACTTGTGGGCCGCTGTCTGCCGGGGGTCACGATACCCTGAGCCTCAGAGCACCCAGCACGCCCCCGGGCGCGCAGCTCCGGAGCCCGGCATGGGGGTGCCGCCCCCTCGCGTGGCGGCTCCCGGTCCCCGCAGGCGGCGGCAGGGCGCTGGGAGCGCTCCTGCCCCGGTCGGCGGGTAAAGGTCCCCAAGGGCCGGCGTGCCTGCGAGCGGACCTGCCCTGTCGCGGGAAACCCCCCGACCCCGGGTCGTGTCGGCCAGCCAGGGAGACCCCCGCGTGGTGGTTTCCCGGGACCGGTTCGCCGGGCCTCTCCGCCGGGGCCGTTGTGCGCTGGCTCCTGGATCCCCAGCGCCGGGAGCGCTCCTCTCCTCCCGAGTCCCGCGCATCCTCTCCGGTAGCAAGCAGCGCCCCCGAGAGCCCAGGACCGGTAGAAGCGGTGCAGCTCTCCCCAGAGAGGTCGCGCTGACTGAGATCTCGGGGAGGGGGGGGGAAGGGGGTCCTCCCCCAAGGTCACTAGGAGCGCGCCCAGATTGCCCCGGGTGCGGAGTCGCGAGCTGGAGGCGCTCGCTGCTCACCTCCTTTGCGGATGCGGACTCCCTTCCTCCTCTCTCTCCTCGCGTGCCCAGCCCCCGGCTCCCCTTGGAGATGCTGCTGATGCAGCTCCCAGCCTGGGGCGGATCAGCTGCGACTCCCTGCTCTCCGGGGAAGCCAGCTGTGCGCCAGGCCTGGGACCTGGTGCTCCCCGGAGCAGAGGGGGACAGAGATGCGGTTGCACGGCGCTTCTCAGAACCGAAAGCCGAGCTGCTGCGCGCCCATGTGATTAAGACTGCACATAATGGGCCCCTGTTCTTGCTGTCAAGCGCCCACCAGCTCCCTGCGCCCCCCGAGCACCAGGTGCGGCCTCTGAATCGCCCTCTGTGGAGGGCCCCGAGGTACCAGGCGCCCTTTCCCTCCGGGCTTTCTGGAAGGGGGCCCTGCCTTGCCTTCTGTGGGCCCAGATCCTGCCATTTCCTGCAGCAGCCCAGGAGAAACAGCCTTCTCCCAGAGCCAGCCTGCCTTCCAGGCGGGCGGCAAGGCTCAGATTAGCCAGCGCCGAGCTGTCTGCTGCCGGGCGCGCTCCGTCCAGCGTTAGAGGTCTCTAAGGAATGGGGCTAATAATGATCAGGCTATAGGGGGTGACCGTGGGAGGCCTCGCGAAAAGCGCTGGGTGCTCCAAGGGTGACCCTGGCTAAACAAATGCCGGCCTCTTTCAGGATTGCTTTGAGCGGGGTGTGTCTCCCAGCCAGCTGCTGAAGTGGTGGTGAGTGATTCGGTAGGGGCTGGGCGAGTTTCCACTCTTCCTCGCTCGGCTCGGCTCGGCTCTGTCACAAAGAGCCAGCTTGCTTGCAGGAGGCGTGTGTGGGGGGGGCGTGATACCTCCTAGCATGCTGTCTGCCCACGGGGCCCTTTACCCACACACATTCCACAACCCTTTCTTCTCCCACCTGTCACCCAAATCTCATTTTGTCTGCTCCAGTCCCTAGGATGCTGTGGGCCAGGTGTGTCATCCAGTCCACTCCGGACCTTCAAGTCTGTATCTTACCGGGGTCTACTCAACAGTGCCCCCCACCACCAGCTTCCTGTACAAAACTCACTTTATCTTTCCCTTTCTTTTGGTGACACACATTTGTGCCCCCCCCCCCACCCCAATGCTTCCTGCTGCAATCCAGACTTCTCTGGCCTGGAAGCACCTAGTAAGCAAAGCCAATGAGCCAACAGCTCAGACTTTGTTCTTTCTGCGCATGGAGCCCCGGGAACCAGAGCAGAGGTTAAATTCTAATCTGTCTGTTCAGCGTTTTGCAGGAGTCTGAGCAACCCGCAGGGCCCAGGGAAGCTGAGGCAGGGAGGTGGTTCTTCTTAAGGCTGCAACTTTTTTCTTTTCTTTTCTTTTCTTTTCTTTTTTTGTGGCATTCTTTGGCCTTCCCGCTCTCTGCATGGGATACTTGGAAACAGCCGCCAGGTTCTTGTCAGCCAGCTCCAAAGCCACAGTGAACTTGCTCTGGCTGACAGGAGCGGAGGCAGCCCGGGGCCCCGGCCAGCAGGCTGAAGGGACAGCCTGGATTCAGGTGCTGTGCTTGGACTTTTGGACACCCTCCCCCGCGGACACCCCCTCTCTTCAACCTAGCTGACCAGACTCACAGCCCCTGGGATACTTGTAACGTTCGTAGACCGCTTGTTTTGACTTACACCCTCCCAGGCGAGACCTGGACAACCTCTGTCCCATTGTGCCCCAGTCCGACTTGGCCCTCAAGAAGGTGTGCACCAACCTATCGCAGAGAAGTGTGCCAAGCACACGAGAGACAGGTCTGGTTAAAAGAGCTTCTGTAAGCGCTAGAAAGCACTAGGACTTTTTTTTTTTTTTTCTCCTCCTCTTTTTGGTTTTTTGAGGTATGGTCTTGCTCTAGCCCAGGCTGATCTGGAATTCACTATGTAGTCTCAGGGTGGCCTCAAACTCATGGCGATCCTCCTACCTCTGCCTCCCAAGTGCTGGGATTAAAGGCGTGCGCCACCACGCCCTCTTGTATAGTCCCTCTCCCCCATTTTCTCATCTATGAACTGGGGTTGCTGAGATTGTGCGGGACTACAGACCATGGAAAGTATCTAGCAGGTTTATCTAGTGCAGGCATGGGTGCAACACCCTTTTCCCCTTAGTGTTGGGCTCTCAAAGATATCATCTCCACCTCAGGGGAATTAAACAGCGTCTCTTCTGCCTGTGGCTCTTGGGACAGGGAAAGCCTCTTGGTTTGTCTCCTGGGGAGGAGGCACCGTCTTGAGAACTAGGCCCCAGGATGACCCTGTCCCCAGGGAGTCTGTACAGACTTCCCCTTTCTCGGCCATTCTCCAGGGTTCAGTGATTCGCTTAGCAGACAGAGGTCCATTGTGCAGACCTTGTGCCTAGAAAGGGGGTCTCAGGATGACCAGAGCAGCTCTCCGCGTTGTCGTCTTGGGAGAGAGAAGGAGGTATGGACGCAGACGGTGGGTCTTGTGAGACCCAAGTGGGAACTCCGAGCCTGGCAGGAGAGTGGGCTCAGGCTGTCCCAGGTGTGAGCCTTCGTATGCCACCTGTCACTGGGTGTGGATAGATGGATTCCTTCCCTCTCCTGCAAGCCAGCTCCCCTACGGAAGGTGGGAAAAGTGAGCAGAAGAGAGACGCTGTGGGCAAAAACTTAGCTTCGGGCCTTCTTGATATGAATAAGTAAGTGCTCGCAGATGTTAGTTGCTATTCTTATTAGTCTATTATTACCAATAGCAGGTGGGCCATACTTGCTGTGGGAGCACTTGTGAGCCCTTCGGTGACGAGTCCCAGGTGGTGGGTAATTGAGAGGTGTGCAAGGCGTGTAGAGGGAACTAAGTGCGTGTGTAAGGGTAGACAGCGTTGGGTGTGTCTGGCCACATCTTCGGTGGGAGTGGCATCTGGAGCCTAGCTAATAGAGTGTGATACAGGCTGGGGCAGGAGGAAGGCCGGGGAGGGAGACAAAGGCCACCTTGCCAGAGGCTGTGGATGGTTAACGGCTTGCTGACCTGCAGCAGCACTGGGACCTGGTCAGGTGGTGGCTCTCTGACTGTAGCGTCCGTGAAAGTTCCTTCCTCTTTGTCCCGTCTAGGCAGCACAGTGTCCCCCTGTCTCTTCCCAACGTGCTTCCTCCACCTCAAAAGTCTCCAGAGGTGCCATGTCCCAGGCATGGTGGCGCACACCTGCGCTGTCAACACTCAGAAGACCGAGGCAATAGAATGGCAAATTCAAGGTCTGCCAGGGATCATAGACAGTTGCTGGCCATCCTGGACTGGTGAGATCCAGTCTCAAAAATCAGGATACCATGGGGCCAGAGAGACAGCTCGGTGGAGAAAGCACTTGCTGCCCAAGCATAAGGACCTGACTTTGGATGCCCAGCACCTAAGTAAATGCGAGCAGGCAAGCCAGCCTGCCTGGAACCACAGCACCCGGGAAGCAGAGACAGTGGATCCCCTGGCAGGCAGGCTGGCAAGCTAGACTAGCTGGAGCGCTGAGCTCTGGCTTCACTGCAGAGGCATTGTCTCAACGAGGTGGAGAATGGGCTGGGGAGATGGCCTAGCAGTTAAGGGCGCTTGCCTGCGAGGCCTCAGGACGACCCAGGTACGATTCCTCAGTACCCACGTAAGCCAGATGCACAAGGTGGCACATGCGTCTGGAGTTTGTTTGCCAGTGGCCAGAGGCCCTGGCGTGCCCATTTTTTTTTTTTCCCTCTCTCTCTCTCTCTCTGCCTCTCTCTCAAATAAATAAGTAAAATAAAATAATTTAAGAAAATAAGGAGCTGGGCGTGGTGGCGCACGCCTTTAATCCCAGCACTCGGGAGGCAGAGGTAGGAGGATCGCCGTGAGTTCGAGGCCACCCTGAGACTCCATAGTGAATTCCAGGTCAGCCTGGGCTAGAGTGAGACCCTACCTTGGAAAACCAAAAAAAAAAAAAAAAAAAAAAAAAAGAAAATAAGGTGGAGACTGATCTCGGATGTCTGACATCAACCTCTGGCTTCCATGCACCTACACACAGGTGAACACACACACTTCAATATATAAAGATACTGTGTGCTCTTCCGTGGTATCCCCTTCATGCTCTTTGTATGTGTATATACCTGACCACCAAATATCTAACTTCTCTCACTTTGTACCACTGGGTGCTGGGCAGTAGGCACCCTGGAAATGGCTCACAGTAGAGTGTGCTCTGGGAACCTGCCCTGATTTGGGGGGGAAGCTGCTGAGTGCAGATGACTGTGGGGGGAGGTGTGGTTGGAAGTCTCAGACTCCAGAATGGCATTCCTCAGCTCACTGCCCTACAGATGGGCCTTGATGCCGGCGGTTCATAGCTTGATTGATGTGGCAAGTGTTGACCAAGCCCCAAGGTGGCCTCAGGGCTGCTCAGAATATCATGTGACCACAGACCCTGCCTGTTACAAAAGACACCCAGTGGACCAAATATCTGTTTCATGGGGCAAAGTTGAAGGTGTGGGTTTGAGTCCTGATTCTGCTTTCTACCAGTTTTGTGGGTCTTGGGCAAATTTTCCAGTTCCTTGAGCTTTAATTTGTTCCTTGGGACATACAGACCATATGTTCCGTGTATACATAAGGAATTCTGGATTCTCTTTTAAAAATTTAATTGCTGGTTGGAGAGATGGCTTAGCAGTTAAGGTGCTTGCCTAGGAAGCTTAAGGACCTAAGGTTCGATTCCCCAGTACCCATATAAGCCAGATGCTCATGGTGGTACATGTGTCTAGAGTTCATTTGCAGTGCCTAGAGGCCCTGGTGTGCCCATTTCTCTCTCTCTCAAATAAATAAGTAATAAAAATAAAATTAAACATTTATTTGCATTTGCATATGTGTATTGGTTTTCTAGGGTCTTTTGCCACCGCAAACAAACTCCAGACATATGTACCACTTTGAGTCTGGCTTTATGTGGATGCTGGAAAATCGAACCTGGGACAGCAGGCTTTGCAAGCAAACACCTTTAACCTTTAACCACTGAGTAATCTCCTTAGCTCCAAATTCTGAGTTCTCATTAGGGTTTGTAATCCTGAGTAAAATGCTTGGCTTCCAGGTTTGCTTTTCTTGGTTTTTTTTTTTTTTTAGGTAGGTTCTCACTCTAACCCAGGCTGACCTGGAATTCACTATGTAGTCTCAGGTGGCCTTGAACTCACAGAGATCCTCCTACCTCTGCCTCCCAAGTGCTGGGATTAAAGGTGTGCACCACCATGCCTGGCTCCAGTTTTCTTGTTTTTGATTGATTTAATTCATTAAGCAATTTTTGTGGCCAGGCACGGTGGCCCAGGCCTTTAATGCCAGCACTCAGGAGGCAGAGGTAGGAGGATTGCTTTGAGTTTGAGGCCAGCCTGGAATTACAGAGTGAGTTCCAGGTCAGCTTGAGCTAGAGTGAGAACTTATCTCCAAACTACCAACCCACAAAAAAATTAAACATTTTTTTGAGGGTCTCACTTTAGCCCAAGCTGATCAGGAATTCATGGTAACTAAGACTGGCTTCAAACTCATGGTGATCTTCCTACCTCAGCCTCCTGAGTTCTGGTATTAAAACAAGTATTTAATACCAGATCTGGCATAAAAAAATCTCATGCCTGGTTCTTTTTTTTTTTTTTTTTTTTTTTTGAGATGGGGGTCTCCCTGTAGCCTAGGCTAACCTTGAACTCTTGGTCTTTTTGCCTCAGTTTCCCGAGTTCTGGGGTTATAGGTATGCACCACAATATTTGACCTGCCTTCCAAATTATAGGTGACAGGTGTAATGTCCTTCAAATTTTCTTTCATGGCACCGGTGACAACCATTCATATTTTCTAAAATATTTATTTATTTGAGAGAGAGAGAGAGAAAATATGGTCAAGCCAAGGCCTCCCACCACTGCAAATGTACCATGCACCACTCTGTGCATCTGACTTACATGGGTACCAGAAAATTGAATACTGGCTAGTTTGCAAGCAAGTGCCTTTAACCACTGAGCTATCTCCTTAGCCCACTACTTATTTACTTATATTATATGTGGATCATTATTATTTTAACCTTCTTGCCATTGACACATCAGATCTGTGGTTCTCAGTTGGAGCCACTTAACTCCAACAAGGATATTGGCCAATGTCTAGAGATTAAATATATATATATAGGTTTATTTATTTGTAAGCAGAGAAAGATAAAAGAGACACAGGAGAGAGGTGGGCAATGGGCATATCAGAGCCTCCAGTGGCTTGCAAGTGACCTCCAGATGTATGTGCCACTTTGTGCATCTGGATCTTCATGGGTACTGGGAAATCAAACCTGGGTCGTTAGGCTTTGCTGAGCCGTCTCTGAAGCCCTAGAGATTTTTTTTGTTGTTGTTGTTGTTGTTTCTCGAGGTAGGGTCTCACTGTAGCTCAGGCTGACCTGGAATTCACTATGTAGTCTCAGGGTGGCCTCGAACTCATGGCGATCCTCCTACCTCTGCCTCCCAAGTGCTGGGATTAATGGCGTGCGCCACCACGCCCGGCCCTAGAGATGTTTTTTGTTGTCACAGCCCAGGTTGGAGGGAAGAGGGAAAGGGAATGACTGACATCTAGTGCTTAAGAGACCAGGAGCGCTGTTAAATATCCTGAAACACATATCATAACCGCCGGCCCCCCAAACAAGCGTCTGCTCCTAAATGTTCGCAATCCCACAGTTGAGAAAGGCTACCCTGGATCGAAGGTCCCATCGGGTAAGTGACTGTATGGAACTTGTTCAGCTCTGTGTCCCCAGTTGCCCAGTGAGGTGCTCAGCATTAAAGGGATGATAAAGAGACATTAAAGGGCTGAATGAGGACTTGGAAGGCCTGTGCCCTGGAGTCCCAGAGGTTTGGCTTTCGGGATGGTCTGAACGGGTAGAAGAGGTTTAGATGAACGGAGTGATGAACGGCCAGTTGGTAATTCAGGCCGAAACCATTCAGAGTGCTTTATTGTCCTTCCTGAGCAGGTGCGTGGGGCCTGTGTTATTAACTGGATTGTTGCTGCATTGCCGTTGCATTTTGCTTGCATGGACACAGGACCCATCTATATCTCCAAGTAGCGTTGGGGGCTGGGGGCGGGGGGAAGAAACATAGGTGCTGACAAGAAACGCCCTGTCAGCTGAGCCCCTGGGACCTGCCAGGCTGGGGCGCAGCTGCTGTCCGCTTCCTGTTTTTTTCCCTTTCTGGTGGAGAGAAGGAAACCCACTGAATGGCTATTTTTCCACTGACATTTACAGCAATGTGATAGGCCTTGGATTAATGAGGTCAAGCTACAGTGTGAAATCTGCCCGATAACTTGAAGCCTGGCCAGCAGGAAGATATCGCTTGTTTTCTTTGGGCTGTTTGATGTCTCTGGATGGCTTTGGGCAGGAAGCAGGGGTTGTGACTCCACTCAAAAGAAGGGAGTGCTTTATGCCTTGGAATTACAGAGGCTGGAGTTGTCTCCTTTCCTAATTTATTGGGGAGACGTATTTTAAGGTGGGACTTGGGAATAAGTAGCTTGTTATAACCAAGGTTCACTCACAGGCTTGGGCTGCTTACTGAGCAGGGATCTTTGAGATAGACACGATCTCTCTCTCTCTCTCTCTCTCTCTCTTTTGTTTTTTCAAGGTAGGGTCTCGCTCTAGTCCAGGCTGACCTGGAACTCACTATGTAGTCTCAGGGTGGCCTCGAACTCACAGCGATGCTCCTACCTCTGCCTCCTGAGCACTGGGATTAAAGGTGTGCACCACCACCACACCCAGCTCTCTCTTTCTCTCTTTTTCCCCAGGAGGAAGTGTTTGGTCCCAGTTTGCACAGATTAGACGTGCACAGCAGTTAGAAGCAGGGGTGCGGGTTGTACACCAGTTATCTTTGGTTCTGGTTAGAATGCAATCTGACTGAGCAGGGATAGGGCCAGAGCTGCTGCTCCCAGGGGTGCCACGTTGCTGGTATGTGATGCCCTGAATACAAGCATCTGGGGAACACCACGTCCACAGGCGAGGGTCCCTGGAGTGATCCACTCAGCCGCAAAAGCCGGTCCAGCCCGTTTGCACAATCTGCTTTGCTGGCTGCTTGCAGAGCCGCAGATGCTAAATGCACCCCCTCTTCTGTGTGCCCAGACCCAGAAGACGGGGTGCCTGGGCTCAGGGAGCAACTCGTGTAGCCAAAGCTGCTGTGATGGTCCTTCCAAAAACATGTGTCCAGGAATGCATTGTTTCTGGGCCATCTGGTCACCTGTGTTTTTATTTTTTGTTGTTGTTGTTTGTTTGTTTTTTGTTTTTAATGCAGGTCCCTGGGCCCTAGCCCAGCCTACCCACATCGAAGTCAGCTCAGGTGAGGTGCTAAGAATCTTCTTTCCTTGTTTTTTTTTTTAGAGTTCTGGTTTTATTTTTGTTTATTTTTAAATTTATTTATTTGAGAGCGACAGACAGAGAAATAGGCAGATAGAGAGAGAGAGAGAGACAGAGAGAGAGAGAGAGAAAATGGGCGCGCCAGGGCCTCCAGCCACTGCAAACGAACTCCAGACGCGTGCGCCCCCTTGTGCATCTGGCTAACATGGGTCCTGGGGAATCGAGCCTCGAAACGGGGTCCTTAGGCTTCACACGCAAGCACCTAGCCGCTAAGCCTTCTCTCCAGCCCGAGAATCTTCGTTTTTAAGAAGTGTGCCAGGCGATCTGATTTACAGCTGAGGCGGCCAGGACGAGGAAGTGGCACCACCAGCAGGTTAACTGCCCCGCAGGACTCCGATCGGGTTGCAGGGTTGTGTACTGCCCAATGGCTCCCGGCTCAGGCATGGGCCACATCCCAGCCTGTGTGCTCTGCTTGCCAAGCTCTGAACCCTGCAGGGCTGACTGCCTGGAGGGAAGGACACCTGCTTCTTAGTGATCATGTACACACGGTTCTTATTGTGAGCATGTCTCTTTAATTCTTTTAATCCTCGGATCGATTTTAAGAGGTGGTGGTATTAGTCCTCTGCCTTTACTGCTGGGAAAAGTGAGGCACAGAGAGGTCCGATGGCACCTACAAGGTCACATTACCAATGAGGGAAGTTGGAATTTGAATCCAGCACGTCTGGCTTCAAAGCTTTGGTGCTTCATTGTCATAATCTCTCACTTCTATTTGTGCAGAGGTGCCATCTTCTCGAGAACTATGGGGTTGTTCCACTCCGTGGAGTGACTTTATCTGGTCCTTTCTTCAGATGTGTATGTCCAGCAATGACTTTGGCTGGCTTTGGAGTCAGACCTGTTTTACTTATTTATTTATGAGAGACAGACAGACACACAGAGAGAATGGTCATGCCAGGTCCTCAGCCATTGCAAACAAACTCCAGATGCACGTGCCACCTCGTGTATCTGGCTTTATATGGGTCCCGGGGAATGGAACCCAGGTCCTTAGGTTTTGCAGGCAAGTGCTTTAATCACTGAGCCGTCCATCCGTCCAGCCTGTGATCACCTCTAAAAGCGGGCTCCCATGAGCCCTAGATGGCTTTAGGTGAGCAGAGCACTGTGTCATTATGTTCCTGGAGACTCGGTCACTTGTGTTCTACACAGGTTACTTATGGGCATTACCCTTCGGCATCCTGTGCTCCTTGGCGCTGTTGAGGTGCCAGGGTCCGTTCCAGCCCTGTCAACATTCAGCTTGTCTTGGCTCAGCATCTTCATCAGAGCCAACTCTGTTTCCTGTCATCCATTTGCAAATAAAAGCAGCGTGTGCCAGCACACACTCTCTTCAGCACCTTGGTGACTTTCCACATGTCTCTGTTCCGTTCTAGAACTACTGTCATCCTCAGCCCTCCTGTGCCCTGGACGGAGAGGAAACATGGCTTTATAAACGCTGCCCCTTGCTTCAAGAGGAAATAGGAAAGATTGTCACCAAAAAGTCATTCTTTTTTCTTTGATATCTAACATCAAGCTTTTTTTTTCTTATTGCTGTGTTTCATGCTTTTGTAATTATCAAAAGAATATAAGGGGCCAAGCGTGGTGGTGCACGCCTCTAATCCCAGCACTTGGGAGGCAGAGGTAGGAGGATTGCCATGAATTCAAGGCCACTCTGAGACTACATAGTTCATTCCAGGTCAGCCTGGACCAGAGTGAGACCCTGCCTCAGAAATCCAAGAAAAAAAAAAAAAAAAGAATACAAGAAAAGCATTTTTATCAGCTGAACTATCTCCCCAGCCCTGTAAAAAGAATACAGATGCATCATAAAACTCCAAATGGTAAAAACACATGAAAAATGGAAAATCAGTTTTCCCTGTCTTCCCTCACCTGTCATTACCTTTCCCCAGGAGCAATCACTTGATATTTCATGTATCATTTGATAAGTTTTTGATGCATATACAAACTCATTATCTGTTTTTCTTTTTAATAAATCTATGCTACACTCCCATGAGATTTTCCTTTTCAACTAATTTAGCTGAACACATGCCAACATATATTTCGTTTTTTAAAAAATATTTTATGTAGGGCTGGAGAGATGGCTTAGTGGTTAAGGCGCTTGCCTGCAAAGCCTAAGAACTCATGTTTGAATCTCCAGGTCCCACATAGCCAGATGCAGAGATGCAAGCATGCAGTGTTGTACATGTGCACAAGGGGGCGCATGTGTCTGGAGTTTGTCCACAGTGGCTGAAGGCTCTGGCATGCCCATTCTCTCTCTCTCTCTCTCTCTCAAAATAAAAAAAATTAAAATATTTTATTTATTTATATGCAAGGAGAGAGAGAATGAGAATGGGCATGCCAGGGATTCCAGGTGCTGCAGTTTGTGCATCTGGCTTTATGTGGGTACTGGAGAATTGAACCTGGGTCATTAGGCTTTGCAGGCAAGCTCCTTAATTGTTGAGCCATCTCTCCAGCCCCCAACACACATGTCTATACCTGGCTCTTCAAGGCTCATGGTAGGTATCACAGTGGTAGAAATTCATCATCATTTATTTTCTTGTCCCTTGCTGATGGCTAAAATTTGCTTCCAGTTTTTTTTTTTTCTATGACAAGTGTATAATGTAGCATCTTTATGCCCCAGCTGGATTTCACCTATAAGGAAAAATCCTTACAGTTTGAACTGCTGACTTTTCCTCCCAAGAGGCCAAACTGATTTCTGTTCCCCCAGGTTTGAATACCTATTTCCCCAACTTTCTCCCATGCTGACTATTAAGTATGTTTATTTAAAAATATTTTTATTTATTTGCAAGCAGAGAGGGACAGAAAAGAGATAGAGATAGATAGATATAGAGAGAGATGAGAATGGGTACACCAGGGCCTCCAGCTGCTACAAATGAACTCTAGATGTATGTGCCACTTTGTATATTTGGCTTTACATGGGTACTGGGGAATTGAATTGGGCCATTAGGCTTTTTAGACAAGCCCTTTAACTGTGGTGCCATCTCCCCAGCCCAAGTATGTTTAATTTTTGTGTGTCTCATAAGTACCAGTTGGATATCCTTTACCTAAGTTGCTTGGGACCAGAAGTGTCCCAAACATTTCATTATTTCCTAGTGAAATATCTCATGGACAGGACTCAAGTTCAGATATGAAACTCATCTCCTTTCTCTTCCTCTTTTTCTCTATACTGGAGATTGAACCTAGGGCCTTACACGTGGTAAGCAAGCACTCTAAACTGTACTATAGCCTTCTTTTGTTTTTTAAAAATATTTTTATTTATTTATTTGATAGAGAGAGAGAGAGAGTAGGTGCATGAAGGCCTCTTGTCTCAGTGAACGAATTCCAAGCTGTGCCACTTTGTGTGTCTGGCTTTCTGTGGGTACTGGGGAATCAAACCCAGATCAACAGGCTTTGCGAGCAAGTGCTTTTAATTGCTGAGCCACTCCAGCCCTTACATTTTTTTTTTTTGCACTTTTTAAAAACTTTGAGACATGGTTTCAATAAGATGTGTAGCTAGCCTTTAACTCACTCTATAGCCCAGGCTGGCCTTAAATTTGTGACCCTTGTGCCTTAGCTTTCTGGTAGTAGAGGCCTCACCACCAGACCTGACTTTATGTTTCATATGCACAGTGCACCTGTAGGCTGAAGGTAGTCTTACATGGTATTTGTAGTGTGTCTGTATTTTGGCTATGACCTGTCACACGAGGTTGGGGGTAGAATTTCCCATTTATGTTTTCATATCACTGCTCAAACAATTTCAGATTTCAGGTTTCAGAGCATTTGGATTTTGAAGATTTAGACTAGGGCTGTCAGGCTGTAATATAACCCAAGACAAGCTCTGAAATAATTCAGATTTGTTTCTGACCCTTTATAAACATCAGCTCTTCAAGAAATATAGGCCTTGGGCTTAGAATTAAATATGAAATTAGGGCTGGAGGGATGGCTTAGCGGTTAAGGCATTTGCCTGCAAAGCCAAAGGACCCAGGTTTGATTTCCCAGGACCCACGTTAACCAGATGCACAAGGTGGCACATGTGTCTGGAGCTCGTTTGCAGTGGCTGGAGGCCCTGGCGTGCCCATTCTCTCTCTCTCTCTTGCTCTCTGTCCCTCTTTCTGTGTCAAATAAATAAATAAATAAAAGAAAATATTTAAACCCCACCTTCTCCCCTTCACTTAAAAAAATTAAATCAAGCCAGCATCTGCCCTTAGGTTGAGCCCATCTCCTAGGTCTGGTAGGCAAGTGGGCTTGCCAAACAAGAACAAAACTGTCATTCAGGTTGTGCCGCGGGCATGCATGTGCTAAACTGACTTTGGTTTGATGAACTCTATCTTCATGATCCGCACGAGTGACGTCATCAAGTGCAGTTTTTGCATTAGGTCCTGGAAGGAAGCGATGGGGGGAGACCTTTGAAATTCTCAAGGCGATTTGATGGGACATGTCTGTCATCTCCATACTCGAGAGATGGGCGCAGAAGGATCATGAGCTTGTGGCCAGCTTGGGAGTTATAGCAAGACCCTGTCACAAACCCTCCACAAGACAGAGAGAGAGGTGGGGGAGGGGCTAGATGAGAAGCAGAGATGCAGCCTGGTAGTGGGGCAGCAGAAGCGGTGGGACATCAGGAGGAGGTGAGTAATTCCAAACTACTCTCTTTTTGGTGGTTTTCATGGTTATGAACGGGGTTGGTTTGAGAAAGCCTTTGCAGAACCCTCCCCCGCCCCCACCAGCTGAGTTTGCAACCCAAACTGACTTCTGATCACCTATACCTGAGAGGAACCATCTGTTTAGTCCAGAGAGATGGGGAGCAAGGGAGCAGAGGGCTGGCTTTCAATTCTCATGCCCTTGGAGCTTATCGAGGTTGGATGGGGGGGGGGGCATAAATGGCTATTTTCCCCAGGGGTCACAGGAGATGCTTGCCTTGCCTGTGCAGTGAAGAACTGAGTACCAGAGCTCTGTCTGCCATCCTCCCAGGTAAAAGGAATAGGTCCTTTTAGCAAGATCTGACCATCCGATCTACCCACTTATGCTAACCGAGACTTACCTAGGCATTTTCCCAGATGAATCTTAATATCCTTGAGACATCTTAAGGCAAAGAGCAGTTGAGAATGTCAAGTGAAACAGGGCTGCAGAGTGAGCCCAATTATTATTTTATAATGGATACACAGCTCACTGCAATCACATGCAGCGGGAAGGAGACTGCGGAATCAGGGCCAATCCTAGTCTAGCTTCTCATGGAAGGTAAGGCTGGGGCCTGGCTCTGGTCCGAGTGGCTAACCTTGTCCCCTTTATTCAGGTCTTTTTTTTTTTTTTTTGGAGGTAGTGTCTCACTCTAGCCCAGGCTGACCTGAGTCTCACTCTGTAGCTCCAGGCTGGCTGGCCTCGAACTCACAGTGATCCTTCTACCACTGTCTCAGTGCTGGGCTTAAAGGCACGTGCCATCACGCATGGCTCCAGTCAGGTCTATTTTGTCTGGTTTGATGCTGTAGCTGTTGTTCCAAGTCAAAAGACCACTTCCTTTTCTTCTTCCCCTCCATTCCTCCTCTCCCTTCTTTCCTTTCCTTTCCTTTCTTTCTTTGACAGGATTTTGCCATGTATCCTAGGTTGGCCTTGAATTCTCAGTCTTCCTGTCTCAGCCTCCCAAGTGCTGGGATTCGAAGCCTGTGCCGCCACTATACTTGGTTCAGAGGGCCACTTTCATAAGACAGAACTGATGAGATGATTTCAGGCCACTGTTCAGTTTCTCGGTCTCCCATTCTCCCATCTTCGCTCTCTCTCATTTATTGAACAGCTGCCACATTCTGGGTGGCTCGGTGATGGAGTATACAGGTGACTGCTGCCCACCCCTTGTCTTCCAGGAGTATCCAGCCAGATGGAGGTGACAGACCTCACACCAACACTTACCCCATGTTGAGTGTCGTGCCAGAGATGTGGTCAGATGCCCTGGAACTAGAGAGGGACAAAGAACAGTCTTCCCTTATTTTGGGGTCACAATGCTTTTTATTGTTTCAGGCTTCATTTTAGCTTCGGAACAAGTTGTTAAGTCATAATTTTGCGAACCTTTGGTTTGGACAGATTTTTTTTTTTTTGGATTTGGGGATAGATTACATAGGAGTATGAAGTATGCTGTAAATAAAATACAAGCTAGTGCTTTGTCTTAGTAGTTTTAAGAAATAGAAGCAAACAAATTTAAGTTTTCTTGTATTGAAAATAACCTGCGATTGTATGTTTTGCATTCCTAGAAGTAGGTTAACTATCTTTTTTAAATTGTTATACATGTCACACCTTTTTTGAAATCTGCCCTACAAAATTTGTTTGGCTTAAACAGCAAAGCTGTGACAATTTGTTCTTTGATGTGATTGTATTTCCAATTTCTTGTTCATGTAAGATTTCAATAAAACTCAAAAAAAACCTATTCAAAATATTAAAAAAAAAAGCAGAACAGTCCAGATATAATATAAAGGGCAGAGAGGCCAAGCTGTCCACATGAGGCCAGACAAGTGTGGAACTTGTGCCTGAAAGTACTGAGGTGAGCCGGGCATGGTGACGCGCACCTTTAATCCCAGCACTCAGCGGGCAGAGGTAGGAGGATCGCTGTGAGTTTGAGGCCACCCTGAGACCCTGAGACTACACAGTGAATTCCAGGTCAGCCTGAGCTGGAGTAAGACCTTACCAAAAAAAAAAAAAAAAAAAAAAAAAGGTGGACAGTATCATTTCAGCATTCGAGCTCACGTGCGAAGAACTAAGGTTTGTCAGGTGCAGAGCAAGAGGGGTGCTGACCTACCCAGGAAGGTAGGAGGTGACCCGATGTGCACATTGCATGAGCTCCACAGCAGATGAATCTGGGTTTGTTGCCCAGACCTGCCACTTGCTAGTTGCTATGGTGTTGAGAGGAACCTTCCTTCGCCGTGTCTAACCAGCGTGATGAGATTTGTTTTCCAGCTGCGTTGTGGGGACTAAAGTCCATGCGTGAGTGTACCTGGTGCGCAGTAGAGTCTCGGCACGTGGTGATTCCCCATTGTGCACCCCCTGGCTCTGTCTTACTGGGAAATCGGCCATTTGTGTACTGGCACTGAAGGAGGGAGATGGGGATGGGCAGAGGCAAAGCTGAAATGTCAAGGTCAGACCATGGGTAGTCTGGATTTGTAAGCCCCGGACTTGAGACTTGACTCTCAGAGAGGCAGTGGGAGCCGTCACAGGCTTCCTCACATGGGGAATGCTGGTCGGTCCCTTGGTAGATCCCTGGCCTCCATCCGTAGCGTTGTATAAACTGGGCATGGTGGCTCCCGCCTGGAACCCCAGCAGTCCTGGCAGGATGAGGTGGAACATCAGACGTTCAGAGTTGTCCTGGGATCCACAGAGTTTGAGACTAGCCTGGACTGCATGAGATCCTGTCTCAGAAACAACAGAGGCCTTTAATCCCAGCACTCAGGAGGCAGAGTCGGAGGATTGCCATAGTTTGAGGCTATCCTGAGACTACATAGTGAATTCCAGGTCAGCCTGGGCTAGAGCGAGACCCTACCTTGAAAAACTACACACACACACACACTCACACAAAACAACAACAACAAAAAGAAAACAACGAGGGGCTGGAGGGATGGCTTAGCTGTTAAGGTGCTTGCCTGCAAAGACTAAGGATCCGAGGTTCGATTCCCCAATACCTATATAAATCAGATTCACAAAGGTGGCAAATGAGTCTTCTGGAGTTCTTTGCAGTGGGCTGGAGGCCTTGGTGTGCCCTTCTCTCTCTCTGTCTCAAATAAATATATAAATAAATAAAAAAATAGCATTCTAAACTGCCCTTTTGGGTTTGATGAATTACTTTTTATCCGCACGGGAGTCATCAATGCTTTTTTGCATTAGGCCCTGGAAGGGGAAGCGAGGGGGGAGACCTTTTAAAATTTCCCAAGGCGATTTGATGGGACAGTCTGCATTCCATACTCGAGAGATGGGCAGAAGGTCATGAGTTTGGCCACTTGGGAGTTTATAGCAAGCCCCCGTCAAAAAACCCCCCCAAGACAGGAGGAGGGGGGGACTAAAAAGCAAGATACCTGTAGGGGGCACAGAAGCGGGGGGAAAGGAGGGGTGGAAAACCCCAAAACTACTCTTTTTTTGGTTTTTCATGGTTATGAAGGGGGGTTTGAGAAAGCTTTGCAAAACCCCCCCCGCCCCCCCAGGAGTTTGAAACCCCAAAACACTTCTTCACCTAACCGAGAGGAACCATCTGTTTAGTCCAAGAGAGGGGAAAAGGGGGAGCAGAGGGCTGGTTTTAAATTCCACCCCTTGGAGCTTATCGAGGTTGGATGGGGGGGGGGCATAAATGGCTATTTTCCCCAGGGGTCACAGGAGATGCTTGCCTTGCCTGTGCAGTGAAGAACTGAGTACCAGAGCTCTGTCTGCCATCCTCCCAGGTAAAGGAATAGGTCCTTTTAGCAAGATCTGACCATCCGATCTACCCACTTATGCTAACGAGACTTACCTAGGCATTTTCCCAGATGAATCTTAATATCCTTGAGACATCTTAAGGCAAAGAGCAGTTGAGAATGTCAAGTGAAACAGGGCTGCAGAGTGAGCCCAATTATTATTTTATAATGGATACACAGCTCACTGCAATCACATGCAGCGGGAAGGAGACTGCGGAATCAGGGCCAATCCTAGTCTAGCTTCTCATGGAAGGTAAGGCTGGGGCCTGGCTCTGGTCCGAGTGGCTAACCTTGTCCCCTTTATTCAGGTCTTTTTTTTTTTTTTTTTTGGAGGTAGTGTCTCACTCTAGCCCAGGCTGACCTGAGTCTCACTCTGTAGCTCCAGGCTGGCTGGCCTCGAACTCACAGTGATCCTTCTACCACTGTCTCAGTGCTGGGCTTAAAGGCACGTGCCATCACGCATGGCTCCAGTCAGGTCTATTTTGTCTGGTTTGATGCTGTAGCTGTTGTTCCAAGTCAAAAGACCACTTCCTTTTCTTCTTCCCCTCCATTCCTCCTCTCCCTTCTTTCCTTTCCTTTCCTTTCTTTCTTTGACAGGATTTTGCCATGTATCCTAGGTTGGCCTTGAATTCTCAGTCTTCCTGTCTCAGCCTCCCAAGTGCTGGGATTCGAAGCCTGTGCCGCCACTATACTTGGTTCAGAGGGCCACTTTCATAAGACAGAACTGATGAGATGATTTCAGCCACTGTTCAGTTTCTCGGTCTCCCATTCTCCCATCTTCGCTCTCTCTCATTTATTGAACAGCTGCCACATTCTGGGTGGCTCGGTGATGGAGTATACAGGTGACTGCTGCCCACCCCTTGTCTTCCAGGAGTATCCAGCCAGATGGAGGTGACAGACCTCACACCAACACTTACCCCATGTTGAGTGTCGTGCCAGAGATGTGGTCAGATGCCCTGGAACTAGAGAGGGACAAACAAAGAACAGTCTTCCCTTATTTTGGGGTCACAATGCTTTTTATTGTTTCAGGCTTCATTTTAGCTTCGGAACAAGTTGTTAAGTCATAATTTTGCGAACCTTTGGTTTGGACAGATTTTTTTTTTTTTGGATTTGGGATAGATTACATAGGAGTATGAAGTATGCTGTAAATAAAATACAAGCTAGTGCTTTGTCTTAGTAGTTTTAAGAAATAGAAGCAAACAAATTTAAGTTTTCTTGTATTGAAAATAACCTGCGATTGTATGTTTTGCATTCCTAGAAGTAGGTTAACTATCTTTTTTAAATTGTTATACATGTCACACCTTTTTTGAAATCTGCCCTACAAAATTTGTTTGGCTTAAACAGCAAAGCTGTGACGATTTGTTCTTTGATGTGATTGTAATTCCAATTTCCTGTTCATGTAAGATTTCAATAAAACTCAAAAAACCCTATTCAAAATATTTAAAAAAAACAGAAAAGTCCAGATATAATATAAAGGGCAGATAGGCCAAGCTGTCCACATGAGGCCAGACAAGTGTGGAACTTGTGCCTGAAAGTACTGAGGTGAGCCGGGCGTGGTGACGCGCACCTTTAATCCCAGCACTCAGCGGGCAGAGGTAGGAGGATCGCTGTGAGTTTGAGGCCACCCTGAGACCCTGAGACTACACAGTGAATTCCAGGTCAGCCTGAGCTAGAGTGAGACCTTACCAAAAAAAAAAAAAAAAAAAAGGTGGACAGTATCATTTCAGCATTCGAGCTCACATGCGAAGAACTAAGGTTTGTCAGGTGCAGAGCAAGAGGGGTGCTGACCTACCAGGAAGGTAGGAGGTGACCCGATGTGCAAATTGCATGAGCTCCACAGCAGATGAATCTGGGTTTGTTGCCCGGACCTGCCACTTGCTAGTTGCTATGGTGTTGAGAGGAACCTTCCTTCGCCGTGTCTAACCAGCGTGATGAGATTTGTTTTCCAGCTGCGTTGTGGGGACTAAAGTCCATGCGTGAGTGTACCTGGTGCGCAGTAGAGTCTCGGCACGTGGTGATTCCCCATTGTGCACCCCCTGGCTCTGTCTTACTGGGAAATCGGCCATTTGTGTACTGGCACTGAAGGAGGGAGATGGGGATGGGCAGAGGCAAAGCTGAAATGTCAAGGTCAGACCATGGGTAGTCTGGATTTGTAAGCCCCGGACTTGAGACTTGACTCCTAGAGAGGCAGTGGGAGCCGTCACAGGCTTCCTCACATGGGGAATGCTGGTCGGTCCCTTGGTAGATCCCTGGCCTCCATCCGTAGCGTTGTATAAACTGGGCATGGTGGCTCCCGCCTGGAACCCCAGCAGTCCTGGCAGGATGAGGTGGAACATCAGACGTTCAGAATTGTCCTGGGATCCACAGAGTTTGAGACTAGCCTGGACTGCATGAGATCCTGTCTCAGAAACAACAGAGGCCTTTAAGCCCAGCACTCAGGAGGCAGAGGTCGGAGGATTGCCATAGTTTGAGGCTATCCTGAGACTACATAGTGAATTCCAGGTCAGCCTGGGCTAGAGCGAGACCCTACCTCGAAAAACTACACACACACACACACTCACACAAAACAACAACAACAAAAAGAAAACAACGAGGGGCTGGAGGGATGGCTTAGCTGTTAAGGTGCTTGCCTGCAAAGACTAAGGATCCAGGTTCGATTCCCCAATACCTATATAAATCAGATTCACAAGGTGGCACATGAGTCTGGAGTTCCTTTGCAGTGGCTGGAGGCCTTGGTGTGCCCATTCTCTCTCTCTGTCTCAAATAAATATAAATAAATAAATAAATAAATAAATAAATCAAACAAAATGGAAAGTGCTGATGGGGTGGATGGTGGGTGGTAGTGTAGGAGATGGAGGCCAAAAAAATGAATGTGGGACTTCAACACAGCTCACATTAGCATCATAAAGGCTCTGTTAGGTCCTACCGTCAAATACTGACTGCCCAGGCTGGCAGGACGGTGGTTAAAAGCATGGGCTTCTGTGTCTAAGCCCATCTGGATTTGAATGGCAGTCTGTTGCTTATTGGCTTTGTGGCTGTGGGCAATTATGTAACCCCACTGGGCTTCAGTTTACCCTTCTGTAAAATGGGGGCTAATAGTACCTTCCCTTGAGGCTTGTGAGGGTAAGTGGGTGTTAAACACTCCACTCAGCTCTGGGATTGCAGGAACTGCTTGGGAAGGCCTATAATTATGATGGAGAAAGACATTATTTGGCCAAAGACCCCTGTTTCCTTGTAATGTCCATTAGCATCTCCGGTGCTGCCTGCGCTCTATAGACAGCATCTTGCTTCTTCGGGTTTTCTGAAGAGCTGGAGGCACAGTCTGCTCCAGGAAGCATGAGGAGGATTGCCAAGTCCTGGCAGGGCTCTTGGATGTGCGTTAGACCTACCTGGGGAGCTTTTCAACTCGTCCATTTCTGGCTGCACCCCCAGACTCATTAAACCAGAATCTGTCAAAGTGGGACTGTCAGACATCAGTAATCTTATTAAAACTGTGATGCTTTACTGAGGGAGAGAACATGCAGAAAAGTATACATTGTACATGACTGGATTTTCCATAAACTGAACTTGCCCATGTAACTCATCTCCTGTTCAAGAGACTGAATGTCACCAAACATCCCAGCAGCTTCCCTGTGTCCCTTTCCAGTCACCCACTCTCTGGAAACTACCTTCCTAGCTGCACACAGCATAGTTAGTTTTGCCTGTTGAATTTTACATAGGGGAACCATATACATTTTGTGTGTGTGTGTGTTTGACACATTTTGGCTAACATGAATCATCTCCATTTTCGAGTGTCACTGGGCATTGTTCTCACTGCTGCACAGTGTTCCATTGTAGGAGGATAGCAGTCACCCCAAGCTGTTGGTGGTGGGCACTTTGGATGGTTTAGACTTCGGCTGTCTTTAAAATGGTGCTGTTAAGTTTCTGATAAATTCCTTTTCGTGAACGCATGCTGGACTTTCTTGTAGGACATGTTGGTAGCGATGAGATGACTGGATTCTAGAACATACGTATATGTTCAGGCTTATGCCGAGCAGTTTTTTAAAAAATATTTTATTTCTTTATTTATTTGAGAGAGAGAGGGAGGGAGGGAGGGAGAGGAAGAAGCAGAGAGAAAGAGAGAATGGGTGTGCCAGGGCCTGCAGCCACTGCAAACGAACTCCAGATGCATGCACCCTCTGTGCATTTGGCTTACATGGGCCCTGGGGGTTTGAACCGGGGTCCTTAGGCTTTGCAGGCAAACACCTTAACCGCTAAGTCATTTCCTCAGCCCTGAGCAGTTTTTTTTTTTAAGTGTTTTTACCAATGTCTACTCCCGTTTGGTGCATGAGAATTCTTGCCCAACAGCTGGATTTCCTGTGGTCTTATTACATGGTCCTGATGTTGCTTCTCATAATCTCTGGGTGATTCTAATGTGTAGCTGAGTTTGAGAACCTTTTTCTGATCATGTTTTGGAAAGTGTGAGTGGAACTGGAGAAAGAGCTGTTATACCATCTGCAGTCAGAGCTTCTCTTTTTTTCTTTTTTAAATATTTATTTACTTGAGAGAGAGAGAGAGAGCACGCCAGGGCCTCCAGGCACTGCAAATGAACTCCAGACACATGCGTCACCTTGTGCATCTGGCTTACGTGGATCCTGGGGAATGGAACCTGGGTCCTTTGGCTTTGCAGGCAAGTGTCTTAACTGCTGAGCCATCTCTCCAGCCCTGTAGTCAGAATTTTTTATGGACCTGAGCTGGGTGAGTGGCCAGAGGAGGAGGCTCTGCTCTGGAGTGGAGGGTGTCCAGGGGTGTCAGAGCTGCCAGAATGACCCCAACTCCTACGGGCTTTGTATCTGGAAGCCGAGTTGAAGCATCATGGAGCTCGGAAAGATGCTAGGTATGGCTTGAATCTCTTCCTAATTGCTAGACTTGGGAAGACAATGTAAGTTGCTAGTAGTCTATGTAAAGATAATCAGAGGAGATCTGGTTTGGGGGACTAGATTTTAAGGTTTTAGGCCATTTTTTGCTTTTTCAAGCTTGTCTACAATGTGGCACTGGGAAGAGCTTTTAAAAGTTAATTAAGGGCTGGAGAGATGGCTTTGCGGTTAAGGCGCTTGCCTGTGAAGCCTAAGAACTTATGTTTGAATCTCCAGGTCTCACATAAGCCAGACGCACAGTGATGCAAGTTTGCAATGTTGCATATGTGCATAAGGGGGCACATGCATCTGGAGTTCATGTGCAGTGACTGAAAGTCCTGATGAGCCCATTCTCTCTCTCTCTCTCTCTCTCAAATAAATAAATAAATTTATAAAAAGAATTTTAAAAGTTAATTAAGTCTGGTCCATGGTGGCACATGCCTATAATCCCAGCATGTGGGAGGCTGAGGTAAGAGGATTGCTGTGAGTTTGAGGCCAGCGTGGGGCTATAGAGTGAGTTCAAGGTCAGCCTGGTCTGGAATGAGACCCTGCCTCAAAAAGAACAAAAAGAGAGATACATATTAAAACAGTATGACGTAGTAAGAAGCATAGCTTCCATGAACTTCCCTGTGTCCCTTCCCAGTCACCCACTCTCTGGAGACTATCTTCCTAGTTGCACACAGCATAGTTAGTTTTGCCTGTGAGACTGAAACCAATTCATTCATTTTTGTTCTTCCTAGTATCTTTCCACCTCCTCTTCCTCTTTCTCTCTCTCTCTCTCTTTTTTTTTTTTTTTTTTTTGAGACAGGGTCTCACTATGTAGCGCAAGCTGATATCGAACTCACAATCCATCTTTCTCTGCCTCATGAGTGCTGGGATAACAGACATGCACTAGCATGCCCAGCTTAAGTCTTTCCAATTTTAGTATATGTGCTGCCAAAGCGGGCACTCCAGCTTAAGTCTTTATAGCCAAGACTTCAGACCTGGTCATTTATTACAAGCATGATTTCCTTTATATCCTTGAGCCAAGCTACAGTGGTTGCTTTAAAAATCCTTATCTGGTCAGGGGTGGAGGTGCACACCTTTAATCCTAAGACTTGGAAAGCCAAAGTAGGAGGATCTCTGTGAGTTTGAGGCCAGCCTGAGACTACATAGTGAATTTCATGTCAGCCTGGGCTAAAGCAAGACCTTATCTTGAAAAAGCAAAACAACCCATCAAATTAAAAAAAAATCCTTATCTAAAAGTTATCAAAAAATAAAATTAAAAACAGAAATACTGGACTAGATAGATGGCTCAGCAGTTAAGGTGCTTGCCTGCAAAGTCTAACCTGGGTTTGATTCCCCTAGTACCCACAGAAAGCCAGACGTACGAAGTGGCACATACATCCATCTGGAGTTTGTTTGCAGAGGCAGGAGGCCCTGTGTGTGCCCATTTTCTCTCTCTCTTTCTGCCTCTCTTCTTGCAAATAAATAAATAAATAAATAATAAAAATCCTTATCTGTTAATCTGAGCATCTGGGTCATCTTAAGAAGGATTCAGTGATGGAGAGATTGCTTAGTGGTTAGGGCACTTGCTTACAAAGCCTAAGGACCCAGGTTTGATTCCCCAGTGCCCGCATAAGCCAGATGCACAAGGTGGCGCATGCGTCTGGAGTTTGTTTGCAGTGGCTGGAGCTCCACACCCATTCTCTCTCTCTCTGCTTCTTCCTCTCATAAACAAACAAAGAAACAAAATATTTTATAAAAGAAGAATTTATTGATTTTCTCCCGACTCTAGGTTGTATTTTCCAAGATTTTTATATTTAATTTTTCTAGTAATTTTAGATTACATCTAAATGTTGTGAGTTGTTGAATGTTGTGAAAGAGATTTGAAGGGAATCTAGATTCTGCTGTGTTTCCCCGAATGTAAGGATTTATTTTATTTTTGGGGGTTTTCGAGGTAGAGTCTCACTCTAGTCCAGGCTGACTTGGAATTTACTATGTAATCTCAGGGTTTTTTTTTTTTTTTTTCAAGGTAGGATCTTGCTCTAGCCCAGGCTGACTTGGAATTCGCTATGTCATCTCAGGGTGGCCCTGAACTCACAGCAGTCCTTCCTCTGCCTCCCGAATGCTGGAATTAAAGGCGTGCAATGTAAGGATTTAAATTAATCTGGCCATTAGTTTGTCCAAACTCAAACAGACAGTCTCCCTTGGGTGAAGTCTTGCTCAGTCCCTTTATCTCTATTTGCACTGCTTGGCATGCACCCTACACATGTAGAATTGAAGGATTGGACCACCGTTTCTTTCCCTGCCTTCCTTCCTCCCTCCCTCTGCCCTTTCTTCTTTCCCTCCTTCCCTTGTCTTCTCCTCTCTTCCTCCCTCATTCTCTTCCTCTTTCTTCCTTTCTCTTTCTATTTTAGAGAGAGAGATAGAGAGACAGAGAGAGAATTGGTGCACCAAGGCCTCAACCACTGAAATTGAACTCCAGGCACTTCTGCCACCTAGTGGGCATATGCGACCTTGTGCTTGCCTCAGCTTTGTGTGTCTGGCTTACATGGGCTCTGGAGAGAGATCAAACATGGGCCCTTAGGCTTCGCAGACAAGTGCCTTAACTACTAAGCCATCTCTCCAGCCCTTTCTTCCTTTTTCTGTGTCTCGTGTAGTAGCCCAAGCTAGTCTCAAACTGTCTAGGTATCTGAGGATGACCTTGAGTTTCTGAGCTTCCTGCCTTCACCTAACCATGTGCTGGAATTATGAGGGTGCACCACCACTCTTGGCCAGGTACAGTTTCTATTGAGTGCTTGGCACTACTGTTCTACAAATTTGTATCTTTTCTGGGACACTTTTCTTCATGCTTCAGCTGTTACTGTCTGTCTGACTTCTGTCGTCTGGCTGCTCAATAGCAAAAGAAAAGCTTTTTACCCAAGTTTTAGTCACCACACATAGCCTGATCAATGGAGTTGTCCACTCACATAAAAAGCTATTAAAAAATACTAGCTACCTTGCAGCATTTCTGTCTTTTATATGTTGGCTCACTTCTAGTTTCTGCCTCTTGTGGTTGAACAAATCTGGTACTTTTGAGTAGGGCCTGTTTTGGGAGGTGGGTAGAGTCTAGGCTTCATCATAGTTGTACACAGGAAGGAAGGCTGGCTCAATGGGGCCTGTTCTGACATCACCGAGCAACAGCTTTGTCCAATCAGGGATCCTCAATGCCACCCCACTTTCCTGCCTAACATGCGGTCAGTGACAATAAATACTTGTTGACTAAGCCGGTAAGGCTTTTACATTTAAACTAGAAATGAATTAGAGACAATTTCCAGAAGAAAACCCTCAAACTAGTTACTTGTTGGTGACATGAGAGATGAAATGGAGAGGGATGCAGTCATTTGGTGGGGAAAAGAGAAATCATAGGACTGTTGGGGGCCCCTGTCTCTGGCTGCAGACCACCTTGCTTGATAGAGTGACCCTGGGGTTCTCACGCAGGGAGCGGAGATCCAACTTCATGGGGTGGGGCTTACAACTGCTGGAGACTACATGTTCAAAGGAAATCCAGCCAGCAAGCTGAGCTGTGCTTGGAGTCTGAACGCCCAGGAGGAGGGAATCAAAGGGAGGAACTCTGGCTGGAGATCAAAGGGGAGGGACACAAGCACTGTCACACACTCAGCTGCAGCCAGCTCCTCTGCATTGTGACCTGGAAGGCCGCAAATCCAGCACCAAGAGACTTCAAAACCTGAGCGTCAGATGAAAACCCCATTTAACAACTACCAAGGACCCGGAAGCCTCCTGATGTAGTCTACGAACATTTTCCCCTCCCTGGGAGGAGAGGAGCTAGGACAGTTGCTTTATGAATCTGGTTCAGGAGCTGTTTGGCGAAGAGAAAATGAAAAACAAACAAACAAAACAAAGGCTCATCAAAAAGGAAACCCTAGTCATGGCTGGGCCCCTGGGGATTTGAAAGGGGCATCTTATGAAATTTAGAATGAGACACATATATTTTCTACCCAAGCCTCCAAAAGCAATGAGGGCTCCAACACTGAGGAGAATTATGGTTTTAATCAGTTCTTCTTACTCAGCCTGGATTTTATTAATTTCCCTCCAAGAATTCTTTTTCCTACCATCAGTTAAGCATCTGTAGCTCATTTTTTTTTCTCTTATTTTCAAGCAGGGGAGGTAGATAGCTTAGGCACCGAGCCATCCACCAGATGCCAAGCTTAACCCAAAGACATGTCAACCACAGAAAGGTAGCTTATTTTTGAGTGTCCTAACCTCTCTGAGTCTCAGTTGCCTCCTGCTTGACATGGGGATGATGCCATATTTTCTTTTTCTAATCTTTATTTTAGAGAGAGAGAGTGAGTTGACAGACCAGGGCTTCAAACTCCAGACACTTGCGCCACCTAGTGGGCATGTGTGACCTTCCGCTTGCCTCACCTTTGTGCGTCTGGCTCACGTGGGATCTGGAAAGGCACACATGGGTCCTTAGGCTTGGCAGGCAAGTGCCTTAACTGCTAAACCATCTCTCCAGCCCGTTATACCACATTTTCAAACTTGGGAAGCAATCCCAAGAGATGATGTTATACATAGAGCTTGACCCAGTAAGGCATCTTGCGGCCCATGCTTACCTGTAGTTGCATTAAGCATATGAAATCATTACTCTGGGATGACTCCAGAAATTTTTTTCTTGTACAAATTTGTCTGTTTTCTTTCCTTTTTTAAAAAAATTACTGTTTGCTTATTTGCATGTATGTCTCTGTGTAAGCACACTAGGATCTTTCGCTGCTGCAAATAAATACCAGGTACATGCATCACTTTGCATCCAGCTTTACTTTGCATCCAGCTTTACATGGCTGCTGGGAAATTGAACCTGGGCCGGCAGGCTTTGCAAGCAAGTGTCTTCAATTGCCAAGTCCTCTTATATTCCACAATACCAGGTAGGGTGCCAGCCCTACTGATTACTAATACCATAGATTTCCTTCTTCCCAACCCTCTGATTACTAATACCATACATTTTCAAAAATCTTGCATCTCATGTGGAAGAGCTACTTGAACATCTAAGGTTTGTTTTTCTCCCATTATTCTTTTTTTTTTTTTTTTTGCTTTTTTGAGGTAGGATCTCACTCTAGCTCAGGCTGACCTGAAAATCAGTCTGTAGTCTCAGGGTGGCCTCGAACTCAGGGCAATCCTTCTACCTCTGCCTCCCCGAGTTCTGGAATTAAAGGCACGCGCCACCACGCCCAAAGCTCCCATTATTCTTTAAATCAACGTATTTTGTAATTCACGTATTTATTTTAAATTTTATTTATTTGTGAAACAGAAAGGGAGACACACACAGAGGGAGAGAGAGTGAGTGAGCAGAACCTCTTACTGCTTGCTGCAAATGAACTCCAAATGCACACATCATTTTGTGCATCTGGCATTATGTAGTGTGGTGGTTTGGTTCAGGTGTCCCGCATTCAGGTGTTCTGAATGCTAGGTTCCCTGGATGATGGTAATTGGAAATTAAAGCTTCCTGGAGGCAGTGTATTGTTGGGAGCAGGTTATGGGTGTTATAGCCAGTTTCCCCTTGCCAGTGTTTGGCACACTCTCCTGTTGCTATTGTCCACCTTATGTTGGCCAGGGGGTGATGTCCACCTTCTGGTCATGCCATTGTTTCCCCTGCCATCATGGAGCTTCCCCTTGAGTCTGTAAGGCAATTTTTTTCTCTTATAAATTTGTCTGTTTTCTTTCTTTTAAAAAAATTACTGTTTGTTTATTGGTCAGGTGATTTCTACCAGAAATATGAATCTGACTGCAACAGTATAGTTGGTGCTGGGAGTGGGGTCATTTACTGTTAGACACCTGACTCTGTGGTTTTGGAGTTTTGGAGCTGATTTTAAAGAGGAATGTGGAAGGATTTAAAACCTTGGCCTAAGAGACACCTTACAGTACTGTAAGTACAGTTTTATGGACTATTCTGGTCAGAGTTGAAAGACCTGAATGCAGTAAGAAGTAAGGACTGTGAGGTTTGGCTTATGAGGGTGAAAAAGAACTTTGCCTGGACTAGGCTAGAAGCAGTTTGTGTGAGAGGCTTGCTGTTATGCCTGTGTCCTCAGAAATTGTGCAGGGTTGCTTTGCGTAGAAACAGACTGGTGTGAGCAGAGGGATATGGCACAGAAAAAATGAAATATTTGAGTGAACTGCTACACAAAACAGCTGCAATTGAGAGATTACAACCTTTGAGACTGGGCCAGCTGACCAGTACTGGGGCAACAGGAAGAATGTAGACTCTTTTGAAGGGGCCTGAGTTCTCAAGGAGTGTCCTGTTCTTCAAAATTTGCTTTATCTAGACCACCCCCCCCAGGTTAATAAAGTGCCACCCTACCTGGTATTATAGAGTATAAAAAATTCAGGAAAGAGAGGGTCATGGAATTTGCAACACAGTCTTGTGTTTTAGAAATGTGGGCAGTGTGTAGCAGGTTTGCTGGATGCCTGCATGGAGACCCCATGGGGCCATGAGGATGAATTGTGGGTTATAGTGGAGATGCCAGGACCACAAGATGGCTGCCAAGGAGAGCTGCTGGCCCTGAGTGAAGTTTTCCAGGAGTGTAGCTGGAGGGGCAGAATTGGAACTCCAGAGACTTGTTGCTGGTTAGAATTATCTGACTTGGAGGTTGGACTTGGAGCTGCAGAGTTTGATGTTTGCCCTGTTTAAATCTTGTATTGGTTGAATATTTCTTTGCTATGCCAAATGCCATCTTTTGCAGTGTGAATGTTTAGCCTGTGCCATTATGTATGGGCTTTTGGGGGGATTTTTTGGTATTATGGCCCAGTTAAAAGATCTTCGAGTATGGGAATGTTTGAACATCACTAGGATTGATAAAAACTATGGGGACTTTTAAAGTTGGATGAATGCTTTGCATTTTACATCATGGATGGTTATCAGTTTATGGGGGTCAGGGGTGGAATGTGGTAGTTTGATTCAGGTGTCCCCATAAACTTAGCTGTTCTGAATGCTAGGTTCCCCAGCTGTTGGTAATTGGAAATTGAAGCTTCCTGGAGGTGGTGTATTGTTGGGAGCAGGCTATGGGTATTATAGTCAGTTTCCCCAAGCTAGTATTTGGCACACTCTCCTGTTGCTATCGTCCACCTTATGTTGGCCAGGGAGTTATGTCCACCCTCTACTCATGCCATTGTCTCCCCTGCCATCATGGAGCTTCCTCTTGAGTCTATAAGCCAAAATAAACCCTTTTCTCTCACAAGCTGCTCTTGGTCAAGTGATTTCTGCCAGCAATGCAAACCTGACTGCAACATGTGGGTTCCTGGCCATTAGGCTTTGCAATATAACTGCTTAGCCATCTTTCCAACCCTATTTTAATTTTTATAATTTTTATTGGGAACTTTAATATATAAACATATTACAAATTGTATTCCATCAAGCTATTCTCTTTTGTCCCCTCTCTCCCACTCCTTTTCCATTGAGGGCCCTCCTTAGTGGGGCTTTGGTAATCATTTAGAGTCCTGAATGTACCAGTTGGTTCATGTTGTGTCATGTTGGGAGGACAGCGCCTCACAGTATGCCTTCCTACCCTGTGGCTCCTACATTCTTTCTGCCCCCTCTTCTCCAATGTTCCTTGAGCCTTGAAGGGTGTGCTAGAAGTCTCCTTTGGTATTGAGCTCTCAGCAGTCCCTTATTTTCTGCTGTGATAAGTTTTGAGTCTTCCAATGTCTACCACAATCTCCATATAGAAAGTTCTCTGGCTAGTGTGAGAGCAGCACTCATATTTAATTCACCACTTCCTCTGCAATGTTTCCTGGGCCCTGGTGGGTGTGATACAGATGACTCATCCCATGCTAGGCACTTGGCTTTCTCTTCTTGTCATTTTGATGGGTCTTAGGTCTCTCTTGTATTCACCACCATCTGTAAAAAGCAGGTTCCCTAACCAACAGTGAAAGAAATATTGATCAAACGGGATAAACATTTAGAAGGAGTTTTGACTGTCATGACCTCTCCATTTAGCCAAAGAACAAGACCTTTAAGGTCTATGACCTTCCAAGCCGCAGGCTTTTGACTTGGTTCTCAGTACCAGGCATTGAATTCCCTCCCACTGAGCAGACCTTATATCTGATCAGAGAGCAGTTGATTACCTCCATAGCTTAGCTGTCGCTATTGCACCTGTGGGTACATCTTGCCTGGCTGGTTGATTTTTGTAGCTTGCAGGATCCACTGTTTGTTCACATTGTCAGTGACTTTTAAAAACACTTTATTTATTTATTTATTTTAGAGGCAGATGGAGGGGTGTGTGTGAAAGGGCACTCCAGGGCCTCTAGCCACTGCAAATGAACTCCAGACACACGGGCCACCTTGGGCATCTTATCCTCCAGCATCTTGCATAGTGCTTTCTACTGTGCTGATGTCCTTAGCTATAGGGTCTTATCATCTAGTTCTGGTGAGTAACCAAGTGCTTTGACAGTGGTCTGCAGTATTTTGGAGGGCCTGCTGAGGGGGTGACCCATGTTTGCATTGGGTTTACCAGCAACAGTCTAAGATCTTAGGGAAAAGCTTTCTCCATGCCAGCAAGTACTTCCGCCCAAGCACGCACCCTCTCTGTCTCAGAAGTTTTAATTAGCTAACAAAGAAATAGGTTTCTATAGTACTTATTCCTCGAGCTCCCCTCCCTCCCTTTCCCCGTCCCCGCTAGGCCTTTCTACCTAGGGTTCTTGGAGAGATTTTCCCTTTTCTTTCTGCTGCTGTTATGTTAGGCTTTGAGTTTGAATCACAGATGTGCCCTCACTGGCCCAGCAGCTAGCTGGATCAACTCTGTGTTTTGCCCTCTCTCTCCCTTCCCCGTCTCCTCCTTGCCTCTAGATAGGACTTTTCCTTCACGTTCAGCTCTGCACCTTATGAACAATTCATACAAAATGCCTTTTAAAATTAACTGTCCATGGCTAAGGGGAATGAGGTAGCTCACTAGGAATGTTTTTGAAGTGTCTGCTGCAGAGAGAGGGATCTTTGCATGCATGCACGCGTGAGAGAGAATCGGCATGCAAGGGCCTCCAGCCACTGCAGTTGAACTCTAGACACATGCTCCACCTGTGTACATATGTGACCTTACACCTGCGCCACCTTGTGAGGCTGGCTTATGTGGGACCTGGGGAGTCGAACGTGGGTCCTTAGGCTTCACAGGCAAGCGCCTTAACCATGAAGCCATCTCTGCAGCCTCAGAGAGGGATCTTAATAGTGATGACATCAGAATCCCCTTCCTCCTTTATGTTGGTAAGGATGCTTGCAGTGACCAGACAGTGATCTCTGTGTCTAGATGGAGAAGGGTGTCAGCTGTGGCAGGACTTTTGCTTGCTCCTCCCTTAAGAATGGACCCTTCTGGGGTGCACGCATCTGGAGTTCGTTTGCAGTGATGGAAGCCCTGGCGTGCCCATTCTCTCTCTCTCTCACCCTCCTTCTCTCTGTCTGTTGCTCTCAAATAAATAAATAAAAATAAAAACAAAAAAAAGAATGGACCCTTCTTAGTTCATATTCATAGATAATAGTGTCATGTTACAATGTCAAAGGAAATCTAGGGGCTGGGGAGATGGTTTGGCACTTAAAGGTGCTTACTTGAAAAACCTGCTGGCCTGGGTTCAAGTCCCCAGTACCCACATAAAGTCAGATGCACAGAGTGGTGCATGCATCTGAAATTCATTTGTAGTGGCTACAGGCCCTGGTGCTCTTTCACCACCCCTCTTTCCTCACAAATATATATATATATATACATATATATATATAGTTCAAGCAAGGATATAAAGGCAGATATTTAAATCCAAATTAGACAAGCATGCCATAGACCACAGTTGCATACTTGATATGTTTATAACCAACTTCCTGGGGCCATGGCAGACATTGTTAATCAATCCCAGTACTCCTCACTCCTGTTACCACACATGCCAATCCCTCTCCTCACAGAGCTCCAAGTAGCCAACACCAACCCAAGAATTGGCACTAGAGAAGAAAGCCTGGTTGAGGATGTCAGGCTGACAGGCAGAAGAGATGGGGGTTACTTTGGCCTAGACAATGTGAAAGGTCATCCTCCGTTCAGTGAGTGTGTGACCCAGGGAGGTGTACTGTGACCACACATGGTGGCCTCCCTTGGAAAGTGATCCCCCTCAGCTGCAAAGGGAGAGAGGTGGACCACACCCCCAGTCCTGAAGGATCTGTGTCTGTAATGTTACTCCAATTTCCCCCTACTTATCTATTACATAAGCTTCTTTGGAAGACTGGCTGTTTGGTTCAGCAGGGTGACACAGGGGATGTTTGTAGACACCATGTCAGCTCTGTATGTCCCCAGCCTCGCACCTGTCCCCTATGGCTGCCTTACACTGATAATCTTTTTTTACCCCCTGTGGTCCTGCCTCTCTGGATTCAGGTTCCCAGAATCTCAGTGTGTTCAGGGCTTCCGATAGCTGCAGGGCTCTGGCCCCTTTTGAAGTTTCAGCCTGAGCAAATGGTCTCACCTTCATGGGTTCTTTTTTTTTTTTGTTTTTTGTTTTTTCGAGGTAGGGTCTCACTCTAGCCCAGGCTGACCTGGAATTCACTATGGAGTCTCAGGGTGGCCTCCTACCTCTGCCTCCCGAGTGCTGGGATTAAAGGCGTGCGCCGCCACGCCCGGCACCTTCATGGGTTCTTCATGGGCAGAACTGATCTCAAACATCTACAACAGGTGCTTGGAATGGTCCTTACGAGTTGTGTGGACACATATGGAGCTGCAGACAAGCACAACAGGTCCTTACTCTAGTTAGGATCAGGATTGGCCAACCCTACCTGTCACCTGACTGGATCTTGTCTCTCTTCGGAATCATGAGTGAGTTTCATGCCACAGCTGGGTTTTGTTTTTGCTAATGAGAGATGGTCTCTCCTCCTGTCAGGCTGACACTGAGTTTTCCTCTTGCCTGTGTATAATCCTGACACTGCCCTCGTGAGGCCCAAGCAAAACTAATCTTTTTCTTCTCTGCTGTGCTTCAATGTCCCCAACTAGTACCCAAGGCAAGGACAGGCATGATTTTTTCCTGGGGAGCTTAGGTGCAGGAGTTGCCTGGTCGCTCTTTGTTCCTGTGGGTCTTAACTCCTGCTTCCCCTCTCCCGCCCTTAAATGCAAAGTCTTATAGTTGGGCTTTAGGGCCAAATCAGGGCCACCGTCCAGAGATCTGAATGAAGGAACGTGGCTAGGAGAAGCAGAGTTAAGAAACAGGCCCATGAAGACTCAAGTCCCACAACAGATTTAGAATCAGGAGGCTTATCCGTGGCAACTGCCCCAGCATCTAAAAGGTAGGGATAGGGCAAGCAGTCCACAAGGTCCCATGAAAATGGGGCTGGAGAGGCTGGAGAGATGGCTTAGCGGTTAAGGCGTTTGCCTGCAAAGCCAAAGGATCCCAGTTAGATTCTCCAGGACCCATGTAAGCCAGATGTACAAGGAGGCGCACGCATCTGAAATTTGTTTACAGTGATTGGAGGTCCTGCCATGCCCATTCTCTCTCAAATAAATAAATAAGATATGTTTTTTTTTTTTTTAAAAAAAGGAAAGAAAATGGGGCTGGAGGGTGGGGGCGGAGGGTAAGTTTAAATGCAGATATCTGGAGCCCTAAGGGTCCCCCTTTGCTCATGAGTAAAGGAATCTTTGTGCTGTGGGTGGCTAGTGGGGAGGTACTGTTATTCAGATATGGTGTGGGAGAGTGAGGGGGTAACTATTATTCAGACATGGTGTGGGAGGGCGGAGGGGTTGTGTGTGTGCGGCCTTTAAGAGAGAAAGTAGGTCCCAAGTGAGCTCTGGGAGGAAGAAATGGGCCGTTTGTTTTGTTTTCCTTTTCCCGCTCACGTTCTGCAGCGCAGGAAACACAAGGAGCACAGCGCTCGTGGCCTTCCTCCCAAGCCTGCCAAGCCTGGGTAGAGAAGAATAGCTGAAAGATCCACGAAATAAAACCGAACCTTTTCTTTGACGCTGTGAACTTTGAAACTCTGACTCATGTTTTAAAGCCTCTAGGATTTGCATTCACCTTTCTTCAAGTTTTTTTTTTTTTTCTCAGAGCAGTAGGCTTGACTCCAGAGATGTGTCAACCAACTGCTCGCCTGGAATTAAGGAGGCGCAGGGTTGTGGGGGCAGGGCTGCTGGTAAACCTGACCTTGACCTTCCGCCCTTCCTTAGGACTGGACTTCCACCTGTGGCCTGTTAGGCCAGAAATGACCACTGGAGGAGGAAATGTGGCCTCATCATCAGGAGTCACATTTCCTTCTGGGGGGGGGGGGGGGCTCCCCACTCCTGTCCCCCTAAAAACACCCTTGCTGTTGATTGATTGCCTTGGGCTCTAAGAAATCGGTTAAATAATCTAGGGGCATGCTGCCTTGGCTAGCTGACGTTCAGAGAGTCGGATTAAAGGACCCACTTTTCTGCTGTCACTCAAGCAGCGATGTCACAGTGGGAAGAGAAAGTTTCTGATTGGCCCAACTCAGGACATGTGCCCACCCCTGAACCAATCACCGGTGCTGGGCTCAGGATTGCCAAGAGCTCTGGCTAATCACGGCCCAGGACGGGATGGTGGTGGAGGAAGTCTGAGGTCGCCAGCAAACAGCGCCCTGAGACCCCCTTCATTCCCAAGAGCGCTAGGTTTTTCACTTGGGGAAGGGGGTCCTCGTCAGGCCCCTGTCCCCTCTTCCCACCCCCCCCACTTGGCTTCTGCCTCCATCTGACCCTGGTAGCTTCTCTGCCCTTCCCTTTCAGTCAGTGGCCAACCTCTGGGTGCTCAGATGTGCACCCTGACTGCGTCTTCCCTTGGGGCATGGACATGAACCAAGTTCAGGCTTTGGCAGACAACACGTGGGATGGAGGTTGGAGGAAGAGTTGAGGACACCTTAGTGGCTCCTTCCTGCTTCTCTCAGGGTCCAGTGGGGTTGGTGGTAAACTTCCGGTTGGTCACAATCAAGCTATTTTGGTTCATAGCGCAGATGCTGGAAAAATCAGGTGCCCCACCCTGTTTCCTCTAGACTCGGATTCCTGTCCTCCCAATCATCACACACACTTCCTGGATGACCTCATGGTGGCCCCTGCGAGCCCCTCCCAAAGCCGCATCTCCAGCTGGGGACCCCTGTTTCTTGGGGTCCCACATAATCCAGTCTCTGTAAGAGGCTCCACCTGGATGCTGTCACACCACCATGAGGCTTTAAATGGCTTCATTAAAGCTGGTCGTCCTCCAAGTGTGTCCACGCCGTTGTTCTCCCCGAGCCTGGCAGTGTGGGCCGTTCCCGTTACTGTCCTGAACTCTGTCTGGAAGTGTGAAGTGGGGTGCCCTGTTTTCCCCTGGAAGCCATTCCCAGCCCAGTGGAACCATAGGTTCCTGGGCTCTCCCAGCACCCAGGCCATGGCCTTGCATCGGGACACCCAGATGCTCTCAGGGCACCGAACAATTCTTTAATTAGACCTAGCAGGGTTTTCTCAGATGGGGGTGGAGGAGGTGTGTGGGTCTATTGGGGGAAACTAGGTCACCTGAAAACCTGCAGCCCACAGGGAGCTGTCCTGGAGCCCTGGCTCCTGGGAACCCAGAGGGACCAGGTGGGAGGGGCCCGTAGGCACAGCAAAGTCACAGAAAATGTGCCCTGGCCCCTTTTACGGGCTCTTGGGAGACACTGTCCTCACCTTTCTCCAGGGGCTTGGGCAACTGCCCTTAATTTCTTTGCCCCTAGCAGGGAGCGCAGGGCAGTGGGCGTCTTCTGTCATTCTGGGGCCTGTGGAGAGCATACAGTGATGGGAGTCAGGTCCCGGGGGGCGGGGGGCAGCTGTTTCTCATTCTTCGTGTCCTTGGAGCACAACATGCCCCTCACCTGCTTGTGCCCCTTCTTTTGTCATCCATCAGCTAGACAGGGACCGCATCTGCCTTTTACCATGCAGTATGCCCAGCCCTCCACACAGTCTCAGCATGTGGGAGATGCTTGGGAAATATCTGCCAAATGAAATGCTGACGTCTTCTGGATGCTTCCAACGTCGGGGCTGCAGGTCAGTGATAGAGCACTTGCCTAACATGTGCAAGGCCTTAGGGTCCATCACCAAAAGACACTCTCCCCCCCCCAAAAAAGTAATAACCATATAAGTCCTTTTTGTGTAAGACTAGTCATGAGAACCAGTGGGGAGTCAAGTTCCCCAAATGTCATTTACTTATATTTCTTGCCAACACACTGAATACCATCATTATTTCATTTTTCTTTACTACCAAGATGCTAGTTTTAGACTGCAATAGAGTTATTTTAAAAGGAGATTTTATATCAGTACCATAAATAAGCAGTGACTGTGAAAACAAATCCACAGAAAACAAAACAATGTCATTACATTTCCTCCTAGATGCTGTTGCTGGCCCGAGGCTTGGCGCCTCAGGCTTCTGTCTGTGTGTTTACAAGGGATGCTGGCGCAGTCCTGAAGATGTGATGGGCCTATTAGCAGACTGGCACTCTGTTTAGCAGAAATTCTTCAAAAATTAAAAAAGAAGCAGAAAGGATATGCCAACCTTCTTTGTACAGGCCCATGTTATATGGAGTACTGCTTCTCTTTCTCCTGTTTTCCTTTTTCTTTGTCCTCTCTTTACTCTTTTTTCTTCTCTTTTCTCTTCCTTTTTCTTTTTCTTTCTCTCTCTCTCTCTTTTTTTTTTTGGTTTTTCGAGGTAGGGTCTCGCTCTAGCCCAGGCTGACCTGGAATTCACTTCGTAGTCTCAGGGTGGCCTTGAACTCACTGCGATCCTCCTACCTCTGCCTCCCTACTGCTGGGATTAAAGGCGTGTGCCACCATACCTGACACCTCTCTTCTTTTCTTTCTAGGTTTTGTCTTTCTTTTCCTTCTCTTTCTCCTTTTTTCTCTTTCATTTTTTTTTTTTTTCATTAGGGATTGAACCCATGGCCTCATGCATGCTAGCCACTCCAGGGCCTCTAGCCATTGCAATTGAACTCCAGGCATGTGTGCACCTTGTGCGTCTGGCTTATGTGGGTTATGGGGAGTTGAACTTGGGTCCTGAGGCTTTGCAAGCAAGCGCCTTAAGCGCTAAGCCATCTTTCCAGCCCTTATTATTATTGTTGTTGTTATTTTTTTATTTTGAGACAGAGTCTTCCAAAGGTGTCTAGGCTGGCCTTGAACTTGTGATTCTCCTACTTCAGCCTCATGAGGAGATGAGATTGCAGGCCTGTGCTGCGAGACCTGGCTTCCATATTTTCTTAGTGTATATTAATTGTAGAAAATAGTTTCATTGGGATGGCTTCTCTTTCTGTGCACTGGAAACACTTGGAAGAGATGATGGCTGAGAAAGGTCTTTTTGCTTTAAAATAGAATCTCACACTGTAACCCAAGCCAGCCAGGGAACTCACTATGTAGCCCAGGCTGGCTTCAAACTTTTTTTTAAGTCCTCCCACCTCAGCCTCCTGAGTGCCCAGATTATAGGCACGAACCACCATGCTTGGCTGGGAAAGGTCTTTGAAAGTTTTAGCAGTATAAGTACAATTATTTCTAGCTTGCTTCAACATGTTTTGAGGACCTCCTACCTAGTAGGGGATCAGTATTCAATTGCAATGAAGAGGCAAGTGGTAGAGCTGGAGAAGACCTTAACGAATCCATAGGTCTGTCTGGTGCCAGTGGGGACTCTTGTCCAGGGACTGAGGAAGAACTGACTGCTTGGGGACAGTCCCCACAGCCGTGAGCACTTTTCCTGGACACTTGTTGGACAGCTCTGAGGCAATCCGTGCTTGCGGTGCAAATAGCTTTGTCCTTGCACTTTGGTCGTGCTCTGCATGGATGGAGTCCCCAACAACCTTCCCTTTTGTGGTGGTTTGAATAGAATAGATGGCCCCCAATATATTCAGTTGTTTAGTTGTTTGTAGTTTGCATCTTTAGCCACCTGTCTGGAGGCAATGTCACTGGGTGGATCTTAAGGTGTGGTGGTGGGTTTCAGATTTCAATCTAAAGATATGCAAAGTGTGCCTAGCTGGAGTTCCTGAAGTGTGCTGTGGCTTTTAGCTTTTTGGCTTGTGCTTCTCTCTCTCTGATTGGTCCTGTGAAGGCAGGCCAGCTTCTTCTGCCATTTATGGAACTTCCCTGGATCTGTAAGCTTCAATAAAAATCCCTTCCTTCATAACTGTGTCTGGCCTGGAAGTTCATCTCAGCGAACCTGAAGCTGTCTGCTACACCTTTCCTGTGCTCCTCCGAGCTCTGGATACCTGGAGGCTGTTGTGCCATTCTGTGTAAGACAGGTCCTCAAACTCAAATGATGAGAGGACCTAGTGAGAGGCGTCAGTGAATAAGTGGGGGTGGCTGGAGAGATGGCTTAGCTGTTAAGGCACTTGCCTGTGAAGACAAAGGACCCAGGTTCCATTCCCCAGGACTCATATAAAGTCAGATGCACAAGGTGGTGCATGTGTCTGGAGTTCATTTGTAGTGGCTAGAGGCCCTGGCACTCCTGTTCTCTTTGTCTTTCTTCTTGCAAATAAGTAAAAATATTTTTAAAAAGAGGTGGGGTGAAGTGTTGGGGAGTGTGGTAAATGAGGGGGTACGTGTTCTGTTG